>OY856411.1:1372335549-1372935549 GCA_963693085.1 Alisma plantago-aquatica | reverse complement strand
AACATCAAGGTCATGCTGATTAGATGACTTATGATGATTTAAGGGTTTGAATACCCTATTCTTGAATCATAGTAATAGAATGATTAAGAATTGATATCCATATGGTAACTGATGTAAGTTAATCTTGATACATTTAGTATTCTTCTATTATAGCATTGTTTTAATAGTTAAATACTTGAGAACATGCTTGATGTTAAAAGAATGCTGAAATGTACCTAAATAATCAAGTATAATCATATCATGTAGAGCCCTGATCATAGATCCATCATTGTCAGAAGCTAAATGATGGTGAAATAGGTTTTCCTAAGGGAACTCCTGGATCACATACTTTTGAGTATGTGGGGGAATATGGACGCGAATATCCTTACGTCCTAGTGTAGGAATTGATGTAGATGTATCTTAATCTATCAACCCTTCACTATGTGTTTATGCTGGGGTGATGTATCTCTATTCTCCTGAGGAAATCTTTAATGCCACATCGATGAGAGATAAATAAGAGATCTTTCGATGGCGAAGAGAGTATAGAATGTCACTGTGACTCTAATAGTGAAGTGTTAGAATACCCTGGTAAGCTATAGTAGATGAGACACGAGATGTCCTGCATGTTGATCCTCACACTGACTAAGGAAGATGAGGTCATAAGAATCCAACTCTTTTGATGACCTAGGTATGATACCGATGCGACTTAGTAGTGATCAGTTGGAGTATGAGTGGTATACCTCATCTCCGTAGGGCATAATAATGTTTGTGAAACATAATCAACCGCGTAGCATATCTTCTTAGGTTGAACTACAAGAAACATTGATTGATGTTACAATGTTCATATTAATATTCTGTTCAAATTATCTATATACATGTTCTTTATATTCCTTAATGAAGTGATTGCTTAAGTAGAAGTTGTTTTACTTAATATCAAACCTGCTGTTGAATGATTTAAGTTACCTTGCTTATGTTATTCTTTCTATTGTTATAACAAAGCTTCTGGCGGAGAGTTATAACTCTCGCTGGGACAATTATTTAAAATTGTCTCACCCTGTAGGTTTCGACTTTTTAGGTGGACGTCGAGGACGGAGAAACCAATCCGAGGGTGAGCAGTATCAGGAGCAGCAACACCATGGGTAGCAGTGAATCTCAGGTGGAGATACTGACTATCCAGTCCTGTAGTTAGTTTGTCTTATGTCGTCTCTGTACTCTCAGGTCCTAGGGGTCAGTAGGTCTGAGGTTTTTGGCTTTAAGCCTCGAGATTTTGTATCTTGCCTTGTACAGTTAACAGGGAAATGAATGTATATAATCACTCAAGAGGTGATTCCATAGAGATGTAATGTTTAACCATGTTGTAAACAGTTTATCTTGTTTCTTATAAAAGAGTTTTATGGTTTAAAGATCTTCTTCTGAACATTTTTAAATTTTTAGTGATTTTCATAATTCCGCTGCTAGTTAAACCGCTTCCGCATTCGTTTATCCCATTTTGGCGATCGAGACGTCTCAATTTAGTGGTATCAGAGCTCTAGGTTCTCTGAGTCTACAGAGACATAGGACTTAGGATGTCAAGTCTATTCTTAGTGTTTTCCAGTATATCTAATAGTGTCTTCTGCTTCTCAGGAAAAGAAGATAAGTAAGGATGTCTGGACCACACGAGGAGTATGTGGCAGAGAGTAGTGTTGCTGCACCCCGAGAAGGTGCAAGGAACCAAGAGATAGAGCAATCTGTACCTGATCCACCCCAGTTTAACCTAGCTGACATGGGGAACCTTGCTGTCCAGACCATGTTCAGGCAGTTTTTTACTACCATGACACATATAACAGATAGGATGCATATGCCTGCACCTAGGGCACCTACCCAGTCAGAAGGACAAGGAATCGGCAAGATGTTTGAACGACTTCGCCGAGTCATAGCGACTGAGTACTTTGGAACAGCTGATCCTACAGATGCCGACCTATGGTTAACCGAACTAGAAAAAGCCTTTAGAATCCTGAACATCCCAGAAGATGAGAAGGTTAGACACGCTGTCTATCTTCTCAAGGGAAGTGCTGGTCACTGGTGGACCATGGAAGAGCAGAAGAAGCCAGGTGTGGAGGTTACATGGGAAGTCTTCCGATGGGAATTTATCAATAGATATTTCCCTAAGATGTTCCTGGATGAGAAAATCTCTCAGCTCGAGAGGTTAAGGCAAGGTCCGATGAACATTAATGAGTACGAGGCTAAGTTCATGGAGTTGTTGCGGTTCTGTCCACATATGGCTGCTATAGATGAAGAAAGGATCAGACATTTTGAGAAGGGGTTAAATGCTGAGTTGACTACCCCTGTATCTGCCCTAGAGAACAGAGAAAGGTTTCCTACCTTCGTAGAGTCTGTCAGTAGGATAGAGAGGTCCGTATAAGAGAAGAGGCAAACCCATAACAAGAGGATGTATCCTCAGTTCCAAGGATCTTCATATAGAGACTTCAAGAAGCCTAGATTTTCTGTGCCTACACCACCACCACCTAGACCCAGTGCTCAGACTCAGTGGACACCAAGTAGAGGTAGAGGACGAAGCCTACCACTACAAGGGGCTCGCAGTTCAACATCTATGTCAGTTACAGGACCACCCAAACCACAACAACAAGACAAAAGTTGTTATATATGTGGGAAGATGGGGCATCTGATGAAAGACTGCAGAGCTAGACCAACGAGTGTAACCCAACCACAGAGGCAGAGTCAGAAAGGATCGCAGAGGAGACAATTTCCAGGAGCAGCTAGAGGACATGGACAAGCATCTCAACCTGGATCGTCAGCACCGAATCAACCACAGGCGACAACAAGGTTCTATGTAATGAACCCACTTGATGCACTGATCAACCCTCGGGTTGTGGCAGGTCAGATGGAGTTGTTATATTCTAATATGTCTACATCCTGTGTTGTATCTGTTTGGATTGACCCGGGTGCTACACACTCCTTTATCACTCGAAGAGTGATTCATAACTGCAATATGATAGTTAGTCACAGGGCAGATAGCCTGTTGCTTGAGACTCCGTTGAGAGGATCTGCCGTGTTGCAGGAGGTATGCTCTCCCTGCATCCTGTTCTTTTCTGATCATCGCATTCAAGTGGATCTTATACCACTTGAGATGCAAGGATTTGATATAATCCTTGGGATGGATACCTTGGAAAGGTATAGGGTTGTCTTGGATTGTGAATCCAAGCAGGTTGTGTTTGCTGATGAAAGCGACACATGGATCTTTCAAGGAGAGAGAAAGATTATACCCACCTATCTTGTGTCAGCTATGGTTGCTGAGAAGCTGATGAGGCAAGGATGTTATGCATTCTTGGCCCATGTGGTAGATACTACCATGGAAAGTCCTAACGCTGCTGAAGTTCCTGTAGTCAGGGAATTTGAAGATGTATTTCCTGAAGAACTTCCAGGTGTACCACCGCCTCAGGAAATTGATTTTGAAATCAATTTGATCCCAGATACACAACCTATAGCACATACACCGTATAGTATGGCGCCTGCTGAGATGGCAGAACTCAAGAAACAACTTCAAGAGTTGCTTGAGAAGGGTTTCATCCGACCGAGCACTTCACCCTGGGGTGCCCCAGTTCTTTTTGTTAAAAAGAAGGACAGATCAATGAGATTGTGCATTGATTACAGACAACTAAACAAAGTAACAATAAAGAATAAGTACCCTCTACCGAGGATTGATGATATCTTTGACCAGTTGCGTGGTGAAACCATCTTCTCGAAGATAGACTTGAGGTTAGGATATCATCAACTTCGTATTAAGGACAGTGACATACCCAAGTCTGCCTTTAGGACAAGGTATGGTCACTATGAGTTCACAGTTATGTCGTTTGGACTAACCAATGCACCAACTGCATTTATGGAACTCATGAATAGAATCTCCCGACCCTTCCTCGATTAGTGTGTTGCTATCTTTATAGATGACATTCTGATCTAAAGTAGAGATGCTCAACAGCATGAACAACATCTTCGTCAGGCTCTAACTTTTCTAAGAGAACACAAGCTATATGCTAAGTTTAGCAAGTGTGAGTTCTGGTTATCGGAAGTATCTTTCCTTGGACACGTGATATCTGCCTTGGGTATTCGTGTTGACCCTAAAAAGGTAGAATCTGTCCTACAATGGGAACAACTGAAGACACTGACGGAAATCCATAGTTTCTTAGGGTTGGCTGGTTATTACTGAAGGTTCATTAAGAACTTCAGTTCCATAGCCCTACCTTTGACTAAGTTAACCCGAAAGGATGTTCCTTTTATTTGGAGTGATAAGTGTCAGCAATCCTTCTAGTTGCTGAAGGAGAGGTTGACAAGTGCACCTATACTTGTGTTACCTGAGCAAGGCAAAGGATACATAGTTTTCTATGATGCCTCCAAGAATGAACTCGGATGTGTGTTGATGCAGGATAAACAAGTGATTTCTTTTGCTTCTCAATAGCTTAAGAAACACGAGGAGAATTATCCGACACACGATCTGGAGTTAGCTGTTGTGGTTCTTGCCTTGAAGATCTAGAGACAATATCTCTATGGAGAGACATTCCAAATTTTCACTGATCATAAGAACCGTAAGTACATCTTTTCTCAGCACGAACTTAACATGAGGCAACATTGCTGGATGGAGTTAATCAAAGACTATGATTGTATAATTGATTACCATCCAGGGAAGGCCAATGTAGTTGCAGATGCTTTGAGTAGGAAATCAGCAACACCAACCTTAGATAGGGCAGAACTAAACTCTTTAGTATGCTCTAGGAGAGATATGCTTATCTCCTTAAGGCAAGACAATGTACAGTTGAAGGTGTCATTGTTATCCGGGTTGTTGGCTGAGATGCATATAAAACCTACCTTGAGAGAGCAAATCAAGGAGGTACAGCAAGTTGATGCTGCAGTTCAGCAGATCACATCAGAGTATGGTGATGAGAAGCGAGATGGTTTCCATGACTCAGATGACCAGGTGGCCTATTATCATGGGAGGATGATAGTGTCGGATGTGGATAACTTGAGGAAGTTAGTCCTGGAAGAAGCTCATTCTTCAATGTATGCTATGCATCCAGGAAGCACCAAGATGTATCGAAACTTGAAAGATATGTATTGGTGGCCTGGGATGAAGAAGGACAATGCTGAGTTTGTTCTGAGGTGTCCTGTGTGTCAGCAAGTTAAAGCTGAACATCAGAAGCCTACAGGAACAATGCAACCTTTACCCATACCACAATGGAAGTGGGATCATGTAACTATGGACTTTGTTGTTGGCCTACCCAGGACAAGCAAAGGGCATGATTCCATTTGGGTAACAGTTGATAGGTTGACAAAGACAGCACATTTCTTACCTGTCAAAACAACCTATTCTGCTGAGAGACTAGCATAGTTGTATGTTTAAGAGATAGTGCGACTGCACGGAGTTCCAGTCACTATAGTTTTAGATAGAGGTCCCCAATTTACGAGTCATTTTTGGGAACGACTGCACAAAGCTTTAGGCACCCAGTTAAGGTTTAGTACAACCTTTCATCCTCAGACTGATGGACAGTCTGAAAGGACTATACAAACCTTGGAAGACTTGCTGAGAGCATGTGTTCTTCAATTTACAGGGAGTTGGGATCTGTACCTAAGCTTGATAGAGTTTGCCTATAACAATAGCTATCAACATAGCATTGACATGGCACCTTATGAAGCTTTATATGGTAGACATTGTAGATCACCCTTATGTTGGTTTGAAACCGGTGAATATCAACTACTAGGTCCTGACCGTGTGCAGCAGACCACAGAGAAGATTAAAGGGATACAACAACAGATTAAGACTGCACAAGATAGGCAGAAATCTTATGCTGATAGACGTCGTAGACCCTTAGAATTCCAGGTTGGAGACAGAGTGTACCTCAAGGTCTCTCCTTGGAAGGGAGTTCTGAGATTTGGAAGGAAAGGGAAGTTAGCTCCTAGGTTTATGGGGCCTTATCCAATCATTGAACGGATTGAAAAGGTAGCCTATAGACTAAAGTTACCACCAGAGTAACAGAGGTTACACCCTGTGTTTCACATTTCTATGTTGAGGAAATGTCACCCTGATACTGAGTCAGTTCTACAACCTATGGAGGTAGAATTGAATGATGACATATCTTATGAGGAAGGACCAATGTCAATCCTTGATAACAGAATTAAAAAGCTAAAAAAGAAAGACATAAGTCTTGTGAAAATCCTCTAGAATCACCGTGGTGTTGAAGAAGCCACTTGGGAACTAGAGGAAGAGATGAGAAGGAAATACCCTGCTCTTTTCTCTTAATATGTTTTGTTGATTTCGGGGACGAAATCCTTGTAAGGGGTGGATAATTTGTCACATCCCTGACCTAGGTTATAAACAAACCCTAGGTGTTTTGACTAATTATGTGATTAGATACTTGTGAATATCTTTTGGCATGTAATTAAAACTCCTGAGGAACATATGTTTCCATTTCTGTCCTTTTTGAAGAATGTTGTAATATTGTTTTGTAATACAGGGACCTATGTGCAAATTACCCAATTAGAAGGGTTAACTTGCAAATTTCACATATTTAGATGTTCCTTTGGTGTTGAGACATCATAATATTAAATATTATGAAGTATGATGGATTCTCCAGGCTTGGACATCAAGATGCAGCTTGTGGAGCAATCATTGTACTCTAAGCCCTAGTTTTGGTGTAAAGTGCAATTTGCCCAAAACATGGGGTGCAACATGTAATATACACCTTCTAGAGTATCTTTTATAACTCTTGGCATCATTTAGAGTAAAAATGATGAAGAGGGCGCTTCAATTGAATAATCAAATAAGAATGATAACCTTTGTAATTCAATAATTAAGTTGTAAGCAAAATGGCCCTTTTTATGTGTACAACTTAGTAGGATGTTTGGTTTCCTTTCCTCTAGACCTTGGTTTAAGAAGAAGTTTTGCTTAAGAAGAGAAGGAGGGACGTGTCCATAAAGAAGAATGGAAGGACCTAGTTGAGAAAAGGAGAAATAAGTTGTCTTTTCTTGGAAATACCCCCAAAATATATATACACCCTTCCTTTGCAAACAAAGGATCATTTCCTCTTTCTTTTCACTTATCCCCTTGCTTAAACTGATTAAGGACGGAGCTCTGGAGCAGAGGAGGACGACCAACCAGTTCTAGGTAAGGATTGATCATCATCTTGCTTGAATTCATGGAGGAAATCATGTTGCAAGGTTGGTTCTATGGTCTTTCTTACTTAGTTCTTCTTTCTAGCCATCCCTTCCAACCAATTCTTGGAGAAACAACCTTGGACGACCTGTGGAGCTCAAGACACCATTAGATCTTGGAATCTTGTATCTCTAGGGACTACTTTAAGGTGGGTTTTATAACTCTAAACCCTTAAACTTTGCTATGCACCTTTTTTTTCTTGCAAAAGTAGCTTGTTCTTCTTTTCCCCATCCTTCTTTGCATTCTTGCAAGCAAAACTGTGAAGAACATGCCTTAATCTTGAGGTAGAAGAAGATGGGCGTTAATTCCAATGTTAATCCTTATCTTAATTTACCAAACGATCTTGCACCTTTGGTCTAAATGGTTTGCAAAACCGTTTGAAACCAAACGGTTTCAAAACCGTTTGATTTCATGCGGTTTGCAAGACCGTTTAGAATCAAACGGTCTCCAAGACCGTTTGGGAGGTTTGACCATGTGTTGACCATTTAGAGGTCTTCTGAACACATTATGAATTAATCATATACAAAGAATCATCTTATAATTGCAAATAAATCACACGTTGAAGGCACTTCAATCACTTAAACCCTAATCGGGTTCAATTGCTGATTTTATGGACCAATCATGTTGAAATTTGGGTTGAGTGGCCCAAACGGTTTCAAAACCATTTGGGGATCACCCAAACGGTCTCAAGACCGTTTGGTGATCACCCAAGACCGTTTGGAGGTCTAGGGTTAAGAGGAATTAATCAATTGAAGGTCTAATCACAATAGGTTGTTGAATTAATCAAAAGTGCTGATTTTTTACCTAATTAGGGTTCAACCCTTATCAAATGGATTTAGATTTTGATGGGACTTTGGGAAAACGGTCTCAAGACCGTTTGGAGGATGTCCAAACGATCTCAAGACCATTTGGGGTCAATTCATGGTCCAATTGGGTGACAATTGATGGGTTCAACTTCAATTAGACTCATATTGATGGATGTTGATGGTTGATCGATTACAAACCCTAATTCAATTGGTTCCAACCTCAATTGGCTATCAAGTAAGGGTCAATTGAGTGTCCAATTGGTTAAGGATAACCCTAATTGGCTCAATTGATAAGTGGTTAACATATATGAGACCAATTGAGGGGTTCAACATTGAAAACCCTAACCGATTGCAAGTGTGATGCATCTTCTAGGTCCATGCGATTTTGAGACATTTGGACCAAACGGTCTCAAGACCGTTTGGGCTCAAACAGTTTCAAAACCGTTTAAGCTCATACAGTTTGGTCATGTGGTTTGATCAAACAGTTTCAAAGTCAACCATGTCCAAACGGTCAACATGATCAAACGGTTTCAAGACCGTTTAAGGTCAAATGGTCTTGAGGTTGAATATGTCCATGCGGTCTTGAAGGTCAAAGGTTCCAAACGGTCAACCCCTCCATGTGGTTTCAAAACCGTTTGGAGGTTGAAGTGTGAAACCGTTTGGGGACTTTTAGGGTTAAGATTGCTTAATAAATTAAAGGCTTATATGGTTCAATGGTTGATTAACTCAAACCCTAATGATACCTAAAGACATTAAGGGGTTAAGTAATTAGTAGATTGACCCATGTTATGGTTAATGGTGAATATTACCAATGTGCCCTTGAAGGGTTCAAGTAGATAACACCCGTTGATTGAACAAACCCTAAATGACATGATGATGATGATTTAACTTATGTTTATCAAAGTTGACGTGACCTAACCTAATATAGAGTGATGTAATCATCATCTATTAGTAAGAGGAGAGAGAAGACTCCAATTATGATTGGAATTAAAGTAAAATACCTTCCATATGCATGAATGCACATGATTAGGGTATGATCCACCAAAGTGAGATCATGGAAACCCTAATTATGGTGATTAATGAATCGTAACTTAATTTGAAGGCATCAATGATGATAATCTTCATACATGATGATACTATGATCTTAATTCACTATGAAGTGAATAGTAAACCCTAATTCTAGGGTAATAACATGTAATGTGAATAGTAAACCCTAATTGAGGGTGATGTGATGAAATGTACAATAAACCCGAATTCCAGGTTATGCTTTTAAGCATGAATCTTCATGATTAAGATATGAGATCAGAAATCATTATTCCTAATCATTATGAAAGGGATTGAATAACCCTAATTGACATTAATAAAGGAACCTGGCCTTAGTAAAGGCATGATGGTAAAAACCTTGAGTTGAAAGGTTATTTCTGTTTTATAAATTGCTGATCTGGAAATGAATTGTTTATTATTATCAGTTGAATTAATCATGTAGGTTCTTATGAGAGCATGATCATAACCAGGTAAGGGTTATGATAATATATTCATTGAAAGCATGTGGTAGGCTTTGTGAATAAGTGACATATGCTATGTTGTCTAAGCTTAAGTGACAACATATGAGATTAATGGGCTGTAAGAGCCATGAGTAACATCAAGGTCATCCTGATTAGATGACTTATGATGATTTAAGGGTTTGAATACCCTATTCTTGAATCATAGTAATAGAATGATTAAGAATTGATATCCATATGATAACTGATGTAAGTTAAGCTTGATACATTTAGCATTCTTCTGTTATAGCAGTGTTTTAATAGTTAAATGCTTGAGAACATGCTTGATGTTAAAAGAATGCTGAAATGTACCTAAATAATCAAGTATAATCATATCATGTAGAGCCCTGATCATAGATCCATCATTGTCAGAAGCTAAATGATGGTGAAACAGGTTTTCCTAAGGGAACTCCTGGATCACATACTTTTGAGTATGTGGGGGAATATGGACGCGAATATCCTTACGTCCTAGTGTAGGAATTGATGTAGATGTATCTTAATCTATCAACCCTTCACTATGTGTTTATGCCGGGGTGATGTATCTCTATTCTCCTGAGGAAATCTTTAATGCCGCATCGATGAGAGATAAACAAGAGATCTTTCGATGGCAAAGAGGGTACAAAATGCCACTGTGACTCAAATAGCGAAGTTCCAGAATACCCTGGTAAGCTATAGTAGCTGAGACACGAGATGTCCTGCATGTTGATCCTCACACTGACTGAGGAAGATGAGGTCATAAGAATCCGGCTCTTTTGATGACCTAGGTATGATACCGATGCGACTTAGTAGTGATCGGTTGGAGTATGAGTGGTATACCTCATATCCGTAGGGAATAATAATGTTTTGAAAACGTAATCAAATGCGTAGAATATCTACTTAGGTTGAACTACAAGAAACATTGATTGATGTTACATTGTTCATATTAATATTCTATTCAAAGTATCAGTATACATGTTCTTTATATTCCTTAATGAAGTGATTGCTTATGTAGAAGTTGTTTTACTTAATATCAAACCTACTGTTGAATGATTTAAGTTACCTTGCTTATGTTATTCTTTCTATTGTTAAAACAAATCTTCTAGCGGAGAGTTATAACTCTCACTGGGACAATTATTTAAAATTGTCTCACCCCATAGGTTTCGACTTTTTAGGTGGACGTCGAGGACGGAGAAACCAATCTGAGGGTGAGCAGTATCAGTAGCAACAACACCAGGGGCAGCAGTGAATCTCAGGTGGAGATACTGACTGTCCAATCCTATAGTTAGTTCGTCTTATGTCGTCTCTGTACTCTCAGGTCCTAGGGGTCAGTAGGTCTAAGGTTTTTGGCTTTAAGCCTCGAGATTTTGTATCTTGCCTTGTACAGTTAACAGGGCAATGGATGTATATAATCACTCGAGAGGTGATTCCACAGAGATGTAATGTTTAACCATGTTGTAAACAATTTATCTTGTTTCTTATAAAAGAGTTTTATGGTTTAAAGATCTTCTTCTGAAAAGTTTTAAATTTTTAGTGATTTTCATAATTCCGCTGCTAGTTAAACCGCTTCCGCATTCGTTTATTCTGTTTTGGCGATCGAGACGTCTCAATCATACAACAAGGTCTGTTGTGATAATCTGTTCTTTAGTTGACCCTCACAATTCTATTCTAAAGTTTTGTTGCTCGAGGATGAGCAAAGTTTAAGCTTAGGGGAGTTTGATGCGAGGATTTTGAGTCGCATTTATAGACTTGTTTTACATGCGTTTTATGTGTTTATTGGTGATTTTGATGGTTAATATCACATGATTCACTTACTCTAGTCTATAATCTCATTCTGTATCAAATCTCTCATATTTTATCTTTTTTAGCACAAACAATTATAATAATGGGTTTTAGCTTAGCTGATTTGGTTTTGTCTTGCAATTTCAGGAAAAACGAGTATACACAGCTGTCGATACCATCAACCTATGTCAATGGTATCGACACTGTCACAGTGAGACAGCCACAAGGAGCCAAGATGAGTCGATACTATTGACACTGAAGTCGATGGTATCGAGATACCTTCAGCGAGCCAGCAATCAATCTGTCGATACTATCGACATAAAAGTCGATACTATCGACGTTCTACAACTTCAGTGTCGGAATGGTGATAAAACTGACACCTAAGGGTGTCGATACCATCGACCCGCGTCGATGGTATCAAATCTGCATCAGGCAGAATAACATAGAAGAAATAAATCTTGTCGATATCATGACGAGTCCATACCATCGACTCGCATCGATGGTATCGACGCCGTCAGATTAGTTTTTGTTTCAGATCGGCCCAAATCCAACTGTGGTGATATTTTGACGATCTAATTTGGTGTTTATACCTAATAAGGGGGCCATGAGCTATCTATCACGTCATTTGCTACTGAACACATCCCAAGGAGAGTTGGAGAGGAGAACAGAGCCCAGAAGCACGCCCCGATCGTTCCGAGAGCTGCAGAAGTCGTTTTCCACCACCGAAAGGCTGTAGATCACGCACTCTATGTCGAGGAATGCTTGGATCTTCTCCGTTCAGGGGTTTACATCACTTCATCCACGTTTTTCTTCATGTTTTCTTTTTCTTCCACCATATCTTGCTCTGATGTGAACATGCGGGGTTAATCCCCTTTGTCTTTAGGACTGGGAGTAGCCCGGGTAATCGTTGTATGGCGTTTTCATCATAGTGATTCATATTTTGTCTCTTAAATCCGTGGTATGATTTCGTTTTCTCCATTATATCATTATGACTGATCACCCTAATGATAATCTAATACCTCTAATTGCTTTGAAAGAAGAATTAATGGTTGAAAAGAGACGAAATTCACATTAACTCATAAATTCCTTGAACAAGGTGATGTACAATTAATGGTGGAAACCCAGAGGTTGATTCTAATGCACCTAATTTTGGGTATAGGTTACTATGACAGTGGAACTGACCTAGATTTAGGTAGTGAGTTGTATCACGACAGTGAACAATTTTGACTACATGCCACTACCCGGAATGAGAGATGAATTTGATTAACTATATAGAAATGAATACGACAAGAACCCGCGGTGAAACTGCAATCCTAAAGATTCCCATTTAAATTGATTAAACTAAACATTTAATTGATTGCTTTGTTTTATTTCATTTTATTTTCTTTTTTCAATCAATTCTCAAAACCTGTTTAACCGGTCTAGCTGATTGCGAACAGTTAGTAGTAGTCTACCGATAGTTTAGTGTCCTTGTATTCGACTGAGGCCTCACAAAGCCTATATTACTCTGATGCGTGCACTTGCATTCTACGCACGATAAATATATGTCACATACCCTTCATAAGACATAACATTCAATTTTGGTTTAAAGGTGAGGCATTTGATAGTTTTAGTAATATCATCTGGTGTTTGAGATAGTAGATGTAAGACTTTATCTTCAAACTACTTAATAAATGTCTTGTTATGCTCTCTAGAAAGCCACATTGTATTGGCTCGAGGATATTGTCTCTTGATGAAATTGGTATGTTCCTTGATATAAACACTCACTTCGTCCATGTTGTGTAAAATATACAAGTGACCTTGTTCCAACTGCTCACGACTGATTACTTTCACCCGTGATCCCAAAATTCCTTTGCCAAATTGCTCCTCAATATTCTTGTCATTACCAGGAGTGTCATTACCACTGAGAAAGTCATTGCAAAAATCCATAACCTCTCTCACCACATAACCCTCAATAATACTCCCTTTAGGCTGATAACGGTTTCGAACATCACTTTTAAAAATGCTCATGTATCGTTCAAAGGGATACATCCAATGCAAGAAAACTGGTCCCAACATTTTCACTTCCCTAGTCAAGTGGACAACAAGATGTACCATGATATCAAAGAACGACAGAGGAAAATACATCTCAAGATGACATAGGGTAACAACCACTTCTCTTTGCAAATTATCGAGAGTATCAGGGTCAATAACTTTGCTACACAAACTGTTGAAAAAGAAACAAAGTCTGGTCATTGCAAACCTTACATGCTTCGACAATATAGATCAAATTGCCACAAGCAATATTTGTTGCATTAGAGAGTGACAATCATGAGACTTAAGACCTATCAACTTTAGATCTTTCATTGATACCAATCTATGGATGTTGGATGAGTAACCCTGTGGCACCTTAACATTTACCAAACATTCACAAAAAGCTTTCTTCTCCTTTCTAGACAATGTGTAACAAGTGGGAGGTAAGTATGTTCTCCGATTTCCCATTTCACGTAATTCTGTTAATTTTGTCCTTATTCCCATTTCACGTAGGTCCAGTCTAGATTTTATGCCATCTTTAGTCTTACCTGGTATATTCAACAAAGTACCAATGACACTATCATAGACATTTTTCTCAACGTGCATGACATTAATACAATGCCTGACTGTCAAAGAACTCCAATAAGGAAGATCCCAAAATATTGACTTCTTCTTGAATAAAGATTTGTTACTCTGTGTGGCCATAGTACATTGTGATCTCTTACCAAATTCATTGACAAAGTCTTTTACTCTTTCATAAACAACCTCCCCTGGTATAGGTTTAGGTGCACTCCGTTCCTCATTCAATCCATTGAATGCTTTGTGCTTCCTATGATACAAATGGATTTTTGTAAGAAACCTTCGATGACCGAGATATACAGTCTTACCGCCATGTTTTAGTCTTGTTGAATCAGTGTTCTCTTCACATATAGGACATGCTTTATCTCCTTTGACACTATATCCAGACAAATTCCCATATGCTGGAATGTCATTAATAGTGCAAAACAACATAGCATGCAAACGAAATGTCTCTCTTCGTGAAGCATCATAGGTCATCACACCTTCACCCCAGAGTTTCTTTAAGTCATCAATCATAGGTTCAAGATAAACATCGATATCATTTCGAGGTTGTTTAGGGCCCGATATCAACAACGACATCATTACATACTTATTTTTCATACACAGCCAAGGAGGAAGATTGTATATAATAAGCATGACTGGACAAGTGCTATGTTGGCTTCTCAATGTCCCGTATGGATTCATCCCATCTGTATAAAGCCCAAGTCTTAGATTCTTGACTTCTTCACCAAATTTAGGGTACAATAGATCAATCTTCTTCCACTGTGGGGAATTAGACGCATGTCGTAGGATCCCATCATTATTTTTCTTAACATCTGCATGCCACCTCAAATTATTCACATCTATCGGATTGGCAAACAAGCATTGAAACCGTGATATTATAGGTAGATACCACATCACCTTGGCAGGGGAACCAGTTTTGGACTCCCCCGAAGTCGTCAATTTATACCATGATGCACCTCATTTTGGATAATCTTTTAAATCCACATAGTCCTTTTGAAATAATACACAATCATTCGGGCATGCATGTATATTCTTGCCATCCATTCCCATTGGGAACAATAATTTCTTTACCTGGTATGTTGAGATTGGTAGCTCGTTTCCTTTAGGAAGCATTTCTTTCAACAAAGACAACAATGACGTGAAGCTTTTGTCGCTCCATCTATTGTTAGCTTTCAGCTTATACAATCTCAACACAGCACTAAGCTTCGTAAACTGAGTACAACCTGTGTATAATGATATCTCAACATCATGCAAAATGTTTCTAAAAATGGGAGGTGGATCAGTGTGCTCTACCCCACAACTATCCAGCATCACATCAATGATGTCTACTGGAATAGGTTCATTCACATCTACATCATCGGAGGCAATTTCTTCTTCCACACAAGCACTGCTATCGACATCCACTGGTTTCGGGTTTGAAATCTCTCCATGCCAGTGCCATTCTATATAGCCTTGTATAATCCCGTTGCACATGACATGACTTTTGATTTCGTCTCCAGTGCTAACTTTCAAGTTGTTACTGCAATGCCTACATGGATAGTAGAACCTATATCCAGGTTGTTTCCTACGTTCCTCGACAAATCTAATAAACTGGTCAAGACCATATATAAACTCTGGGGTGCAGTGATTGCGAATGGACATCCATGATCTATCCATTCTACGATCAAAGAGAAAACAAGTATATATTACAACAAGATTAAGGTCTAGGGTTAACAAATACGTGTGATGTCATTCTAATATATATTAAATGTACATGTACCACCTATCCCATCCTTGAACACCTAATCTCACTAGTAAGTGTATAATGTGTATTGGGTTTTCAAGAAAATTTCGACAGCATTTCCCCGTTGTTCTCCAAGTACATATGTAATTAGAGAACAAATGGGGAAATGCTGCCAAAATTTTCTTGAAAACCCAATGCACATTATATACTTACATCCTAAGTGAGATTAGGTGTTCAAGAACAGTCCCAAACCGGGGACTATCTAAGATTTACTCCTAATGAGTAAATCTTGGACGGGTTTCTAGGCCAACAAATACATGTATGTTGTCATTCCAATAGCTACAATCCTAGTTTCATCATTCATATCCTAGGTTTCATGTAACATCATTTAATCTAGGTATCATATTCTATAACATTGATTTCAACATTTCGAGTGTCCATACATGTTCATCATCAAGATAAAGATTACACATGTGATGTCATTCTTATATATAATAAATGTACATGTACCACCTATCCCATCCTTGAACACCTAATCTCACTAGTAAGTGTATAATGTGTATTGGGTTTTCAAGAAAATTGCGGCAACATTTCCCCACTGTTTTCCAAGTACATATGTACTTAGAGAACAAACGGGGAAATGCTACCAAAATTTTCTTGAAAACCCAATACACATTATACAACTTACATCCTAAGTGAGATTTGGTGTTCAAGAACAGTCCCAAACTGGGGACTATCCAAGATTTACTCCTAATGAGTAAATCTTGGATGGGTTTCTAGGCCAACAAATACATGTATGTTGTCATTCCAATACCTACAATCCTAGTTTCATCACAATTGATGTTAGGGTTTCATCACAATTTTAGGTATCATATAGCTATGTAGATGTTAGGGTTTCATCATGCAATAGGGATTCGTGTAGATGTTAGGGTTTCATCATGCAATAGGGATTTCATCATATAATTGATTTCATCAAAATTCATAATTGATTTCATTTGAATATATACCCTCTTATTCTTCCTTCTCCCTCCTCACCAACAACAACCACAATCATGTGGGCTGGCATGACCGTGGCTGTGTTGGCCAACCACACGGCCGTGCTAGGCAGCACGGCCGTGTGGTCGGCCAACACAGCCACAACCATGCCAGCCCACATGGTTGTGGTTGCTGTTGGTAAGGAGGGAGAAGGAAGAAGAAGAGCAGGAGAACTAGTGATGAAGAAGAGGAGGGCCTACTGTTGGTAGCAGCGTGGAGACGAAGGCGGCAGTGTGAGGAGAAGGGCGCCGAGCACACCAGTGGCTGGAGAAGGGAGTCGAGCAGAGAAGGAGAGGCTCCAGCGGTGAGTAGAGAAGGAGAGGAAGGCGGCGACGGTGGCGAGCAGCTACAACAGCAGCAGGCGGCAGGGTGGAGGCAGGCGATAGGTGACACAACAGCAGGTGGCAGCGACGCAGTAGGGGTCGTGAACCGGAGCAAAATCGATTGATGAAACAGAAGAAAGGGGAAGAGTCCGCTGTGTTCGGTTATCCATAACAACCAACACCTTTATTATTAAGCGTCGGTTTTCCAAAGACAACTGACGTCAATTGGACATTCCTTTACCCTAATTTTTTGACGGGGACGACGCGCATACCCTTATCAGCGTCGGTTATTCTAAGAAAACCGACGCCCATATTGGAACTTTTGGTGCAAATTTTATCTTCATTCAATGTCGGTTATTAGGAAAAACACCGACGTTGTATCTGATACTTTGGTGCAATTTTTTTTGCTCAAAAAAATTGCATTTCGCGGGCTACTTTAGGCGTCAATTTCTTTTCTTCAACCGACACTGAATGAAAAGTGATACCCGTGTCTGGCTGGTCTACAAATATAGACATCAGATGTCCTTATTAACCAACGTTGAATGTTAACAACGTCAGTTTTTCTAAAAAACCGACGCCTCTAAAAGAGACATTGAACGATGTTTGTGTAGTAGTATTCAGGGAAACCATGTAAGAAAAGGGAGGTTAGAAGAACCGTCATTGAATCACATGCATCCATGGTTGTTCTAGTTGAAACGAAAATAAAAAAACTAGCTAAAGAGCTCTTCTGAGAAGCTACTACCTAAAGGTTGGAGCTAGTTTAGAAATCATGATGCTGATCCTAATGGCTGCATCTGTATTGGTTGGAATCTCAAGTCCTGGGATATCAATGTCCAACACATGGATGATCAATAGATCACCATGTCGTGATGTAATAAAGGAGGTCTTCTTCTTATTCTTACTACAATCTATGCCAATAATATTTCTCAGGAACGTCTTGCATTGTGGGAAACTCTTGAAACCATTAGCACTAACATCACTGATCCCTGGTTAGTAATCAATGATTTTAATAATATTAGAAAGCGTGAAGATAAAGCTGGAGGAAGAGAAGTACCTGCCTTCATTCTTAGTACCTTCAATACATCTATTGATAGTTGTAATCTCACTGAACTCCCATCAGTAGGAGGTGAGATTTTCACATGGCATAATAAGCAAGGTGCTGCTAAGTGCATTGCTTGTAAATTGGATTGTGCATTAGTGAATGACAAATTGTTAACCAGGTTCCTGGGCACTAAAATGAAACTCAAAACATGCCCCTTCTCCAATCATTCTTCCATCAATGTTAATCTTAGAGAACTGACTAAGAAGAAAAGACCATTCTGGTTCTTAAACTTATGGATGGAATGGCCTGACTATAAGCATCTTATTAATCAAGCATGGACAAAGCAAGTTCAAGGTAATCCTTTGTTTTGTTTTACACATAAACTCAAATTTGTCAAAGGGGAGCTGAAGAAATGGTCGAAGGAATTTGTCAACTTGAAGAACCTCATTTCTAGAGAACATATGGAGATGGATGATATTTCCAAGGTTCTCAGAAGAAACCCCTTGATCACGATCTTATACTAGATGAGAAGACCACCTTTGAAAGATTAGATCTTCTTTACAAAGTTGAAGAATAGTACTTCTGGAAATGTAGTCGTTTGGATTGGATAGCTAATGGTGATAGAAATGCCATGCTTTACCATTCCACAGTCAAAAGGAGAAATGCTATTAGCACTATTACTGAACTTTATGATGTTGTAGGTACTTGCTTAAATGAGGAGAATGACATTGCTACCGAGATTCTTCATTTCTTTGAGAACCTATATAATCAAGATGCATTCAATCTACCTATTCCTAATTGCAAATGGATTGATCATGTCACTGACAAAGATAATGAAGCTCTCTGTAAAATACCTGATCTTCTTGAGATCAAGGATGTTTTCTGGGATATTGGACCTAATAAAAGTCCCGATCCCGATGGATTCAATGGGTACTTGGATAGAGAAACTATAACCTGATTAGTTCTGATCTTACTAAAGCTATCCAATGGTTCTTCCAAGGAGGCATCATGGTCTCACAAGTAAATCATGTGTTTATTGCTCTCATTTCTAAGAAAGATCTAGTTACCTCACGAGTTTATTTTCAGCCCATTTCTTATTATTCCATGTTGTACAAAATCATCACCAAAATCATCACTAATAAGCTGTCCTCAATCCTCCCAAAAATAATTTCCAATAACTAAGGAGCCTTTGTTAGTGGTAGAAGCATTGAAGATTGCTCCATGCTTGCTGTCGAGTTCATGCTGAACTTCAACCGCAAGAACAACTCTCCTTCTGCATGTGTCAAGCTTGATATAACCAAATACTTTGACTCAGTTAGATGGCCTTACCTCTAGAAATCTCTACAAGGTTTGGATTTCAGTGAAAGATGAATCTCTTTGATAAATCAATGTGTCAAAACCCCTTCTTTCTCTCTTCTATTGAATGGTAGTTCTATTGGTCTCTACAAGAATTCCAATGGGCTTCATCAAGGTGACCCACTATCACCATTATTATTTGCTATTGCCATGGAGGGATTAAGTCAAAGAATTGATAGAGATCATCAACTTAAACTGATCAAATCCATTGTTGTTAAATGTACAAAAGTCATGAGTCATCTTCTCTTTGTTGATGATGTTCTCATCTTCATTGAAGGTCGCACTAAAAGGTGATATAATCTTAAGTCTCTTCTTCTAGATTTTGGTAGGTTTTTAGGTATGTAATACTATCCATGCAAAACACATATCTATCTATCTAAGTCTTGTAGGGAAAAAATTAGACTGATTCGTTCTTTGGGCATTCAAAAAGGGGAGTGGCCAACCAAGTGTCTTGGATTCCCTATGGCGGGGGGTAATCTTAGATGCAAACATTTCCATGAATTCCTGGATAAACTCAAGGACTTGATTTGAAGATGGCCAGGTTCAAAGATATCAATGGAAGGCAAAATAATACTTATAAACCATTGTGCCATGCGTCTAATCAATTACTGTCTATGGCATGGTGAAATCTCTCTAGTTTCTCTAAGAAGAATGGAAATATTGATGAATGATTTTATTTGGTGCAATCCAGTTCATCCAACCTGTTGGAGTAAGTTGGACTTCCCCAAATATGAATGTGGTCTCAATCTTAAGAACTTGAATGAACTCACTAACTTCCATACACTCAGGCGTATCAAGAAGCTGCTCCATAGTGAATCTACTTGGAGCGTTTGGATGAGAGGCAGATACAGAAACAATCTTAGAGTTACTCCCACTCATTCATGGGGCTACTCTATGATTTGGAGGAGGATGGTCAAGTTATGGCCTCAATTCACCTACACTGATGATGCCACCATGTGGGATACACGCAGAAACAAGAATGAAATCAATCCAACCTACAAGAACCTCTGGTTCAAAATGCATCAACTAAGATGGAGCTTGACCACCTATAAAGTTATGAAGAATCTACTGCCAACAATGGAACGAATTAAGACTTGGAACACTGGAGTTGATGATATGTGCTGCTTGTGTCATTCTCATACTAAAAATATCACTCATCATTTTGGTAGCTGCTCCTACTGGAAATATATATGAAGATGTGGACAACTCAAGCTAAATGTCTGAATGTCATACAATCTCTATGACTGTCTCACTGATGATTATAGAAGAGGTAACAATACTCACTATCTTGTGCTATGGATGATCACTGTATGTGCTTATTTCATCTGACAAGAACAAAATAAAAGGAATCATGGTGCTCAAGGAATGGACTACCTTAGGCTATTCACTAATATTGAGAAAGACTTAAGATTATTTGCAATTTGTACAAGGATAAGCTAGGCACAATTCCTTCTATTATAACTAGGAATTAGGACTATATCCAATACCTAAATCCTTAATGCTAGCTTGCTCCTTAATATCATGTAAGCTATAAGCTGTTTATATCTTGTACCTTTTCCCCTCTTGTAGTGTTGGAAATATATTAACCGATTTTTTCCAAAAAAAAAGTTGATCTAATCTTGAATACCAATTATGCTAATTCATCATGATGACCTAAAGACTTAACAATGATTTGAATGATGATCATAATAATTATGGTTAGCTCATATGTTCCTAAAATAACTAAGTGGGCCATTCACACTTGAAATATTCTTAACACTTGAATAATTTTTGAACATCTGGAATTTGTTAATCATAAGTGGATGACCTAACACTAAGGTTAATAGGAATGAATAACCTTTGGTACACGATCTTTGTGTATATCATGATCTTGACCCTTGATCCACATCTTGATTGATTTAGTATCCACTTGAAAATTTGATCTACTATTTCTTAGAATCTATATACTCTAATCTTCGGTCAAAGGTACACTTTTATATAAAATTCCTCCTTGAACAGAGTAGTGGTATTGAATGATACTTGTATGTACCTCTTGGAGATCTTAGCTATGTACTTGTTTGATCTATTGTTCCCTATTGATTAGTCTTCTATTTTTCTATATTATAGTTTGCAACAAACTCGAAAACATAATGATATTGCTCATTGTGACTGACTGAATTATGATAATGTTGATATTGAGTACAAGTGACCTCTTCATTTGGAGGGAGGGAACTTGTACATGTCGAATGATCTCGACTCTTGTACATGCCAATTGACCCTCCTACCTCATATGGAGAGAAGGAGCCTGTTGACCTCCCCCATCTCATTGGGGTGATGGAACAACACAAAATATATAAGCACGCTTCTCGACATCAGCATAATGGGAACTTGTAATAAAATTGACTTGTTTGAAATAAACATCTTATCAGATAAATATTATTTTGGAAAATGCTTGTTATATATTTTGAACGTAAGTCCTTCCAAGTACTATATTTTTCTATAAATGTTTTCAAATATTCAATATCTATTCTTTTCAAAGCGTATCGATGCATTTGCATTGATTGCATCTCGATTTACCTGATTTTTAGAAAATTAGATGGATCATTGACTAGATCAGTTCCACACTTGATAAACTTTGATGATAAGGGTAAAACTACAAAATCTCCTATTTGGGTTAGTTTGTTCTTTAAATCTACTATTTAATGAGTTATTATTTCTTATAGTATATGCAGTGTGTGAGATCCTTTTTGGTCACTCAGAGACAGGCACTTCAAACCTTTTACCACTTTCTAGGCAATGGGATTGGGATAGGGGTAAGAATGGTTCTGTAACAGTTGGTATCAGAGCATACACACTCCCATATACTTTGAGTAAATAACATCTCGAGTCCCTTGAACCCAGGAAACCCTAAAGTCTATAATGGTGAAAATTGAGGTGTCTAGGCTTAGGGCTCTGGAATAATTCCTCCTATCCGTCTTCACGACAGTTGAGGTTCCCCGCTCTACCTGGCCTTAATTGATCCAGTACTGGACCTAAAGGTTCTTTGTTGTAAACATAGAGAGTCTTCTAGCATCTCATCTCTTCTTTTAAGGACTACCATAAGCCAACCAAGTAGATAATGATTAGGAAGTATTCTCATCTCCTCATGTGGTCCTTCTCTCATGACCTTTTACCACGTGATTTCTCAATTATGGGTAGCTTATGTATGGGAAAAAATAAAAGTTGATGATGCCATTATCTAACTTTAGTTTGAAAACTCGATTTTGATCAATGAAAATTTTGAAATCAAATACTCATGAATGACCCCTTCATGAAAACGTAACCAAAATTAGACTACATGTTTCCTATGTTTGAGGTAAATATTAATAATCCTGATTTGGTGAAATAAGAAGGATTTATAACTTATACCTCATTGTTGATGAGGTCTCTATCTGATTAAGTTCATGTTGACCTATTTTTGACTAAACCTCAAAACACAACTAAACAAACTCTTACCCTATTTGATACACATCATGATTATGCCATCACATTATTAAGTATTAGAACTCTTAAAACCCTGATGTAAGACTATGATACAAAAGACACTCTCCCTATTTTGTAGTAGTATGGGAACCAAAAAAATTGTGAAATAATGTAAATGAACATCCTATAGTGTGATATACTCTTAACTCGACCTATCTAATTAAAAGATTCATAAATGGATGTACCTTGCATATGGCCCTGCAAACTCGTAGTAAAAAAGCAAGACCCTATGGAACCAATAATGATCAAGGAGGGAAGATTGATAAAAGGAAGGCTGAAAAGAAAATTCTTGAAGAAAAAGTCAAGGATGATGTAGACAAAGGAAAAAGACCTAGACTCAATGATGGTAATAGGGATGAACCAATAAAGGTTGCTAAGGATGATGCTTGGGAAATACAAAATAAGATACTAATGGATGCTATGACCATATGGGCAAGATATACAACATTGATAATTCTTGGAGGAGTCCAAATCACCATGATAGCCTTTACCCCTACATACAACCCTTTAGTCATGGAGATGGAGACAAAAATAGAAGTTGGAATTGCAAAGGAGGACATGTTCAAATGCAAAATATAATTATTAGTCAGAAGCCCATATCAAGACCTGCTAGCAATAAAAGAACCAATGGGATCAGTACCAGATCTAGATTATGGTTTGTTGATTATGTAACCTTTTTGTAACTTTTTGATGAACCTTGTACTCACCTTTGAAAATTGAAATATGATGCCATGAGCTTGCTACTCTATGATTCATGACCTACCTTTGGATTTTAAAATTCATATCTGATTTGAATTTTGACTCCCCATACTCAAATTTTGACTCGCTCATTTGACATTGAATTATATTGACCTACAAATAGACCATCCATTGTTTTAACCTTTGACTCAAAATCTTGAGATATGGAATAGTTTGAATTTTGAGGATGGTAATATTGAAAATATGTATGGGGTTAATTTCCTAAAATGACCTAGGTTTGGGTCATTCACCCACCTCGAATATACTTGATGAAGAAATTGAAGTTGAATTCTCAAAATACTGCTAGGTTGTTGTTATGGGTAAATGACCACACTTGTGTTCTGGACATGAATTATAGCCTTAGACTTGTACTTTTGGAAACCAAAATACGAATATTTGAACCTCGACTCTTGAATAACAAACTTGTTAGTACATGACTCATTTTGATCCATGATGTTTAATCTCAACCCTCGATCTCGATTCTCTCTCAGTACGAAGACATGACTTGAAAGGTGAACTGTGACCTTTTGACCTTTTTATTGATCAATGCAAGTTTATGAGAGACTGTTGATGAGGTGATAATTTTGGGGAACATAATTTTGATTATATATTCGAGGATGCTCCAGTATGTGAGGATGCAACCTAGATTTGGGTAGTCTCAATTTTTTAGGATGTTTTGAATTTTGGGGACAAAATTCTTATTAAGGAGGGAAGAATGTGACAAAGTGTAATTTTGCATAATTATGAATTAATTCCAATTTTACCCTCATTATGTTCACTCTTGATCCCAATATATTTTTCTTAGCTCCTCGATCAATATGTATACTCAAATTCGAAATATGGTGATCAATGTGAATTTTATACACATTATGAAACCACAAATTATGTTGATTTATCACGCTACTCAAAGATATAAAATTGACCATAAAATTTATCTTTTGGTTCACAAACTTTTTCTAAATATTCGAACCATTTTTTGAAACCTATGGTCCAAATTTCATCGCATTTGGACATTCCTACTATTACCTATGATTTCTTGAAGTTAATGTGTAGAAAACCCTTTGTTTGCTCTTTATTTGCCCCTTTTTCCAAGTCAACAATCCGGTTATAAAGGGAGGGGTGAACCCCAGCCCTTGGATCTGCCTCTCATGGATCTATACCTAATCTGATGGTCATTGGATTGTCCCCTACCTTCTACAATCAGCGGGGAGGTGTTAATGTGATCGAAGCGAGCAATATCTCATTCTTGGCCCCAATTTGAATTTCCACCCTAGCAGAACTATTCATCTCACGAATTCACACTCACCCAACTCTACTTTGACCCCCTTTAATGCTTTACATAGCCATCAAAACGTTTCTATTTATTGACCTTCTCTCTCTGACGACCATGGTCTTCAAGGCAGGCCCCTTTGGCTCGAAAACTTAATCCTAATGTTATAAAAATGCCCCCAAAGGCCCACAACAGACACTCCTTCTCCATAGCCGTGTTTCGTGCCCTCAACTGATCCAGAACGCCCCTATTTCTTCTTCATTTTCCCCTTTTCTGGGTAATCCACCACACAACCCGTTTTGGGCATTCCTTCTCCTCATCTTCTCACCTCAATACACCACCTCCATCACATCACAAGGGAATGACGAACCCGAACGACTACCTAGTGGCCTCCACCTACTCCTCCTGTCCCCAAGCCCCTTTTGCATCGGCAAGGCCCTCCGTCACATTTTTTGGCTCACATGGAGGTTTACACAATGGGGAAGGTGACCAATAACCACCGACCTACAAAGGAAATCCCCCGGTCTAAAGACCCAACAGAATGCTGATCAAACTAGAAAATTGAAGACTGAACCCCATGAACCAGGATCAAAATTGATCTCTAAGCTAGCAAGATGCAATGCTTGCATGGCTCAATCTATATCACCCATTGTGCATAAATTAATCACCCTTTTTTCCTGATTAAGGTATTTTTTATCTCCATCTCTGACAAACAACCAATTAAATAGTCAGATCTTGATTAAGTTGTAGAAAATACATCCTAGCTCCAAAAATTATGAATAAATAGTCAATTTTGATCATAAATATCCAATGAATCATTTAACATTATAGGAATCCAAATGATTCTCACTGATATTCCTAGACTTTAATATCTTTCTTTTTAATTTGTCAAAAGACTCTGATGGTTATCTTGAGACACCAAAATCATGCTTGACTCATTAGTGATCTAGATATAGATTTTCTTACTTGATTCAATCTTAAAAATTATTTCTATGAATAATGATTAATCTTGATGATGATATCTTAATGATTGACCTAATCTTGTGAAATATTTTGATCCATTGACCTAATACTTGATCTTTGATTTTTACTCATTATATCAACCAAAAGTTGATCTAACCTTGAAAACCATTAATGCTAATTCATCATGATGACCTAAAGACTTGACAATGACTTAAATGATGATCATAATAATTAGGGTTAGATCATATATTCCTAAAATACCTAAGTGGGTCATTCACACTTGAAATATTCTTGACACGTGAATAATTTTTGCACATCTTGAAATTGTTGATCATAAGTGGATGACCTAAACCTAAGGTTAATAGGAATGAATAACCTTAATCTTGAACATTGGTAGATGATATGTGTATATATCATGATCTTGACCCTTGATACAGATCTTGATTGATCTAGGATCCACATGAAATTTTGATCTACTATTTTTTGGAATCTATATACTCTAATATTCGGTGAAAGGTACACTTTTATATATAATTCCTCCTTGAATAGACTAGTGGTATTGAATGATTCTTGTATGTACCTCTTGGAAATCTTGGCTATGTACTTGTTTGAGCTATTGTTACCTATTGATTAGTCTTCCATTTTCTATATTATAGATTGCAAAAAACTTGAAAACATAAATGATATTGCCCATTATGAGTACTCAAATTATGAAAATGTTGATATTGAGTACAAGTGACCTCCTCATTCAGAGGGAGGAACTTGTACCTTTTGAATAATTTGGAATCTTGTAAATGTCAATTGACCTCCTACCTCATTTGGAGAGTAGGAGCCTGGTGATCTCCCCCATCTTGTTGGGGAGACATAACCACATAAACTATATAAGCATGCTTCTCGATATCAACATAATGAGAACTTGTAATAAAATTGACTTGTTAGAAATAAACATCTTATCAGATAAATGTTGTTTTAGAAAAATGCTTTTTATACATTTTGAACATAAGTCCTGTCAAGTACTATATTTTGTTATAAATGTTTTCAACTATTAAATAACTATTCTTTTCAAAGTGTACTGATGCATTTGCATAGATTGCGCCTCCATTTACCTGATTTTAAGAAAACTAGATGGATCATTGACTAGATCACATCCGCACTTAATAAACTCTGATGAGAAGGGTAAAACTATAAAATATTCTATTTTGGTTAGTTTGTTCTTTCAATCTCCTATTCTATGATTTATTATTTCTTAATTTATATGCCAGTGTGTAAGATCCTTTTGGGCCACTCAAAGATGAGCGCTTCAATCATTTTAGCATTGTATGGGAAGTGGAATTGGGATTGGGGTAAGTATGGTTCTGTGACACCCTCCAACACAATCCAACTCATGTGTAGCACCCCGGTTTGAGCTCCTATAAAGCCACCAAGGGTCGTATGAAAAACCTACGCATGAAGGTTCCTACACATGACCTAATCATTTTTGTTACCAAAGCCCCCAAATCAAAAGTGGAATTGCTAGCTATAATTCAACTACAAAGCTGACCATCCTCACTACTATAAAATACCTATAGAGTTTGACGAACTTGTCTAACTCAGAAACAAGAGCTATCAAATTAAGAGTTAGGCTACCTACAACCTCACACTTCCAGTTATCTACCCAACTTATTGGGAGGCATCATTGTTACTGATGTAGCAGAAAAAGTACACACACTATAAAAGAGAAAAAAACAGGATAGAGAAAAATATTTTGTTCATAAATTTTAAACTATAATGTAATTTTCGCTGAAATAAAAAGGATTAAATTCATCACAAAAAGTACTTTGCAGCAGAATCAATTTTGACATACTTTATTGAAAAAAGTAATATGAAAAGTACAATATCCACAAAATGAATGTATTGTACTCTAATGTGGAAGTAATATTAGTATTGCACCTCTAAACCAACAATAATACATTAAAAATATATATATATTGTAACCTAAATATTGGTACTATACTTCGATTGATCAGAAAAAGATATATTAAAATTATACTAGGTATAGTAAACATTTATACCATATTGGGTATAGTACATGTGATTTGAAGTATAGTAAATTAATAAATAAATATTAATATTATACCCAAAAAGAGAGCAATGAACCCCAAAATATAGATATTATGCTCCAAAATTTTGATGATATGCTTAGGCAGATAAATAAAATGGGAATAATACTCCTATGTTGGGGTACGCTATTCCTGTTTTGTAGTACAATATGAGTGTTTACTTGATGATATACTCTACCTAAAAATGCATATTGTACCTAGAATATGTATATTATACCTCAAAATACATATACTATATATCTCTCATATTATTATTTCTCTAGAGCATGTCAACAATAGTTTTGTTGAAGAGTATTTTTTGCAAGAAATATAATACTTTTTATTTCATTAAAAAATTATTTTGAATTGAAAGTGATGGCCAAAATAATTCTCTCTTTTTTACTTTTCTAATCATTATTGTTTTATTTTTGTTGGTTGTATGTAATAAAGTATCCATTTATAATCCAAAATTTGAACAGGCGGACGAGTCTATATACACTATGCATAGAATTTTTCCAAATTAAAGCCCTCCAATTTGAGCTCCATCACCACCAAGTAAAAATAGAAGACTAAAACTAAGTGTATGGCACTGATTGTATAACCAATTGACCATTCTAGTTATACATATACTTATTATTATATTCTAGACGACACCATGTGTTTATACACTACTAGATACTAAAAAATAGGGGGATCACTCTAAAGTGCGGAAATAATAAAACATGCAAGAGTTGTCACCCTAATAAAACCATAAGATATCTCCAAAAGCCTTTTTAACAAAGCTGGATATTAGACCAAAGTTCTCTATATAAGATACAACCCCTTGTGTGTAGAGAAGGTATTACATACCCAACATGTCCATCCATAGATGAGTTGACTAACCGGGATAATGTGAAACTAAGTCAAGTCATATACCAATTTATGCATATTACATATGAAATGTACACTCATTAGTTATATTTGAACTAATCAAGAGCATAAATACATTTCAAGAGAAGGAACCTCGATTTTGGATGCTCATTTCATACATCATTAGTGAAACTAGAAAACAATAATAAAAAATGTTGCATGTCTATTTTAATTCACCTTGCTCAAATGTTGGTAGAGTCAAAGAGGATATTTTCTATTATTTTTCTTGAGATAAAATAATTAATATTCTAGAATTCAACACTCAACTCTTGTGATATTGAGTAGGGTTTGCTTAGTAAGAGATGGTGTTGCTAGACACTATGAGGGTTCTTCTATTGAAAGTTGGGAATAGAAACCAAGGTTATTTTTTCTATATGATATATGATCCTATTTTGTTGGATCCGTGTGATAATGTATGATAGGGTAGAGTTTAAAATTGTCTATTCATAAATGATAGGATCATTGTTGTGCTATTTGAAATTCAATAACAAAACTCTATGTGTGTGCATATGTTAGGCACACCTTTTTGGAATATCGTTGAATGGACTACGTCAGTTTTGTTTAATGAGAATTCGTCAAGATTTTTTGTGCACTTGTGATTTTCTTATACTTATCTATCATTTTTTTATAATATGAAGATAACTTTAAGATGTTATTTGTAGTTGTAATAATATGTAGAGACTAATTCATACATGTATATAGCTATTAAGATGTGTGTTTCATTTTCCTCTAATGGTGTTGCAATATGGGCAAGGATGACACAGTTTGTGAAGGCGATAATTATGAATTTGTGTACAAAAACACATATGTTAGACATAGATAGTTGTAAATGTTTTAGTAGATAGTTTAGATTTAGGCAAGAAATTGTAAGGATGATGCATTTTAGGAATATTTCTAAAATAGGGGTCTACAAATTCATCACAATTATGACATAATAATTAGTTATTTTTGTATAACACCCCTTTGTTGCCTCAACAAATTTTAGGAACAAATGATGAATTTGGTAGATATTTCTAACAACAAGGCAGAAATGGTACTACGACTTGGGCGGACTGCTTGCACACCGACCCAATAGTATTGGAAGGGAAAGCCAGTGACCCACTAGCCTCATCCATTATCATAAAGGATATCATAGTGGAGCAAGGCATTGACCAATTCTCAGTTTCCTTACCCCTCCTGGAATTGGGAGCAAATTTACTATTCTGGCTCCCTGTACTGGTATTCTTCCGTTGAGATCACAGTTGTCCACTTCCCAAACAATTACACTTTTATTCTCTCCGCATTGACATGACATGGGTGTAATATACTTGTCACAGGAAGGCTAAAATAAGGAATCAGAACCCCTGACATTCCCAATAGGTGATGTTGAATGCATGTTACTACAATCACATGGTAGATTCTCATGATTCAACATCTATTCCTCCAAACCAAATTTTATGGTCCATGCATCATATTGTTGATTTTCGCAATTGGTTATTAGGAAACCTCATATTAACTATAAAGTATAATTGAGTTTCATAAATTCATAATTTGTATGACCTATATAGGATAACATATGTAGTGATGAATTATCAATTCAACCATTGTCTTGGTTTACCATTTTGGTGTCTCACCAAAAGATATTGACATGAGGAAATTGTTTTTTAGTTTACTTTCTAGAATATTAACAAGACAACCTAGTTGTTAACCTTTATCGGGTAGAGGTTTTACAACAAAAACTCATTATCAGTAGAAGCTAGTTCAACAATAGTAGTCCTCAAATCTAAAAGTAGAATGTGACAACTTATTTTAACCTCCAACTCATGCATCCTCATTACTATGATATTGCTAAAAAGGTTTGACAAACATGTCTATCTTAACATGAAGATCAATCAATTCAAAGTAGTCCGATTTCCGCTCAATCACTCCAACTAAGAATGTATGACTAGAAATCAAACTTGTAAGACACCATAAAATAGGTTGCATTGCAACACCATTGACACCAACGAACCATTGTGGAAAGGAATCTAATTATTATATATTATAGGATCACACCATGTGTTATACATTGTAAGACACCATAAAACAGGGGCATTGTAACATTAGAAAAAAGTCACTGTCATGTTCATAAAGAAAAACATGGGAAACATAACACCAAACACTCTCTGAGAGAAGCTTATAAGTCCGACCAAAGACCTTTGTAACATAACATCCTTACATGTTAGGAAGGTATTAGGATATAATTCGACCTTTGGTCCACCCATAGACTCTATATACTACGTGGTGAAATGAGAGATTTGGCCACATCATATCTATATTTTTTCACAAGACATACTATAAATATTGACATAAAATATCTTTATATCAGTCGGGAATGAATGTCTAAGTTGTGAGAGGGGATATCAATATCTGAAATTATTTTTCACATCCTTAGTGAGATATAATAAAGAAGAAGAAAAGAAAGCAAAGAAAAAGAATATAATGGTTGCACATTTATTCTAAACCCTCCTTTATTGAATATTGGTAGAGTAAAAGAGGATGGTCACAAAGAATCTGTATGAGCGTTCCCAGATTCACCACTCACATATTGTGGTTTTGAGAAGGGCACTAAGCATAGAGACTTACATAGTGTAGGATCTTTTACAAAATTTTAGGAAAGGTACAAAAGTTGATTATTTTTAATCTAGGATCAAATTCTATAGGCTCAAGGGTGACCATTTATGATAGGCTAGGGTCCCGAAGTTGTTTCCTCATGTTTAAATGGATATTTTTTGTGATATTCAAAATCATATTAGAAATTGTACACGTGTACATCTATTAGGCTAACATGTGTCATATTGAAATAAGAATTTTGACAAGAAAGACCTAGTAAAAGTTGTTTCACAGGATTGTGTCAAGGTTCTTTGTGCAGGAGTGTTATTATTATAATTGGGAATCACTTTCCTTTAACTATTGATGACATGGGTAATATAACGTCAAGAGGTTGTAGGTAGTTGTAATAATTTTGTGACTAGTTAGTATGGGTGTGTTTATCAGGCATACATGTTGGTTGTTCCTCTAATGAGTTTTGGATGTGGTCAAAATGGTTATATGATTCTCGAAGGTGTTAATAATGATTTTATATGCATGCATGTGTTTTTGTATTCCAGTCATTTGTTTCAACTAGATATTAAATCTTCCAACCATCTCTAGTCTTGTATTGCTTACTTTAGAAGTAACAGGGATCCTCTTGAATGGGAGAGGAGACAAAAGGTTTGTTGGGCTTTTTTTGGGCTTTTGAATTTAAGCTTGACTGGACTGATTGGTGGATTGTGCTTTTAGGAATTAAAAATACACACAAACACACACACGCGTGCCTCATCACACCCCACCCAGCCCCGTCTAGTTCAACACATTCACGACATTTTAATTTTTTGTCATATAGAAATCTAAAGATGCACAATTTTACATTCCTTAGTTATCTTGGAAATGCAATTATCTTGATCTGCCCAAACTATAAATTCCTTTGAGTCAAATCATCTCCGTTTTTCATCCAAATTCATTAGTTGTTAGAAGGTTGGTCCATGTCTGTTTTATTCCGTTTGAGTGCAGCCAACAAACCATTTGTGTAGGGCCTTAGATACCTAATAATTGTTGGAGGAAAACTTGGTTATTTGTTCACCAATTTAGATGGTTGTGTCTAACTTTGAAAGGGATGAGTTTAAGCCATTTCTAAAACATTAGAAAACAAAAATAATACAACAAGAGTTGTTGTGTCTGAACAATACTCATGTTGTGTGTTGCACATTATTATTGTGTGTGGCCTTTGATACACCTTGCTCTTCTCTCGTCTTGTGATATTTTCTTCCAGGTTGTTTTCCCCCTTCTTCACTACCTACTACAATCCACCGTTGTGCATATAATTGAGTATCACAAAATCATTCTTACCCTAATCACAATCCCACTACCTGGGTAGGTAGAGTTAAGGGGATTAGAGCGCCTGTTTTTGAGTGGCCAGAAGATCACAACACATGATATGCAAATAGAAATAACATTTTAGTTTATCGAAAAAGGAAAAAGTTTATTACGTCAGGGGCCCGAAGGCAACAAGAAAGAAAATATTACAAGATGAGAGAACTACAAACTAGATTATATATCCCATTTACATGTAATCACATATGTTGAATGTTCATCATTCTAGAAGATATTGGAAAGAGTATATTAGATCATATTTATCAAGTCTTCATTCCTAAAGTAGGGTAATTCAAGACACAATAAATGCAAATGCATTGGTATGCTTTGAAAAGAGAAATATTGAACAATTGAAAACAATTATAGTAAAATATTGTACTTGGAAGGACTTACAAGAAAAATATTCAATGTGATAATTAAATGTAAGTTTATTTTATAAATTTGATTTTTATCACAAATTTCCCCACTTATGTTGAATTAAGATGCATGCATATATGTATGGCTCCATAAACTCAACGAGATGGGGGAGGTTACCATGCTCTACAAGTTCCACTGTATAATATGAGGAGGTCTCTTGAACCCAATGTCAAAAACATTATTACAGACAGTCATAAGGGGAGTTCTCATTTATGTTCAAGTTTTTTCAAGAGTATGTATATATACAAATCAAAAGACTACATGGTAGGGGACGTTGTATCTCAGCTAAGTACATAGCCAAGATTTTCAACAAGTGTACATAAAAGTATCATTCAATAGAATATTGTCTGTTAAAGGAGGACTAAATATAATAGTGTACCTCTTTTGGAGTCTAGAGTATTCACAATATCAAAATCAACAATTTTAAAGAGCATTTAGATCTTGGTACAACATGAGAACAAGCATGTATCAATATATATGGTTCCTTGCTTTAATGATCCACTAGAGCATTCATGCATGTATATTATTATGCTCAAAGCATTTCTTTCCCTTTAGTTATTAAGAGTACTGATCTAGGGTCATATGATGGAGATCATTGTCTACTATTTTGAATTAGGTCTGATATGATGTAAAAAAATATCAAGGATTAGTGATAATAAATCACATAGTCATTTTCACATACAATCATGTCAAGAGTAGATTGGAATATGAATAAGTATTCATAGTCATGTGATAAAGCATCAATATAACATCAGATTATAATAGAGTCATTGGTGATCATATATCATGTAAATAAAGGTTTTCAATAAGATTAGGGTTTGAAATATTAATAGAAAACCCTAAATAAGATGAATAAAAGAGTCATTAAATATCATACTCAAATCTACTATAACATGTCAAAGTAATGGTTTCATGTTACATACATTTTTTTATAAGATCGATATTTTTAGGCATTTTTTTGACAATCAAGATAATTTTAATGGATTTCACAAAATTGACCAATCTGATAATTTCTAGAAGTATAAAACAAAAAAAAGAAATTGCCAGCTTATTAGCACATATTAGGGGAGGGGATCCGACTCTGCAGATTCTACCTATGACCTGTGAGCTAGATAGACTCACATAGTCATAGGATGGCTGAGATAAAGATTGAATGAATATAAGGCCCAAGGAAAACTAATAAGAATGAGACAAAATCAAGGGAATGTGGTAATATGTTGTCCTTGAATATTCCATGAAAGTGGCGAGATCACCCAAACCATGGTTGCATACACGAGCAAAGGGGGAGGAATAGGGGAAGGAAGAGTTGACCACGAGGCCACGCGAGGCCAATGCAAGGATATGGCTGGTCTCTTGTGTGTGTGGAGTCAAAAATCTATTATGCGGCTAAAAAGATGAACCAAAATGACAACTCCAGGTCGATTTGTAGGCCAAAGAACAAAGCAAGATGGAAAAGAGGCTTGAGTGTCATACTGCAGTCTGAAGAGAACTATGATTATTGGTGGGTTAATGAGACACCAAGGAGTTTCACACTGACTTCATAGGCTCCCGTTAGTGCCTGAAGATGTCTTTTGTGAGCAATTGCATTGGTGTTGGAGGCAACTCGAGGATGGAGCTGATTGGGCCTTTACAGCTATTACAACCCCAATTTTTGGGTTCAATTGGTGAGAAATGTAATTTCTCATATTAAAGATAAGTGAACAAATAATGATAATTTGTTTTGAATAAATGGATTTCGTTTACAATAGACTTGATGGTTTTTTTGTGGGCTTTATTGGCTATTGGGCCCAAATAACAAGGAAATTCAATTAATAAATGAATAATTGAGTTTTTGAGAAAGGAATGATGTGGAAACCTCTGGAAGGCAAAAGAATGTAATACAAGGAAGGATTTCATGCCTCTCGGGTTCCTTGGGTTCCAAGGAGTCCAAAGTTGCATAGAGAATGCAATAAGAAAAGAAAATATTAATTAAGTATTTCTTTATTAAGAAAGAAATTGGAAATAATGGTAAAATGTGGAAAACAAGTGGAAAAAGGTGGAATTGAGTTATCCTTAGTGGGATTTCATATCCCAAGGATTCCTAATGTAAAAGGGGAAAACCAACGAGGAAAATTAAAGAGAAATCCTCAAAAGGAAATATTTTAATAAGAAATCAACATGATAATGTGAAATAATGCATTTAGATGCATCTAGAAGGACAATGAGTATCCAATAAAAAGGATTTCAAAATAATAGAGTGTCTTGGGATCCAAGGAGTCCCAATAAAAAAGAAAGATAGAGAAAATACCAAAATTGCAAAATAAAAGGATAATGTGATACATTATTAATGAATGTTGTGATATTGATAAAAAGGAAGTAATTGCTATTAAAAGAAAATAGAAATTCGTGACCAATGAATAAAAAGGGCAAGTACAAAGAAAATGAAAGAGGGATTTCGAATTCCTAATATCCAAATAACTGAGGAAATCCAAAGAACATAGAAGAGAGAGAAGATTTCTTCTTCATGAAGGAATAGGATTCCAAGTTGGAAAAGGCCTTGGTTGCTTCGTGGGCAAGCAGCCTGGGGCATGAATATCCTTCCCTATTTAAGGTATGGAACCATATCCTCGAATCCAAGAGGATCTTAGACCGCTCATGTCTTCTTCAAACCCTTAAATTCATTATAACTCTAACCCTTAAGCGTGGCTCTATTTTGGAGCAACTAGGGGACGCAAAGCAGGTGTGTTGGAAGCCAAATACTTCCACGACGATACTAGAAGAGCGAGGCTATCGTTCTGTGCACTAGAACTTGCGCCACAACAGCTAGATGGCTACAAGTCATCCATATATTGTAGGCGTCGTGCCCTCCAATTAACCCGCTTGGCCGCAAGTTGGGCGGCACCCCAGGCGCGGTGGAGGTGGGCAGGGCTAGGGCAACCACTGGTGGTGGTCCTCGAGCCCCCAGGGAGGTAGGGCGGACCTCCGATGCACTACAGATCGCGGTGCTGTTAGGGTTGCGAGGAAGAAGAAGAGGGAGGGCCGGTTGGACCGAATTGCCCTTCGCGGGCTGAAGCAAAGGCTGACTTAACCTAGGGCACAAAGGACATTTCGTTATGTTTTCCTGACTTGCGAGCTGCATGTCAAGGGTGACGTGTCAGTTTATCATTGGCTCATAGTAAGTAACTTTGCAAAATTCATATCTAATAAATTGTAGCTAGGAAAAATATGAATAATATATGTATTTTGATCAGGAGAATGAGAGGAATCCAATAAAAATGATATTAAAGATTTATTCCGTTCCTAATTAAAAAAGTACTATAAGTTGATGAAAAGTGCATTAAAGATAAGTTTAAAACCCTATTTGTGATTTAAGGTCAAATCTAGTATGCTTAATGGGTTAATTAAAGTATTAATAACCTGTTGAATGATAATTTTAGATTCGAACATGATCTAGATGTAAAATTTCATGATTTAGGGTTTTTACCCCATAAGAGAATGATTAAGTATGTAAAACCCTAATTCAGGGTCAAAGGGGGATAAGATCATATTTAATTTGAAAAATGTGAAAATATGTTGTTTTGAGCTTTAAAGTTCCTAATCATGGTTAAAAACCCTAAAAGTAGTAATTAGGGTTCTCTCATGAATACAAGGTAGCATTAATGGCAAATCGAGTTCATATGTATTTAGACCATAATGAACTTTGAATTGATGATATATGAGCATAAAAATCTTGTCATGGATTAAAAGGATAAAAATGGTAGCTTTAATGTAAAAGAAGCTTAATGAAATTAATTGATGGTTAATGGTGCCTTTAAATCTAAGAATAGGGTTATATGTTGTTAAGATAACCTTAATATTGAAGAATAGATAAGATAATAAGGGTTTATGAGTAATGGTATAAAATTAGGGTTGAAATAGTAAAAGATGAAGGGAAACCCTAACTGCAATGGAAACCCTAAAAGTGAATTAGAAACCCTAGGAAGCGAGCTAGGTTTAATAGATCTTGATGACATGAATAATAAAAAGGGAATTACATGATTATTTTAGGATCTTGTTGAAAATGCTTGCTTGCTTGGATTCTTATTTGCATGGATATTTCTATTCAAATCATCAGATCAGGTACGTGGTTACGCTTATGAATAACCGCTTTAGTTTCACGGTGATTTCCGAATGTTTTTATCGGTTGCTTGAAAATAACTGTTGGATGCCTTTTATTTCATGCAACTATAAAGTGACTATGATTATCACCATGAATATGTATATATATAACTGGCTAGATATGAATCCACCTCTGTGGCTTGTAAAGGCTAAAAAGGGGTAACCTAGAGTAAGGTCTAGATTATCGTGGGTTAGAAACTGGGCTACCAAGTGTAGTGCCATGAGACCCTTTAGCATGCCATGAGTTAAGGAGTGGGCTACTTACGAGTAGTGCCATGTGACTCAACCCTATAAATTGGTTCACCTATGGGTGGAACCATGAGGGGTTTAATGGGGATCTACTATGAGGAAAGTAGCATCCAATTCCACTACAGGGATAGCGCAGAGGATAAGGGATGCATGGATTGCGCAATTATATGTAAAACGCAAAATTGTTTGTTAAATGGTAATTGGCTGCAATACATTGTTATCATAGTTGCATGATTATTGTTTCCCCCACATACCAGCTTCGGCTGACTGACGTTTTGTTTGTTGGCATTTTAGGTACAAGACAAAAGGACAAACAGTAAATCGTCATATTGTGAAATACATGAAGTAAAATACAAGGAGGATTAGTTAGAGTAGAATTCATATGTAGAAGTTTAGAGATCCAAGTTTTCAAAAAGGTATGCAAAAGTTTATTTTCTTACAACTTTCCAGTATAGTCTGTTAAAAATTAATAATTGTTCTTAGTTAATTGTCGAACCTTTGATCCAGAAGTTATGGGTGCGGCTTCGACCTCTCGGTCTCCCTTAATTGGGGGTTACCGAAAGGTGGGGTCATAACATTTGATATCAGAGCGTAGGTTCCTCACTTAACCATTAATAATTATTAAATTTTACAAACTCCATAGAACCCAAGGGAGTTATTTGAGGATTATCTGAAAGATGGAGGTGTCTAGAAAAGGATCTCGACCGGGGGCTGGCAATATTTTCCTCCGCACCGCTAGTCGGAATATGAGGACTCCCAGATCTGTGTGACTGCCTGGCCAAAGTCTTAGGGTATGAATCGAAATAAGATGCCTTTAGGTCTTTCTGATCTTATTCATCCCTTCTCATCACAAACTCTATTAAGGATTAGGGTTTTCTCTCTTCTCCTCACCCTCTTGAGGTATGAGTAAGGTTAACAAGGTCTAAGGAATCCTCCACTAAATTAATGAAAAGTATGTAAATAAGATGTCATGGACTTAAGCTTAATAGAGTAAGCGTAAAATAAAGAATAAATACATGCTTAGGTCGTATGACATAAGTTGTCATGCCCTCAGAAGAGACCTGAGGCTAGACCTTCTTGTCAGGAGGATAAATAAGGAGAGTTAGTCATGGAGATAGAGATCTCCATTGCAAGTAGAGACCTGGCAGATCCTTTGAGGATGATGTTAACCCTAACCCTAAGTGAAGGTTAGAGAGAGAGATGGCATGATAAGTTAGACCAGGTGTTTGGATGGACATCCCTTTGATGACGTATGAGCCATGAGTGGTTGGATGACCTAGTACCTCTGGCGACCCAACCCTGGGAAGGGTCGTGCATGTTAGAGTGAAGGATAGCTCCTTCATTGTTGAGGTTAGAGAAGAACCTATGGAAACCCCATGAGCTTATGTGGGCATAATAGGCACCCAGAAAGTATCAGTAGTGCGAGCAATAGGTTGAAACCCTGGCCAGGAGAGTTTGATGGATAGATTATGTGATAAGCATAAGGGGTTATGGATAACCTTGAGCGAACATAAGTTGAACATATGCTTCATCCTGGTAGGCGCATTCTTTTGAGGTTGATCCTTCATGAAGAGAGTGCCTCTAATGGTGATGTTGGTTGTAGGGTTAGCTCTAGAGAGAGAGTAGGAAACCAAGCAAGAAGGTTGGAATCCTAGACTCTGAGATATGAGGAAAAGTAGGGAATTGAGGATGATGCAACCTAAGTGGATGATAGTCATCGCCACATGCTTGATCCCTAGAGGTTGATGATGTCTTGGTTTCCATGAGAGGAACCAAACCCTAGAGAGAGGATGAGTTTGCTGGTACATCTATACCTATGGTATAGATGAGAAGAAGAGTTCCTTAGACCTGGAGAGGTATAGTAAAAGGTTATGAGGCCTTGAACCTTGTTGATTGTCCTTGAGGAGGACTCAACCTTAAAGTGTTGATCGAGGAGAAGGATGACAGGAAGTGTATGTCATACCCGATACATGTTTGGTTTGTGGTTAAGAGATTGAGCATGCAGTTGGACACCCAATGTGAACCTAGGGTTCCCTACCTAAGAGGGGAAGTGGTATACCTAATGCTCATGATGAGAATTAAGTTGCTATAGTTTCGAGCATGGTACTCCTCATGTATAAAGGAAAAGGGAAGCCCCTTAAGTTTAGGGTATGTTTGATGAACCCCTCATAGTTCAGTTGATGGCAAGGGAAGGTATGATCTTGACCCAATGCTGAGGAACGAGAACAAGTATGACCTAGCATGGTTGGTCAGTGGTCCGCTGGTGTCTTAGTAGTTGTTGGGTTAAGAATACTCATATGGATGTAAACCCTAAGGATGTTTGTGACCTTTTTGGTGTAGTTTTCCTCCCATCCTGGGAGAGGGACCCTTTGGTAGGGTGTATACTAGTTTTGTTGGTTTAAGTTAACCTAAAGAGATCTGATAGGATTTTGAGAAGCTAAGTGAAAAGTACATGGTATGAGGATGAACCTATAGACCCATAGATAACCATCTCTATGTGCATATGGATGTGTTACCATGGAGGTAACCGGTATGGGGCTTGACCAAAGTAGGCAGGTTTCCATGATCTGTATGAAGGGATGAAAGTCAGCCCATGAATGCAGAGAGAGAGATGATGAAGGCTTGGGTAAGGTTCTAAGTTGAACATGTACTATAAGAGAATCCTAAGTCTATCCTAGGGTCAGGTAGGGATAAGGCCGATGGGAGTAGAAGTTGCCTAATTCCCTAGTTGCACATAACCATAGGGTCGGGAGGTAACAACTATCATTATCTGAGGGCCATGGGTTAGGAGATTGATCACCTTCATGAACTCCTGGGACCCAAAGGGCAGATGAGTAGGGAACTCTCTGGATGCATGTGGGAAGAGGGATGACCCCAAAAGTGTCAACACCCTATAGACCTAGAGGTTATGACCAAGGAATATGTGTGGATCCAAATAGGTTTGAGACCAGTTCTCCATGGAAGTAACTTGGATATCAAGATGATTGCGATATAGAGACATAGGTGGCACGTCTCAACTTGGATTCAAAGGTGTACTGACAAGGTGGGATGTACCATCTCTACTCTTGGAATAGGAAGAACTCTATATTTGGACTGTAGCCAAATGCTTATTTCCTCTTGTTATGGGAGTGAGAGATAGGACAGTACACATGCCATACACTAAGGATAAAAGATGATGTGAGTTGGAACGTTGCCACGAGATATGGGGACAGAGAAGATAACATACCCTGGTAAAATGAATGATACATGGATGGTTTGCAAACACTAAGAGGAATGAGGTAGTCACCTTATGAGGATGTTTTTATCATGAGATATGAGTCATACAAGGTTGAGTTTGATCACCAAGAAGATGAGCTCAAAGTGTTCTCAATGAAGATAGACTTACAGTTCGAGTTTGAGATGATAAGTGAAATAAATGGAAGTGTATGTTTTCTATGTTACCTAATACATAAGAAGGTGAAGTAGTAATGGATGCCCTGGTTGAGATATATCTGCCTAGTTTGGCTAGAGGAGGTTGTTAGACTAACCCTAAGTTTGTAAAAGAAGATATGTTTGGCTAACACTCTATTGTAATGAGATCAGTTAATGGTTGTTTGGTTAGCCAGCCTAGTCCATGATGTAATGAAAGGATGGTGATAGAACCTCAGATACACCTCTTTGGATAGGAAGGTAATAAAACCTTGATGAGAGTGGTTTGGGGTTTCCGAGGAATCGATCTTGAGGAATCATGACATACAAGAAATAAGATCACCATACACCATGGTACTACTGGGATAATGAGTGGTAGTAGTATTATGGATGCTGGAGATGACGCTGCATGTGGTAGGTTGCCATGCATGACAGATGGTGAAGGATGATCATCGGCAACCCAATGCATTGATATAGAGGGTGAAGAGTTCCCGAGAGGGAATGGGAGTTCATCACTATGGGTATTGTTGTAAGTTTCCCCTGGACCAAGGAAGGTCGAGATGCAATATGGGTTATGGTAGATCGCCTTACCTAGATGACATGAGAAAGAAAGAGTATTGTCAAGGGACATATCGGGTTGATCTACATATGAGAGAGATGGTTCAACTACACCATGAGGTTGAGTATAAAAGTTCTTGAGTTTGACCACTACAGGAAAACATCACATTAACGATGGAAAAAGTTTGTCGTAATTGTGGAAAAATTCGTTGTTGTTACTATTAACGACCATAAAAAATAGTCGTCGCATCTTGTCGCTACTGGTCTTGCCGTTAATGGCAATAGTTGCTACTAAATTCAGTTCGTCGTTATTATTAACAACGACAACTACAATATCTTGACGTTGTTAGTTATAAGGATAACATAATTTGTTAGTCGTTAATAGTATTAACGGCCACACAATTTTCGTCGTGTATAGAAATAAGGATAATAAGAAATATCGTTAATAGTATTATTGATCATGTTGTTTTATCGTCGGGGATATAAATTATCGGTCGTTGATAATATTAGCGTACATATTATTCCACCACATATAACCAACTGCACCAATTAGATGACGAAATATAATGGAGATGTCTTTTTTGGTTGTAAATGATATAATAACAAATATTAAATTAAGAAATTTCTTAAATAATTAAATTTCCAATATCCACATAAAGATTAGACCAACTTTTTTCTAATAAATATCTTATTTCATTAATGGTCAAAACTTTACATAGGGAGGACATTTTACCTTGCCCCTTATTTCACACTGTACACGCAACTGAATAATGAAATTCCCAAAAAATATTTTCTTGAACAATATACAAAAATCACATAATTTTCTAAAATGGTATCCTTCAATAGAGAACCCATACACCTCAAAATTGCACACTGGTGATGCAAAATCTTCATCTCTTTCCTTTTTGACCTCCTTGTAACTGTATGATCCATCCAGATGAGACCATTAATTTGATAGACATCTTAGTAATACCTCTAGTGTTTGCAAGTGCATGAACGATATTCTTCTCAAACTTCATTGTCATGATTCAAAAGCCTAACAATTTCTTCATTAGAAGTCATATAACTCAATTGGGACGTCGGAAAATTCCTGAAAAGTAGAAATATTTATAGTAAGATATGTGTAACACATCTTTTTGTAAAACCTCTTTAGGATATCAAAAGAAAGAGAAAAGATTGATTCATGCCAAGATGTAATCATATAATGCACAACCATAGCAATTTAAGTAAAACAAACTTACAAATAAGATCACGACTATATGCCAAACAAAAAGTCTAAGTCTAATCATCATTATTGAAAACTGCACAGAATTCTTTTTAGTACTTCAAGTTCTCATGAAGACATGTTGACTGGATAATTCTTTTCGTGTGGGAATGTCTTGCTTGTCAAATTTTCCTACCCTCCCACTGCCTAGATTGGTCCATGTTGTTGTTAAGATTTTGGTTGATTGCATTAATCCGGAAACAATACTAGATGAACTTTATTCCACGACTTCAACTAATCTGACTAGACACTTGAGTCATTGTCAAAGAAGATACGTTTATATAAGAGGAATTTACACGATGATAACTTGATTGTACACAAAAGAAATAACATGTTGATAAATTCATAAAGAATGTATTAGCTAATATGGTACTCATGTATCAATCTAGCCTCTTAAAATATTACATTTTTATTCTCTGCTCTGGTCTCTCTGGAAATGACTTGCATAATTCTGACATTTCAAGTTGCTTTTCCAATAGCAAAATACATATTCGTACATCATAGCATATATAAAAATGACATTCGTACATCATAACATATATAAAAATGACAACAAAAAATATTAATATAAACTACACATGTTTGGCGGTGTAGGAATTCAAAAAGCAAAATTATTTCAAACTTCAATTGATTCAGCCAACCCATAGGTTGGATTGAGTTGATCGTAATTCAGATAATTTATATGGCTGGTTGAATGATATCATGTGGCTAACTAAATGAGAAGAAAATTAGATGCAACCGTTGTAAAGTTTTCAGTAGTGACTACATTACATAACCACTAGTAGAGGTAAAATTAAGGTTCATTCTCATGATACGTCTGGATTTACAAAACAGAGCATGAATATATCTGACACTAAAGTATTATAATAGGAAATGTATACTCATCAAATCGTTAACTTTTAGTATGTACATTGCTGGAATTCTGTAACAGGTACATCCAGAAAAAGAATGAAAAAATGGCAGCTCCTTGATTAACGTGGCTCTCATATTTATATTTTACATGACTGGCTACAAAAGTAGACTTCCGAATTCGTCTTATGTACAGATTAATACCTAGACAAATTTATAGAACAACACCTGAGAAAATGAGCACACAGATCATTATACCTATTCAGCTCCCAAAACTAGTGGTGCTAGACAGAATATTAGTAGTTAGTTTCCTCTTAAGGCTGATAAAAGTATTGCTACACGTCATGGGTAGTTATTTATATCTACTACTACTTGAAAAATGATCTAGAAAATAGCATGTGGACACAAAATGGATACTATTTTTTCTTTCACTGACAAATATCTATTCTTATCTATTTTTTTCTGCCCATGGCCAATGTTGTGACAAAACCAATCAGGGCATTACCAAACAGATGTACAAAATTATTTGGCAATAAACCACGCCGTAATATATTCACCACGGCATAAATATTTAATCTTACCTCTCCTAATATGTCAAGTGCCTCCCACACGTTCTGTAAAGTCTAAAAGCATCCCTTGGCTATTTATTGAATTCCAAAACTGTCTTACAGAAATTTCCATGACACCTACACATCAAGACAGAACAGAAGAGTCAATATTTTATTTATATAAATAGACCAATCATTTTATACAGTGTGATGCACCGGCTGATTCACTAATGAAAAGAGATTGATCCAACAACCTACTTTATATTACACGTATAAATGGATTCACGGTCACAAAATAAAAAACAGAGTACGCACCATATTTTATTGACATCATCTTCTCCATTTAAGCATTATTTGGTCATGTACTTTCTACCAAATATAGTCATGGCCAAATGCTTGCAACATGCATTTAGCCTTGGCTTTAAGAAAATTGAGCAGCCAGCGAAAGATACCACATACCTGTTTGTCTAAGAGTTGGCCACCAAAGATGTGTGTTCAGCCTGGAGAACCAATTTGATAATATATGGCATGAATAGTCTAACAATGATCTGAGAGTTGAGTTTTATATTAATCATAAATGCCCCAGGGGCAGTAGCTGAACCATGACTGGCAACATAATTATTTTGACTAGTTGATCTGTTGCCCAAACATAGTAAAAACACTTGCATTTGGAAGCGTAGATAAAATATTAGTATGCCACCAACTGTAAATACTTAGTTCAAGTCTTTACGTAGTTGGTTCAAGTCTTTACATCCTTCTGAACATCCTGCATATATAAGAAATACACAATTCCATATAAGAAAATAATTTACAGTGTGAACAAACGTCTTCATTGTAGAAGAAATCTTGCTCCAAGGAGCTACTGGATGACATGTGAAATTTCAATGTTAGAGCCATACACTTCAGCTTGATAAGATCCAATGATACATTTTCATATTAGCTCTGTGTTTCGATATCCAAAAAATAATCAAGTGTGTTTACAAACTTCCTCAAAAGACAATGATGTTGGTTCGGGACCCCACTTTCATGTGATAATATGTACAAAGAAGGCTTCACTTTTTCATCCCAACTAAACAAAGTCACTTGACTCATTAACCTGTTTTCTTATCATTGGATCACTTGGAGAATCACCTACAATTGTGAAAAATGATGGAATAAGTATTGACTTCCGTAACATATTACTTGTTTCCTAAAAATTTTTAAAGGAAAATTTAGAATCAAATACAAAATGTGCATCTTTTATAATTCTCTTGTATGCATGTGGCCTAACAAAATAGTCACTAAGGTAGATAGTTAAATAGGGATCACTAGGTGATTCACCTCCATCAATATTACCCAAAATCTTCTCCTTGTATTTCCTCCTACAACATCGATGCTGAACAAGTCAAAAGTAAAAAAGAAAGAAAATCAGAACAGAAACTACACTAAAAATGGACAAAAATAATCTCATTTCTATAACTAACCTCATAACTAATTTGGACTACAATCTTCTAATATAGGTGGAGAAAAAACACACCCATCAGAAGCGTCATCAAATTGCAGAAGTTCCTGAAAATTTGGATTTTTGACTATCATCTCTAATAGACTTTCTACTTTTCTCAAGCGACTTTGAGTGGCACACTTTTCAACTTCACTTGCTTTTAAGGCTTGCTCTTGAACTTTGAAAGCTTCCTCCTTGTCTTTTAATGCTTGCTCCTTTGACTTCAGTTCATCCAATATGACATTCTTTGTTTTATATGGCCCTCTAACATCTCTAGGTTTCACTCCTCCACCATAACCAGAAATGTATTTTTTTGTTCGTGATTCTCCATATACTTTTTCTGCAACCTCTACATGAAGGAGGGATGGCTCAGCTTGTTGGATGCTCATAATCTTTTCCTATTGAAAAATAGTAATCAATAAACTGCATACATAAAAATGGTGAGATAAACATGCATGTTAGAATACTTACATGAACTTGGGATACTTCCACATTAGCTAATGTATCACCTTTCTTATGACTCTCAAAATACATTATTCCAAAGTCAGGTGCAACTCCATCCTTTCCCCCCTATTATATTTCCAAAAATATATTATACACAGAAAAATACAAAGAATCAATTGAAATACACATGTTATAAATAACCTTCTTCCATGAAATTTCTCTAAGAGGCATGGTACCCGTGCGATGGAGTAATTTCTTATTCAATCCTTCTCTATTTTTGGTATTTCTCTTACTCAAGGCCTATGTTTATATTAATAGAGACTGATTAGATTAAGAAATGGACAGACATTAGAGAAAGTAACTTGAACTAATGTAAAAACCCAATATATTACCATAAACTTTTCACTATGGAAAAGTTCCTTCACTAGCCATTCCCAATCACTCTCAACTTGAATTGCTATTGGCTTCTTCAATAATTGTTTCTTCAAGTCTAACCCTTTAACTGTGCGATGCATTGCTGCCCTCCATTTCACCCATAACTCTTTCATATGTTTTATGGTATGCCTTTTAAAATCATCAATGTTGTTGTTAGAAAACTTGTCCTAAAACAAGTAAATTCTTTTATTAAGGATATTATTCTCTTCAAGATTTTAGAAAAAATAGATAATTATAAAAATGAATTAGTCTCAATCACCACAGCTGCTGCCCACATATGATCTTTCTGTCTTTCGGTGATATCATTCCATGAATGCACCTTCAATGGACAGATGTTTCGATCACGAATAATCCTCCCCAAGTGTCTACTCCATACCTTATGTTTTTTTCCAACAGGGCGACCTTGATAAAATGTGATGGCTATCTTGTTTCCTTCTTTTAGTCTTGCAACCTTTTTACATTTGTTACTTCCTCGACGCCTCACTAGCTTTTCTTTGGCATTGGCTATGTTCAAACCCAAAAACATCATTAGAAATTGATTGTATATCATGTAAAGAAGTAAAACAGACTACCAAATAGCAAAACACATTAGAAAAATAACAAGATATAAGTAAGAGAACATGCAAGTTTAACTGATGCATGCATCACTTTGTCTCAATGCAAAATCAGCAAAAAATAGAAGGGAAAATTGTCATAAGTAGGAACAAAAACATTTATTTATACTTTCAAAGAAATAGAACACCTATAGTGAATGGATGTAATTGACATGTCGATATCTCGCCAGTGGCATTAGTAGACATCTCGTTAGTATCCATGTAGTCTTGATCTTGATTAGGAAATTCTTCAAGAGGTGCAGGAACAAATTCAACCGGAGAAGTGACATTTTCAACTATTGGAGAAGCATTTTCAACTGTTGGAGAAGCACTTTCAACTGTTGGAACATATTCTATGGGTGGAGGAGGAGCATTGTTAGTTGATTGAGAAGAAATATTTTTTGCAGGGGTGGAAGCGTTCCCAACTTCTGGAAAACAAAACCTTTTTTTGGAATAGAAATGACTACTATCTTCTTCATCTATACCATAGCTCTGACCACCTTGGGGAATTGATAGACTACTTCTAAGTGCTAATCCATGAAAACGTTTCTTTCCAATTACACTTAGTTGTTGTGGCAATATATAGTTTCTAGACTTTGACTTGGCCTTAAGATCCTTTCCATTTTTCGATTGTTTTGTAGCCATTTTCCTGCACCACCAATGTCAATTAGTAGAATCTCAATTCCATAAAGTAATTTTAGTAAATAGCTAAAAAGAATAGTCCCAACACAAAATTATCATAATAGAAATTCATTTCATAGAATAACCTTCATTAAATTGATAAAGTCAGCCATTTTTTACAAAAATTACAACCAAAACATGATAGAGACATAAACAAATGATCTTGTCAATGGCATCATTACAACTATAAGGGAGAAAAATAACCTAATAAACATCATCAATGTCAATTGGAACATCTTGTACATTGTCCCCATCATTTAGCTCAAACTTATCACGTGGGTCAACCTTTATCACAACATGCCAGCCCTTGTTATTCTGATCATCTACATAAAACACTTGAGATGCTTGAGTGGCTAATACAAATGGTTCCACAGTTTTCCAGATACGTTTGCAATTAACACTTATGAAATCATACTCATCCACCTTCATTCCCTTAACTTTATCAGCAACATCAAACCAATCACACCTGAACAACGTCACACGGTTATCACCCAAGTATTGAATTTCTATAATCTCGGTCAATTTTCCAAAATAATCTATAATTCCTCCATTTCCATCATCACCTATCACAACCACTCCACTATTTTGTGACCTTGATCTTTCCTCATGATCCTTAGTATGGAATCGATATCCATTTACTACATAACCATAGAAACATGTCACACATTTGGAAGGACCACGTGATAATGAAAGCAACTCTTCTGTCTTCTTGTTGTTATCATTCTCAAATTGATCTGCAACCTAGAAATATCATAGTCTTTAAAAAGTAAACCATATGAACTAGTGAGAATGTCAATAGACATATTAAACTAAATAGACAACTTACCTTCATCTTGAACCACTCAATGAAGTTCTCATTTAGCACCTTAGCAGGTGTTTTTTCTACACTGACTCCTTCCAATTGGTAATATTCTCTACATTAAATGATTACATTCATGATGAATTATAGGCCCACTACAATTTATCAATAAATGACACACATAAAGATTTATAAAATCACTTACTCAATGAATGGTCCAACTTCTTCACAATTGTTAAGGATGTATATATGAGCTTGTTGCAATTCGAGTGCATCAAGATCTCTTGTTGTTCCACATCCTAATCCTCTTCCCTTATATGAAAATGTAGATAAAGCTGCAGATTTATTCATCACATCATCATAATTTCGGTCTAGGCGATTGAACTTTGTCTCCACTTTATGCAAATATCTCGAACAAAGATTCATGCATTCTTCAGCTATGTATCCTTCGGCTATGGAACCCTCTGGGAGGGCCCTATTTCTAATATAAGACTTCAAGGTATACAAATTTCTCTCTATGGGATACATCCAATGACCCTGAACAGGTCCACATAACATAGCCTCATGTGCCAAATGGATAGGCAAATGCAACATCACATCAAAAAATGATGGTGGAAATATTTTCTCTAACTTACATAGAGTAATTGGAATTTGAGATTCAATTTGCTTCAGTTCCCTCATATTCAAGCACTTAGAGCCTAACACCTTGAAAAATTGAGACAACTCAAGAATTGGCTCATACACATCTTTTGGAAGAAGACCACGCAATGCAAGAGGAAGTATGTGATGTAAGAGAATATGATGATCATGACTTTTTAGTCCACAAAGTTTAGTCTCTTTCATGTTTACACATTGTGAAATATTTGATGAAAATCCATCTGGTACCTTTAAATCCTTCAAAAACTTACAAAACTTCTGCTTTCCCTCTCGAGATAATATGAATGGTGCATCGGGTAATATTATTTTCCCATTCCTTGTTATAGGGTGTAGTTCATGCCTAATGCTCATTGCTTGCAAATCAAGCCGAGATTTATAATTGTCCTTTGTCTTACCCTTGATTTTGAGAATGGTTGCAAGAATACTATCACTAATGTTTTTCTCTATATGCATCACATCTAGAGTATGTCGTACTAAAAGATCTTTCCAATATGGAAGCTGAAAGAAGATGCTTTTCTTGTTCCAATTGTCCCCCCTACTTTTGTGAGAGGTCTTTTTATACACTTTGCTCAAAACATTCCCTTCAAGATTTTGGACCTGACTAAGTATATCACTTCCAGTTAGTGGTGGTGGTGGCATACCATTCTCCATAGTGCCATCAAATGCAGATTTATTATTTCTCCATCTATGATTCATAGGCAGATATCGTCGATGACCCATGAAACATTCTTTTCCACCATTAGCTAGACGAATTGAGTGAGTGCCCCCATGGCAACATGGGCAGGCGAGTTTTCCCTTAGTGCTCCATCCAGATAAAATCCCATATGCTGGAAAATCATTAATAGTCCACAAAAGTGCTGCACGAAGATTGAAATTTTGGCTTGTAGTTGCATCAAATGTTTGCACACCATTATCCCAAAACTCCAACAATTCATCTATTAGTGGTTGTAAATAAATATCAATAGCATCACCAGGGCCATTAGGACCAGGAATGAGCATAGACAAAATAAAATTGGGTTGCTTCATAATCATCCAAGGAGGCAAATTATAAGGAATGAGAATTACAGGCCAAATGCTATATGATGGTCTAGAATTATTGAATGGCTGAAAACCATCACTAGCTAGGCCAAGTCTGACATTTCTAGGCTCTGCAGAAAATGTTTCATTTAGTTCATTAAATCTTTTCCATGATAATGAATCAGCAGGATGTCGCATATCATCGTTCTTATCTTTATCATGATGCCATCTCATAAATGCAGATGTTTTTGTGGACATAAACAACATTTGAAGTCGAGGCTTTAGTGGAAAGTAACGCAATATTTTTATCGGCACCTTTTTACCATTTGCTTTTACTTTCTCTTCTCCACTACACTTGTCATGTTTCCATCTCGAAGCATTGCAAATTCTACAATTATCAAGACCACGATCTTCCTTCCAAAACAACATGCAATTATTCATACATGCGTCAATTTTGTCATATGAGCAACCAAGATCTTTAATTGTCTTTTTTGCTTCATAATAGGAGTTTGGCAAAGTTGAATTGTCTGGTAATAACTCATCTTTTAATAATTCAAGTAGCATTGTGAAAGACCTATTGCTCCATTTTCCAAGACTCTTGATGTGAAGCAGCTTAACTAATGCAGACAACTTTGAACTCTTTGACCCCTGATAAAGTGGTTCTTTGAGGTCATTTAGCAACCTAAGGAACCTTTGGGCCTCACAATTAGGTTCCTCTTCAAGATTACCATAGTTGAATGATCCTACGTCCCCAAGAAAATTCACCATAACTTTTGTGGAACATATCTGTTAGGGAGAAAATTCCATGTTTTAGTATGGTTACTTTAAAGAAAAAGTTTAAAGTGTGGATCTTATTTATAACCATGGCAATATGTTTAGGTTTTAGGACATGACATTGCATGTAAATTCGATCTTGTATTTTATTTTTCAAGTCTTATGTTTGGTTGTAGATAATTATGCTAGGAAATAAACTAATGTAGAACTTGAAGTCCCACTAGAGTGGGGTGTTTTCATTATGCAAACCCAAATATTTGACGGTCACTAGTTTGTAACCCTCTAAACAACCAACCTCCCTTCCTACCTCCATCTCGCCTAACCCTAAATTTTCTTCCAATCTTCATTCCCGTCTGACACATGTTGGCCTCCACAACCAAAAAAGCATAATGTCCCCTATATATAATATACCACCACAAAGGCATTATAAGAGTAAAAAATAAAAACCCCTCTTCTAGATACATAGAAAGTAGGATCTTAATTTCTTCCCCTCGTTTACAATAGTACCATGTTGTGGAATGCAACATTAAAAAATATCAACTATGATATCTGTCTCCACACACTAGGCCCTTTTAAGATACCAGATTAAATCAAAAGTGCATTCAACGACGTCCATTGTTGAAGTTGCATGCTTGACATCATTGCAAAAGGTTGCCTTGGAGAGTATGTGTATATGTCCTAGTACCGATACCTATAAGTAAAAGATGATTTTTCATCAAAAGATTAGTTAAATGCTCTGATCCATTGTGTAGGATGAGAAGCTAGCACCTATCTAGATCTACTTGTCGCCCAATTCAATCCTTTAGTTTATGTCAACTAAATAATATATTGTGAACCAGACTTGTTGAAGGGGCAAAATTATAAATAGAATCTTGATAGGGTTAAACAATTTAAGAGGTAAATATTAAAAGGGTAGCAAATGACTTCCATTGAATAATAAATTTACATGTGGAACTTTTTTGAAAGGAAAGAATCATAAATCACTATGTTGTCAAATATGGTTAGAGACGATTCATATTATAAAAGTTTTTCAATAATGAAAACTTTTTAGAATATTGTTTGATTTGTGTCTATAATTATGTCAACAACATGGGTATAGGTGTACATAGATTATGACCCAATGAGTTATAGTACTTTGACATATTACATAAGCCAATCATGATGGACACAAAAGGCAATTCTCAATTCAGAAAGTTGAACAATTAAACATTAGGATAACAAATGCTGTCTTTTGACAAGAAAAAACAAACAAACTGAAAACTACAATAAATATTGTTCTCTAATATGTTATTTTGTTCTATCGAACACAAAAGGCTTTATGGATTGTTGTATTTTTATTTGAAGTATCCGTACATGAAAAAAGACGCATTGATGTGGTCATGGCTTAGACATTTTCATTTAGGAAAAACAATATGTCAACTATGTTAACAGTGTTGAATGGAGAAAAAAATTATGATCGGGGTGATTGCATTCAGTTAGCCACTTGGCATTGCTACCTAGAATCACTATACTGAAACTACTTAGTGTCATACATACTAAAAATAGTTGGTATTTTCTACTGTATGCCATAAACATCAAATAAGGTGGAACTTACATTAGGCTTAGTCTCTCTCTTCTTGCCTTAACGAGGCATTATTCCTTAACTTGAATGGATGGACTAGTTTCTCTAGCTAGGTGACGGTGGCTAGAATCACAAATAGTAATGAACACTTGTAGTTATTTCCACGGACATCTAGCAAACCATGGAAATGGTGCATGTTTACACGAAGCCTTTCATATTTCTAAGGATAATAAGCTCCGTTTCATTTGTGCTGATAAGTATTCACTAAAGAAGAAGTTACAGATCGAAAAGGAAACATACTTCTGTCCATTTGTTCCGTATACATTATTAATAAGATACACATTTTCTCACAGTATGTGTTTGACTCATTACGGGGAAGCAACCATTTTTTATCCCCTTTCTCTCCGCCCATACATATAGTGGAAGTTATAAAAAGAGGGGAACTTTTGTCGGCCTTCCATGCTACAGAAAAATTAGAAAAAAAATCATACCTTGCACAAGGATCTGGAGATGAGATGCAGATCTATCTGTCGAGGGTATGCTATTACTGATCAGCCGCACTGTACCAATGCTTGCTTTCACCGATTACCAGCCTGCCTGGAAACCTATTTCCAACTGTTGCCGAGTACTTGGTGCCTTTTAACACCACCTGTTATCGGACACCGAAACCCAGATCCTGATGTTGCAGGCCCGATGCCTCACGAAAAACCTTAGTCTAGATGCCTATGTCGACCGATCACCTTCAGGCTTTGGAACCTAACTTTCACCAGATGTCCAAGACACAACTAATCGGCCACCGTTGATGAGAAAGTTACTAATTTGATGACTACTCACGCCCCTGCTTTCCCCTGCTGTCGTTAGAGACAATTCTAGAGGGAGCGAGTGAGAAGGAGAAGCCTGAGGGAAAACTTTTTGCTCACTTGGAGGGAAAATGAGGAGGACAAGCGAGAGACTAAAGTTTGGCGCGCAGAAAAAAGAGGGAAAGTTTTTTTCTTCTGAGTGGGGCGTCGATGTCAATCTCTTATTTTGGTTGTTACAAAGAATGGGAAGAGAGATGTTACCTTTAACAGCGGAATTTTTTTCTTCCGTAATGACGGAATACATTTTTTGACGTAAATGTTATGACTGCAACGATCTATCTCACAAGTCATTGTTATTAGTGCATCTGCAACCACGGAAAATAAAAGTTGTCGTTATTTTTGACGTTATTGTCCTGTTTTCTTGTAGTGGACCTAAAGGTTCCCTTCCAAAAGGTGGAAGTAGGTACATGAAGAACTCAATGTTAGTACAGTTTATCACCTCTAACCAATGGTTAGTATGATCCAGACTAAAGGGGTCTGATGAGAGCATATGTGCTCATTCAGGGAGACAGTTCTTTCCCTATGAAAGATGTGAAGATAACCACCATAGCCAGTATCGGGATTTAAAGAAGCTTTGTAAGAGAGGTTGTGTCGGTCACCACTTCAGTAAGGTGATGTTGGTGAAAGGACCACATGATGGTTAGAAAAGGACCACAATGTGTGTAGATGAAGTCGCTTTGATCATGAAATGGCTGAAAGGAGCCTAGAGATGACAAGAGTCATGAGAAGATGCAAAGTAGACTGACATTCAGTTCACTGTGGGAGAATATGTGACATGAAAATCTGACCCCTCTAAGTTATAGCTAAGAGAGATGAGTCCCCGATGCATGGGTTCTTTTGACATGGTTTTGTGGAGAAGGTTAAGTTTGACCTTACCCCTTAGGATAAAGTACTATGTGATGAGTTCCATGTGTCCAATTTAGAGTACTATGTGAGGTACCCCGACCATGTGTTGAGCAATGAACCTAGTGAGCCCCAAGGGAGGCTAAAATGGCCTGAGTCACCTGTGCAGTTTATAGATGCCAGGATGAAAGAACTCAGAGAAAAGAATATGTGATGATAAAGGTTCTTTGGAAGCACCATGAGTACGGTGAAGCCACATAGGGGCCAATGATGGACATGGAAAAGTCTTAATCTGAATTGTTTGTTTGCTTGATAGAATTTTGAGGACAAAATTCCTATAAGAGGGGAAGGATGTTACAACCCCAATTTTTGGGTTCAATTGGTGAGAAATGTAATTTCTCATATTAAATATAAGTGAACAAATAATGATAATTTGTTTTGAATAAATGGATTTCGTTTACAATAGCCTTGATGGTTTTGTTGTGGGCTTTATTGGCTATTGGGCCCAAATTACAAGGAAATTCAATTAATAAATGAATAATTAAGTTTTTGAGAAAGGAATGATGTGGAAACCTCTGGAAGGCAAAAGAATGTAATCCAAGGAAGGATTTCGTGCCTATTGGGTTCCAAGGAGTCCAAAGTTGCATAGAGAATGCAATAAGAAAAGAAAAGATTAATTAAGTATTTCTTTATTAAGAAAGAAATTGGAAATAATGGTAAAATGTGGAAAACAAGTGGAAAAAGGTGGAATTGGGTTATCCTTAGTGGGATTTCGTATCCCAAGGATTCCTAATGTAAAAAGGGAAAACCAGTGAGGAAAATTAAAGAGAAATCCTCAAAAGGAAATATTTTAATAAGAAATCAACATGATAATGTGAAATAATGCATTTAGATGCATCTAGAAGGATAATGAGTAACCGATAAAAAGGATTTAAAAATAATAGAGTGTCTTGGAATCCAAGGAGTCCCAATAAAGAAGAAAGATAGAGAAAATACCAAAATTGAAAAATAAAAGGATAGTGTGATACATTATTAATGGATGTTGTGATATTGATAAAAAGGAAGTAATTGCTATTAAAAGAGAATAGAAATTCGTGGCCAATGAATAAAAAGGGCAAGTACAAAGAAAATGAAAGAGGGTTTTCGAATTCCTAATATCCAAATAATTGAGGAAATCCAAAGAACATAGAAGAGAGAGAAGATTTCTTCTTCATGAAGGAATAGGATTCCAAGTTGGAAAAGGGCTTGGTTGATTCGTGGGCAAGCAGCCTGTGGTGTGAATATCCTTCCCTATTTAAGGGATGGAACCATAGCCTTGAATCTAGGAGGATCTTAGACCTCTCATGTCTTCTTCAAACCCTTAAATTCATTCTAACCCTAACCCTTAAGCATGGATCTATTCTGGAGCAACAAGGGGGTACAAAGGAGGTGTGTTGGAAGCCAAATACTTCCACGATGACACCAGAAGAGCGAGGCTATCATTCTGTGCACTGGAACTTGCGCCACAACAGCTAGATGGCTGCAAGTCATCCATAGATTGCAAGCGTCGTGTGCTCCAGTTAGCCCGCTTGGCCGCAAGCTGGGCGGCACCCCAGGCACGGTGGAGGAGGGTGGGGCTAGGGTAACCTCTGGTGGTGGTCTTCGAGCCCCCAGGGAGGTAGGGCGGACCTCCAATGCACTACAGATCGCGGTGCTGTTAGGGTTGTGAGGAAGAAGAAGAGGGAGGGCCAGTTGGACCGAATTGCCCTTCGCGGGCTGAAGCAAAGGCTGACTTAACTAAGGACACGAAGGACATTTCATTATGTTTTCCTGACTTGCGAGCTACATGGCAAGGGTGACGTGTCAGCTTATCATTGGCTCACAGTAAGTAACTTTGCAAAATTCATATCTAATAAACCGTAGCTCAGATAAATATGAATAATATATGTATTTTGATCCGGAGAACCAGAGGAATCCAATAAAAATGACATGAAAGATTTATTCCGTTCCTAATTAAAAAAGTACTATAAGTTGATGAAAAGTGCATTAAAGATAAGTTAAAAACCCTATTTGTGATTAAAGGTCGAATCTAGTATGCTTAATGGGTTAATTAAAGTATTAATAACCTGTTGAATGATAATTTTATATTTGAACCTGATCTAGATGTAAAATTTCATGATTTAGGGTTTTTACCCCATAAGAGAATGATTAAGTATGTAAAAACCCTAATTTAGGGTCAAAGGGGGATAAGATCTTATTTAATTTGAAAAATGTGAAAATATGTTGTTTCAAGCTTTAAAGTTCCTAATCATGGTAAAAACCCTAAAAGTGGTAATTAGGGTTTTCTCATGAATAAAAGGTAGTATTAATGGCAAATCGAGTTCATATGTGATTAGACCATAATGAACTTTGAATTGATGATATATGAGCATAGAAATCTTGTCGTGTATTAAAAGGATAAAAATGGTAGCTTTGATGTAAAAGAAGCTTAATGAAATTAATTGATGGTTAATGGTGCCTTTAAATCCAAGAATAGGGTTATATGTTGTTAAGATAACCTTAATATTGAAGAATAGATAAGATAATAAGGGTTTATGAGTAATGGTATAAAATTAGGGTTGAAATAGTAAAAGATGAAGGGAAACCCTAATTGAAATGGAAACCCTAAAAGTGAATTAGAAACCCTAGGAAGCGAGCTAGGTTTAATAGCTCTTGATGACATGAATAATAAAAAGGGAATTACATCATTATTTCAGGATCTTGTTGAAAATGCTTGCTTGCTTGGATTCTTATTTGCATGGATATTTCTATTCAAATCATCAGATCAGGTATGTGGTTACGCTTATGAATAATCACTTTAGTTTCACGGCGATTTCCGAATGTTTTTATCAGTTGCTTGAAAATAACTGTTGGATGCCTTTTATTTCATGCAACTATAAAGTGACTATGATTATCACCATGAATATGTATATATATATAACTGGCTAGATCCGAATCCACCTCTGTGGCTTGTAAAGGATAAAAAGGGGTAACCTAGAGTAAGGTCTAGGTTATCGTGGGTTAGAAACTAGGCTACCAAGTGTAGTGCCATGAGACCCTTTAGCATGCCATGAGTTAAGGAGTGGGCTACTTACGGGTAGTGCCATGTGACTCAACCCTAGAAATGGGTTCACCTATGGGTGGGGACATGAGGGGTTTAATGGGGATCTACTATGAGGAAAGTAGCATCTAGGTCCACTGCAGGGATAGCGCAGAGGATAAGGGATGCATGGATTGCGCAGTTATATTTAAAACGTAAAATTGTTTGTTAAATGGTAATTGACTACAATACGTTGTTATCATAGTTGCACGATTATTATTTCCCCCACATACCAGCTTTGGCTGACCGATGTTTTGTTTGTCGGCGTTTAGGTACAAGCCAAAAGGACAAATAGTAAATCGTGATATTATGAAATACATGAAGTAAAATACAAGGATGATTAGTTAGAGTAGAATTCATATGTAGAAGTTTAAAGATCCAAGTTTTCAAAAAGGTATGCAAAAGTTTATTTTCTTACAACTTTCCAGTACAGTCTGTTAAAATATAATAATTGTTCTTGGTTAATTGCCGAACATTTGATCCAGAACTTATGGGTGCGGCTTCGACCTCTCGGTCTCTCGTAATTGGGGGTTACCGAAAGGTGGGGTCGTAACAAAATCTCTATGTGAGGGCTTGGGGAGTTTTTCCTATGTCCCTAGAGAGTGTCGATGTGGTTAATTGGAAGGGAGACATCTGTGGTGGGAGATAGACATCTCATTTTCGGTGATATAAAGTAGAGTTCAGTGGAGCAAAGAGAAGCTAAAGGTGAGAAATCGGGGGGCCTTTGTGGCTAAAGGAAGGGTCGCGGAGCTACTTGGCTACATAAAAAGGTGTCTCGAGACCGGGGTTGGGTTGAGTGTTTTTATCCTCTGTTCCCATACCTGTTTTGATTTGGGCAATTTTGAAATACTGGTCTTTAGGGATATTTCATGGGATCGCTAGTACGAGCAGATAATTTTAGATCTAAACAACGATCTTTGACGTGGGAAGGATCAAAGAGGAGGACAAATAAGTGTTTGTATACTCAACGCCACTATGCATGTTTTTCCTGCAACAACTAGGTGAGGGAGATGAAACCCTACTTGAACACTTCTAGATCTGGGTCTGAATTTGGGATCCGGTTAGGTTATAGAAGGGGATAAAAAATGGTATTTTGGGGGTTATAAATTGCTATATCTTTGGATTTTTTAATCTTTCAATTGCAACCTGAAAAAAATCACAAAATTTTAACCAATACTAAATCAAGGTGTAACCTAGCTATAGAAAAAATTTCAAGTCAAAAAGATAATGTTTGATCCACCCATAAATTTAATTGATTAAAGCCCCAATTGAGCAAAAATTGAGTGTCACAAGGTACATATTGGGAATCACAATTGAATTTTTGGTGTCAAAATCATTCATTGATCATGATAGTGATGAATTGGGGTCAATTTGGGGAACATTAGATATTATGAGGCCAGAATCAAGATTTGGATCATAATGTGGAAAAATCCACTTCATCACATCCTTCCCTTCTTAAGAGAATTTTTCCTCAAAATTCAAACAATCCATCAATCGAGATTTAGATTTTATATTATTTTTCATAACCAACTTGGTGTCAACAATTTTATAGTTGATCAATAGAGTATCATGGTCAAAGCATAGTCTCACTGTTCATCAATTGGGAAAGATTGTTATACGAGTCACAAATTGATAGAGATCATCTTATAGGTCACAAATTTGGAGAGATCAGATTTAAAGGAAATTAAATAGAGATCTAGAATCAAAAGTTAACATGACTTTCCATCCCAATATTTTAGGGTCCTAGCTTCTACATTGGCCTAGGTGGCATTATACATCCATGATTCGAGATTTCATATTTCAACAATTTAAGACAACATCATAATTTCAATATCATGATTTCAATCTCAAAATCAATGGAAGGTCCCACCCTAGTCCTAATGAGAGCTAAACCCTAAGTCATAAATCGAGAGAGTCAGGTTAGTCATCATTTCAAAAATTTAAAAATTTTAGATTATGACAGTCATTAGTCATATGTCGAGGTTGACCTCAAGATCCAAATAGTGTGATCATAGAATTTGTATCATTATTGAGATTGATTTGTTGATCAATATTAAGAGGCAAGATTTTAGACATCAAATGTCATAGGTCAAAAATTTTAAGCTAGGGTTTAGATTCCTACTTTAGACCTTAGGGGTGATCATTTATCCATATACAACAATCGAACAATAATCATGCAACATTTCAAGATATCAATATTGAGTTTATAATCATGGTATTCAAGGTTGATGAACGATTTAGACCTAGGTATTTCTAGTTAATCAACCACAAGCTATAGTTCACATTGTCATATTCCAAGATCATCATTAAATAGAAAATCAATATTAAATATCAATATCATCATGGATTAATCTATTAGAGACTTAGGTCAAGTAGTTAAAATAGGATGAAAGAGGTTACCTTTCCAAAATCTAAATAATCAATAAGGTGAAAATTTAGAGATAGTCACGATAGGAACGTGACCTCAGTTAGGGGAGTCATGAGCCAACTACCACCCTATCTAGCACATTAATCTACATTACTCATAAGACATTGAGCATAACCAAATAGGGAGAGTATCAAAGATCAAATCAAAATCATGATATGAAAACCATGTCAATATTTTGCAAGATTAAGGTCATAACTAGATTCACTTTCTTTCATGATCAATGTAATGATATAATTTGGGAATCGAGATGTTGGATTGGACTAGCACAAAATTAGAGCAGAATAGTGTAAGATTTAGCAATCTGTATACAAAAGGAGGGGTGAACCCCAACCCCTGGATCTGCCTCTTGTAGATCCATGCCTGATTTGATGGTTGTTGGGTCATTCCCTACATTCCACAATAAGCCGGGAGGTGTTAATGTGACTGAAACGAGCAATCTCTCGCTCTTGACCTCAATTCAAATTTTCAATTGAGAAGAACTCTTCATCTCACAAATTTGCGCTCACCCAACCCTACTTTAACCCCCTTTGAAGCTCTACCTAATTTAGAGTTTTAGAAAGAGAGAGATCTCAACTCACTATTCACCCACAAGTGTACGGGAGTCATTGTAGTCAAGTATCGAACATGAGGAGCTAGGCTAGATAGGCGCAATTATGTTAAGTTTCATTAATCTAAATTGGGGTATAAAAGTTTGGTTGATTGCACACTAAAAGTGAAACAAAAGCAAGGTCTAAAATAAAGATGTTGATTAAATTATTAGAGACTTGAGCTTTAGATTTTGTCACCACTACTATCATATCACATGAACATACGAAATAAAGATCACTGTTTAACAAGCATGGAGGTTGTCATCGTCATGCAATTACCAATGCCATGAGATGGTTCTCAACTTTAGATAATGCTCCCGCATCTATGCTTAGTTTTAAACGCAATCGAAGCCCTCAATAATCTCTAGCGACTCTCGAGGTCAAGAGAATATCACCATAGATCATACTCTTCCATAATGCATTTTCCAGAAGCACAAGGCAACCATAAAACATGTATAAGAGGTGGCCAACCAATCATACAAGTAAGAAAACACTGTAGGCATCTATAGACGAAAGCAAATTAACCTTAAGTAAATGGCTCTGAATCAGTTGCAAAATGTGAAGAAGTCCCATTGAGGTCAAATTTGAATTGGGATATCTCCAATTTGACCTTTTTAATACATATCTACAATCAACATCATGTGATAAGCAAAGAGATTAAAAAGTGTGATAAAATGAATATGAATAGAGGCTAAATGGAGATAAAATGAGTTGAAATTGTCTGTGATAATGTGCAAAAAGTCGATATGAAATACACACAACACTACCCATCCATCAAAACATTTCCATTACCTGGCCTTCTCACTTCGGAAGCCATAGTCTTCAAGCCAGGCCCCTGTGGCCCCAAAACCTAATCCTAATGTAATAAAAATGCTCCCAAAGGCCCGCAGCAAACACTCCTTCATTATATCCGTATTTTCATGCCCTAAACTAGACCTGAACACCCCCTATTTCTCCTTTATTTTCCCCTATTCTAGGTACTTTGCCGCACAACCCATTTTGGGCATTCCTTCTCTTCATCTTCTTGCCTCAATCTGCCACTGCCATCACCCTCATGAGGGAATGACAAACCCGAACTGTAACTTAGCAGCCTCCACCTGTTCCTCCTACCTCCAAACCCTCTTTGCACCGAAGAGCCCCTCTATCACTTTTTGTAGCTTGTGTGGAGGTCTGCTCAAAGGGGAGGGTGACAAAGAACCACATGCATAGAAAGGAAATCCCTCGGTCCAAAGACCCGGTCTGTAACATCCCTGACTTGGGTTATGTGTTAACCCTAGATTATTTGCCTAATAAGATTGAGTAGATGCTTAATCTTATCTTATGAAAAGTAATTAAGGCTTAAGAGGAACTTATATTTCAATTCTAGTCCTTTTTGAATAATGTTTTACTTGATTTGGACTAAAGTGCAAATTACCCAAGTTGAGGGGTTAAATTGCAAATTGTACATGATAATATGTTCCTCATGTGTTGAGGCATCATGAGATTGGATATGATGCATAGGTATGACTTATGGTAGCCTGAGTACCAAGAAAGAGCTGATAAAACAATGTTTGTGCATTAAAACCTAGTTTTGATGTAATGTGCAAATTACCCCAAAACCTAGGGTTCAATATGCAAATTACCACTTCAATTAGGTCACTAAAGTTTCTTGGCATCCTGTAGAGCAAATAAAATGAGAGGGGCGCCTTAATTGAATTAAGTTGGAGGAGAGAAAATCTTGATATTAAAATAATCAAGATTTAATCCTAATTGAAACCCTAATTCAATTTAGTGCAAAAATAAATAAAACAATTGAAGGGCCTTCAACCAAAATTAAAATGGTTGGATTCATATGTGTGTGGACGTCCTTGAGCTTTGCAAGGACCACGAAATATCCTAAGGAGGTGAGATATCCACTCACCTTATTATAAGAAAAAGAATTTCCACTCAAAAACGGATATTACTATTATAAGGGTTAATGTACTTAATTTCTTTTCCTTTAATCCTTGGATAATGAAGAGGTTTTGCAAGAGTATGAAGATGGATTCGTGGCCAAGAAGTGAGGGGGGAGTGGTGGAAATAATTTTGGGAATTAAAGGAATTAATTCCATTTTCTCTTTCCTTGGAAATTCCTTATACATATGCCATTTCCAATCCACTTAAGGATTTTTCTTGGAATTCCTTTTCTCACTTTGCCTTGTCCGACCATGGGAGATCTCAGGAGTAGAATAAGGACGAGTCTAACCTGTTGGTAAGCTTTTGATCATATTCCACCTTGGATTCATGGTGAAAACTCAAAATCAATGCTTGATTCTTTGTCTTCTTCACTCGATTTCCAATCCTAGCCAACTTCTTCATCTAAAAGCTCAAGAACAGACCTTGGGCAGTTTCTGTAACTTCATACACCATTAGAGCCGTGGATCTTGGATCTTGTATATCAGATTTTGAGGTGGGTTTTATAACTCAAACCCTAAACATTGATATTGCAATCCATTCTTCAATAATTGTTGAATATTTTCTTCTATTTGGTACTCTTTTGATTCATTGCTGAAATTCCCATGAAAAATGGCTGTTGTTCTTGGATGCACGAAGGAAGATGATGATGACATCATCTTGACACTTTTCCCAAGAAAATGATGGGCCAAACGGTTTCAATTAAGTTTCTCAAATGATTTCAAACCATTTAAGGGCAAACGATTTCATCAAACCGAATGAGAGAAAACGGTTTCAAACCGTTTGGAGGTGTTGACCAGGGTTGACCATTTGGAGATTTGTTGATAATGATGTTGGTTAATCACCCACTAATTATAATTGATTAGTTCCAATTGGTTCATGAGTTGAAGGACAATCAATCACCAAACCCTAATCGGGTTAAGTGCTGATTTCTAATTTGATTGAGTTAGAACCTTGGGATGATTGATTGAACCAAACGGTTTCAAAACTATTTGGGAATCACCCAAACGGTCTCAAGACCGTTTGAGGGTCACCCAAGACCGTTTGGAGGTCTAGGGATTGAGTATGGTTGGGTATTTGAAGATTTAAAGATACCAAACTGATTTGCAATCAAATGCTGATTTGATGATCAATCCAATGATCCAAGCCCTAATTGGATGTCTTGGAATAAGGGTTACAAACCCTAATTCCATCATATCATGGTTTCTAAGATTACAAACTCAATTATGCATATTAGGTGAAACCCTAATTATCAACATAAGCACATTAGATTACCTGTGTCACCTAAATCATATTACTAACATTATGATCATAGCAAGATGTCCATATTGGTTTTAAAACCCTAAAACAACATGAATATGATTATTAATCTGGAAACATCCATTATTCATCATTATACATGTCTAGATCAGGCATTAGCTTAACATAAACGAATATGTCCAATTAATCATCTTATTAACCAAAACTAGCCTTTCCCTTACATTAAACACATTAGAACATGTATTGTACATACTTTTATAATAGGAAGCATAATTAGACTCTAAATCTATTTTATTTAGATTCCTCTCATTCTCTTGATCAATTTTTATATATTATATGTCCCCATCAGAGTTACCATTAGATAGATATGATTTACTAAGGATTATCAAATCTTGGCCAATCAGAAGCTGCCAAGTCAGCGTCACTTACTTGATTCAAATCCACGTTGGTGACCAGTTGGTTTCAGGAAAAGACGCTTGCTCCCCTAACTCTTGAACATGCGTGGAGGGTACTAGGGTCATTAGACCCTTTCTTTCCTTCCTCGTCTGAACCTGTCCCCCGCCCGTCGCTGTCCATAGAGCGTAAGATGCGCGTGGTGGCTTCTCCCTCCTTCTGACTCTAGTGTCCTCCACCTTGGACGCGGCGTTTCCATGCGCTTCAGATCCCCCACAGATGTCATGGCTGGAGGCAAGGATCCAGGACGCTGCCCCCAAGATGCTCTGTCCTCCATCCTCGCTCCCCTCAGAGGTGTAGGGCAAACTACATACGTCGTGGAGGGGCTATGTCCCCCGGTGATGCCTCCGCTTGCGTGCATACGCACGACGCTGGCAAGTTGCCTCCTACTGGCTAAGCTTCTGGGCACCACCACCCTAGCATCCTTGATCTTCATCATCACTCACTGCCCCTTCCGCCCACCCAGGGTGACCGAGACACTAGCCTGTCATTCTCGGCCGAGGGGAGACACTACGCGGTTCTCAGCACCATTGTCGACGATGCCTCCAACACCCCTACCGTGATGATCAAATGCAGGTCCTCCTCTATGCAGGCATCTTCCATCGACGTTACATCCCGCCCATCACTTGCAACCACCTATGGCTGCTCTCTGCAGTCGAGTTGAAGGAAGCAGTCCTCAAACTGCGGGACAGTGGGAGGGATACAACGTTGAAACTCCAGGGTTTAGGTCATACCGAGGTTTTGGATGTCTATCCCTACAACTTGCAATACCACTTGCAGGTCGATGAACTTCCCACCAGTCACACCATCCTTTCGACGATCTACCACTGCTCATGACGAGGAAATAGAAGCTTGTGCAGGGTGGCGACGTCAGATTGATACCCTCCTAAGAATACCTCTCAGCGAGTCACCTTGGCGTCGGCTGCCACCTCCAGCACGATGATCGTCTGGATCTTCGCTTCTCCCAACCATGGCCATCACACCCACACTGTGTCGCATGACCGTTCAAAGGGTCTGAAGCAGTTCTAGGGTGGGTGGGATGTTGAGAGAGAGAATAGGGTTGGTTGTGTGTGGGACTTCTTACCCACATATATACACTTCTCCTCACATGTCTCCATTAAACCCTTTCCCTTTCTATAGAGTTCTATCCTCATGGGTATGTGGGTTAATCAAGGATTGATGGGTGAAGTTCCCAAACATTTAAGGAAGATATCTTAATATATATTCCTTCCTCTTCTTTTTCAATAAAACCCATCGTCATTATCTTATACAGATCCATCCTGAATAACCACTCTTTTATATCTTGGATTTGGAATAAGGAAAGGAAGCAATCAATACCTTTCCAACAAAAGATATCTCATGGAAAATCATCAAACACCTTCCCGAATATAATTGGACTCCTTTTAATTTTTATTCCAAATTCTTCCTTTGCGTACAAGCAATATGTGAAGAGGCAAGGCACATCATGACCTTCTTTCCAATTATCCTTCAACATAACAAAAAGGCAAACCAAGGTAACACTATTTGTGTCCCTACCATTGTGTTTCCAATAATAGAAAGATAAGTAGTCTTTTAACTATCCAACACATTATACACTTTGTTCTCCTTTGGAAAACATTTATCAATATCAAAAGTCATTACTATTTATTAATGCATGAATTCTGTTTATCTATTTGTCTTGTGCCAAAAGCACTTGTGCGACAAAGGCAATTAACATTACTATTCCACCAATAAAATCATTGAGGAATTATAAAATTAATTCATGCATCATATTTTATAGTTCAATTTTTACCAAAATTTGAGAATATTACACTCACCCCTCCTTAAAAGGAATTTTTTCCTCAAAATTCACACCCAAAAGAAAAAGGTGAATTATAACTCATCTTAGTTTCAAGTCTTAGGGTTAGCACCCTACTTAGACATCTTTACATATGTTATTATGCAAATTCCACACATTAAGACTAAGATTGGTACTTGAATTCAATTCAATGTATATCTACATCTTTAGTATACACATCTTATCATCACTTGATGTTTTCATTCTTATTTTGTGATTTCATTACTACTTGGTGATTTCTCTTTTCACCTAGGTTTCCAACCTATTACACATTATTTTCACATAAGGGTGAGGTAACACGTCTAACCCTAGTTCATGTCATTACACATTAAATGTAAGATATTCATCCTCGTTATCTCATTTGTAAGCATAATGTGTGTCTATCCAATCTCCCTCCCTTATAACGAAATGAAATAAGCATTTGGCTGTAGCCCAAACACACAGTTCAATCCATTCCAAGAGCGGAGATAGTACATCCACACATTACCTTTCAATTTCACGCATTAAGTTGAATCATACTCGATATGACTCTAAACTTACTTGTTCTTAATTTTATAGCATTCTTATGTTCCATGAAGTCAAGTGTCCTTTTTCTTACTCTTAAGTTAAGACACAACTTCTCTAAGTTTTTCATGACTTCTTTTATATTTTTTATATTTACATCTCATGTATCATTATGAGCCTTAGCCAAATCCTTAGGGTCTCTAGGGGTATAGGTACTCCTTTGGAGTGATCTCATCCTTATGCATCAAGGGAGTGCCTTTGACATTTACCCATTAGGCTACATGATCATCATGGAGGTAGCTAATCTCCTGAGACACATGGACCTTGGGCAAACTCAGCTATTACCTCCCGACCACATGGTAGTGTGCATTCAGGGCACAATCAACTCCCAACCCATCAGTCCTATGTACCTCTAATACACCCTACTTGACCCTAGGATTGCATTAGGACTCTACCCTCCCTAAGGGTTTCTTTTGAGATGTCACATCATTTAAGCACATTATTCTCTTATTTAATTCTTTAACCTGGATTGCCTTCATCTCTCTCTTTTGAGTACACATAATGCAATGTCGTCCCATCATTGGGCTCGGGCCACCTTCCCTCCAGGGCTTGGTACCATGTCGGTCTTCCCTCCTGGGGTTCACCTCTGTGATCTTCCCCTCCAGGGGCTTGATCCTAAACAACTGCATTGTGGACTTAGGCCACCTTCCCTCCTGGGCTTGGTGCCTGCCTGGTCTTCCCTCCTGGGCTTGAACATTTCATGACCTTCCCTCCTGGGCTTGGTCGTCCCCTTAGGCCACCTTCCCTCCTGGGCTTGGTGCCTTACTGGTCTTCCCTCCTGGTCTTGACCAATTGTGTCACTCAGAGTCGGCATCCTTGGATTAAAAGAATTTATGTACTTCCATTTTTTTTATATCTTTAACTCTTCACTACTCTAGGTGAGGATCAAGGTTATCTCAATACTTAATTACATTTATTCACTTACCTTTTAAGGGAAAGTCCTAACCTAGGGTGCCTTCTTGGCTCATAGGATGGGGTTAAGCTCTCTAGCCACAACCTGATCCCAAGATCTAGGTTTTGCCTCCATCATAGGTCATCTTCCTACTCTCGGGTTGACCCACCCCAGTTTGTCTTACTAACCCTAAAGGTTTTATAGATATCTCTTTGTTTTCATTGAGTATAACTTTTATCATTATAACATATCAACCCATGTTTTCTCAATCTCTGGATTACCCCCTCCTGGTCTCTGTCCATTCAATGAACTCGGGTCACCTTCCCCTCCAGGGGCTTGGCCACCATCACCAAACTTCTAGAGACAACATGAGGAGTTTGAGCAAGTTATTTTCAAACTTTCATTTTCCATATGTATATTTATATATATTTATATAACTATAGGTTTTTTATATCTCTTAAGACCTATCACATAAGTTTTATGCTCCTCATGCCCACATGCATGGGATATCGGGTTACCTAAACCATCCCTTATCTTTCTTATTCATGATTTCAAGTTTCGCATGGGCAGTGTCCCATACCACCACACCATGTTGATTACCAATTTCAAGTTTCACATGGGTAGTGTCCCATACCACCACACCATGTTGATTAACAATTCTAAGTTTCACATGGGTAGTGTCCCATACCACCACACCATGTTGATTGCCAATTTCAAGTTTCACATTTTACTTGTCTTATTAATATTTTCTTTTCAAAGATTTTTAAGAAAGAGATGAGAAGTAGATGAAAATGTGAGATGAGGAACTTAATTTTTCTCTTAAAATTTCTAAGGATAATTTGAAATTATAAACTATTAAGTATTAGTTGATGAATCTGGGCTCTGATACCAAATGTTACGACCCGCACTTTTAAGTGTCTAAAAGACCTTAAAGTCGCAGATCGTCATTCAAAAATTTCCAGGATCAGATTCATGAAATAATACAAAATAGTAAACAATTTCCATTAATGATCAAATATTTACATGTTTAGATAAAAAGCTCCTCTTAGGAGTTACATAACTTTTAAACAGAATTAGCTTTTACATGTGTGAAGATAAACCATTAAGACTAAACATTCATGACTAAACTATAGTGTCTTCAACATCTCTATTTGTACCCTCATGTCCACGAATCAAGTATATCTGATACCTAAAATGCCAACAAACAAATACGCGATCAGTATATTTTTATACTATTACGTGGGTTCAAAAAATAATCACAAGTATAGATATAAGCAAACATCTTTATCTTGAATATAAGAAAATAAACTTGTTTTCATATTCTAACCCATATCTGGTCAACTACCTCAGGTGTAATCACTATCCCTCCGGGGCTCGTGTGCATTACCCTTAAGATTAGTCTGACCCAGGGTTCAGAATGTAATTATTTACTTTACATGATACTCATATGAACTTTATAGTTTGTAAGAACTAAATAAACAAGCAAGCAATTTATTTGTCATCCAATCTCATCGAGAAACATCGACAACCTCGAAATTTGATACATGTATTCATAAGCATAACCACGTACCTTTGTCATGTAGAAATCATGTAGAATATATCACATGTACTTTAAGAGTGTATCTAAACATACAAGAAACAAAGCATTCAATTTGAAATATACATACTACATATGTGTCACCATGTGTTCACATTACATCAACCAGATCTAGATTCACTCCTAAACTAGGGTTTAGGTTATCTCATGTTTGGACTAGGAATAAGGGTTACAAACCCTAATTCCATCATATCATGGTTTCTAAGATTACAAACTCAATTATGCATATTAGGTGAAACCCTAATTATCAACATAAGCACATTAGATTACCCGTGTCACCTAAATCATATTACTAACATTATGATCATAGCAAGATGTCCATATTGGTTTTAAAACCCTAAAACAGCATGAATATGATTATTAATCTGGAAACATCCATTATTCATCATTATACATGTCTAGATCGGGCATTAGCTTAACATAAATGAATATGTCCAATTAATCATCTTATTAACCAAAACTGGGCTTTCCCTTACATTAAAAACATTAGAACATGTATTGTACATACATTTATAAAAGGAAGCATAATTAGACTCTAAATCTATTTTATTTAGATTCCTCTCATTCTCTTGATCAATTTTTATATATTATATGTCCCCATTAGAGTTACCATTAGATAGATATGATTTACTAAGGATTATCAAATCTTGGCCAATCAGAAGCTGCCAAGTCAGCGTCACTTACTTGATTCAAATCCACGTTGATGACCAGTTGGTTTCAGGAAAAGACGCTTGCGCCCCTAACTCTTGAACATGTGTGGAGGGCACTAGGGTCATTAGACCCTTTCTTTCCTTCCTCGTTCGAACCTGTCCCCCGCCCGTCACCATCCGCAGAGCGCAAGATGCACGTGGTGGCTTCACCCTCCTTCCGACTCCGGCATCCTCCACCATGGACGCGGCATTTTCATGCGCTTCAGAGCCCCCACAAATGTCACGGCTGGAGGCAAGGATCCAGGACGCCACCCCCAAGATGCTCCATCCTCCATCCTCGCTCCCCCCACAGGTGCAGGGCAAACTACATGTGTCATGGGGGGGGGCTTTGTCCCCCGGGGATGCCTCCGCTCGTGTGCATACGCACGGCGCTGGCATGTTGCCTCCCATTGGCTAAGCTTTTGGGCACCACCACCCTAGCATCCTTGATCTTTGTCATCACTCACTGCCCCTTCCAGCCACCCAGGGTGACCGAGACACTAGCCTGTCGTTCTCGGGAAAGGGGAGATACTACGCGGTTCTCAGGACCGCTGTCGACGACGCCTCCTACACCCCTACCGTGATGATCAAACGCAGGTCCTCCGTGCATGCATCTTCCACCGACGTTACATCCCGCCCATCACTTGCAGCCACATATGGCTGCTCTCTGCAGTCGAGTTGAAGGAAGCAGTCCTCGAACTGTAGGATAGTGGGAGGGATACAACGGTGAAACTCCAGGGTTTAGGTCATACCGAGGTTTTGGATGTCTATCCCTGCAACTTGCAATACCACTTGCAGGTCGATGAACTTCCTGCCAGTCACACCGTCCTTCCGACAATCTACCACTGCTCATGATGAGGAAACATAAGCTTGTGTAGGGTGGCGACGTCGGATTGATACCCTCCTAAGAATACCTCTCAGCGAGTCACCTTGGTGTCGGCTGCCACCTCCAGCCACAATGATCGTCTGGATCTTTGCTTCTCCCAACCATGGCCACCGCACCCACTCTATGTCACGTGACCATTCAAAGGGTCTGAAGCAGTTCTAGGGTGGGTGGGATGTTGAGAGAGAGAATAGGGTTGGCTGTGTGTGGGACTTCTTACCCACATATATACACTTGTCCTCACAAGTCTCCATTAAACCCTTTCCCTTTCTATAGATTTCTATCCTCACAGGTATGTGGGTTAATCGTTGATTGATGGGTGGAGTTCCCAAACGTTTAAGGAAGCTATCTTAATATATATTCCTTCCTCTTCTTTTTCAATAAAACCCATCGTCATTATCTTATACAGATCCGTCCTGAATCACCACTCTTTTATATCTTGGATTTGGTATAAGGAAAGGAACCAATCAATACCTTTCCAACAAAAGATATCTCATGGAAAATTATCAAACACCTTCCCAAATATAATTGGACTCCTTTTAATTTTTATTCCAAATTCTTCCTTTGCGTACAAGCAATATGTGAAGAGGCAAGGCACATCATGACCTTCTTTCCAATTATCCTTCAACATACCAAAAAGGCAAACCAAGGTAACACTATTTGTGTCCCTACCATTGTGTTTCCAATAATGGAAAGATAAGTATTCTTTTAACCATACAACACATTATATACTTTATTCTCCTTTGGAAAACATTTATCAATATCAAAAGTCATTACTATTTATTAATGCATGAATTTTGTTTATCTATTTGTCTTGTGCCAAAAGCACTTGTGCGACAAAGGCAATTAACATTACTATTCCACCAATAAAATCATTGAGTAATTATCAAATTAATTCATGCATCATATTTTATAGTTCATGTTTTACCAAAATTTGAGGATATTACAACATGCTATCTAGTGTATCCGTGGATGGCTAATGTAATGTCTCATCTCTATGCTTTTCACATGGGAATTATGGGTGCGAAATTTGAGCATATTAAAAAATTTCAGGAAGTTGTAAGTTGAACTTGTTTGAAATTGAGCACTTAACCTATGAAAATAATTGGGTTTGTCAAGTTTAAAACATATGATCATAACTGTACAATTGTATGATTCAAGAAATGTGGACATATATGGATGTTGAGCCTAAATTAACCAAATTGTAATGGGACTTTAATCGAAAGTGAGAGAGAGAAACCCTTTGATTTATTGTTACACAAGTCAGTAAAGAGGGAAATATAATCTATTCCAATGGTTTTGTACATTAGTCTCGTGATCTATCCATTCCATTTTGTTGAATATCCACCATAAGAACTGGAAGCACTTATAGTTTTTCATCTCTTGATTGCATAACATGTAGATAGGATTTCATTGTAGCTAGATTTTGCATCTATGCATTCACACATTCTCAAGTGCATGTCATTATAGTTGCATTTTGCATACTCTAGAGCATATAGGACTTTTTGTGCCTTATTTCTTCTGAAAAATAAGAAAAATAGGAAAATTGTTACCCTCTGAAAAGTAATTTGTAAGGCATCAATGATGTTAGCTAAGTGCAAATAAGACCGAAAAAAATAAAAAAATATTGTGAATGTTCTTATAGTCAATTGGAAAATGAGGGCTTGAAAAAAAATAGAAGAAATGTAAAAAAAAGAGGGAGAATGGAACTTGTTTCACCTGTATGTATACATAAAGAAAAGAGGAATAAGTGCATAATGTAGTTTTAGTAGTCATTCCATCTCATCTTGAGACGAAATGATAGTGCATGCACCATTCTACCTAAAATTTAGGCATTAGGTCATTTTCATATGCATATGCATCATTTAGGTCATCTCGTTGATTTTGCATGATAAAACTATTTGGTGCATCTCTTTCTTCCACAGCCGGCCATTTCATCCACCTGTTGCTCAAAATGGTAGGCCACTCATGATTATCTCCTCATTATTGTATACTAGGAGATCTGCTTCCATTTAGATGGTAGTTAGGATTTGAGCAATGTAGATAGGAGATCACAAGATGCACTAAGTCTAAACTGGAGGAATTCATTATATCAACTAATTTATTTGGTAGTGTTTGACGATCTTGGGGTGGACATTTCTTATGGACAATCATTGTCACCTTTAGGATAGTTATCGTTATGTGGTCAGTGAGGGTCGGCATGTGCATGATAGGTGGGAGTCATATTGAGCTATCTTTTATGCTAATATGTTCTTTAGTTGACTCTCGCAATTTTATTCTACATTTTTGTGCTCGAGGACGAGCAATGTTCAAGCTTAGGGGAGTTTGATGCAGGGGTTTTGAGTCGTTTTTATAGACTGGTTTTGTATATGTTTTATGTGTATTTTGATCATATTTGTGATTAATATCACATGATTTACTACCTTTAGTCTATAATCTCATTTTGCATCAATTTTACCTTGTTTCATCTTATTCTGTATAAAAGATCATATTTGTTGGATTTGATTGGTGTTCTTCTCTTCATTTCAGGCAATTCAGATATCTGAATACATCGATACCATCGACATATGGTCGATACCATTGATCTGGTCACAGTGAATTTTCGGAGAAGAGCAACCAAAAGTCGATACCATCGATGGGACTGTCGATGGTATCGAGAGAGCGTCAGCGAGCTAGATTTCCAGATATCGATACTATCGATGCAAAGTCGATACTATTGACCTCGCCTCAGCAAAATCAGCTTCAGCGTCAGATTCCAGAGAAAAGCAACACCTAAGGCGTCGATACCATCGACACACCGTCATGGTATCGAGGCAACATCAGAGAGAACCCCAAGAATCGTGCAAGTGCTGGTGCCTCATGTAGGTTGATATCATCGACCCGCGTCGATGGTATCGACGCTGTTAGATCAGGTTTTTCTAAAGATTGTGTCTAATCATATGGTGGCGATCTTTGGGCGACCTATAGTGGTGCATATATCTAATTATGGTGGCCCTAAGAAATCTATGATGTCGGAGCCATTACACAAGTCTCGAGGAGGAGAAGGAGAGAAGAACGAAGCCCAAAGCCATGCCCCAATCGTTTTGAGAGCTGCAGAAGGAGTTTCCCACTGCCGAAAGGCTGTAGATCGCTCATCCTATGCTGGGGAATGCCTAGATCTCCTCTGTTTACGGGTTTACATCACAACTATTCACATTTTTTATATGTTTTCCCTTTCTCTCATCATGTCTTTCATTGAGATGAACATGCGGGGCTAATCCCCTTTATCTTTAGGATCGAGAGTAGCCCGTGTAATCGTTCTATGATAGTTTTGACATAATTATCATAATTGGTCTCTAAAATCCATGATATGATTTCATTTTCTCCATTATATCATTATGATTGATCACCCTAATGATAATCTAATACCTTATATTACTTTGACAAAAGAATTAACAGTTGAAAAGAGATGGATATCACATTAACTAATAAATCCTTTGAACAAGGTGATGTACAGTTTATGGTGGAAACCTAGAGCGTGATCTTCATGCACCTAATTTAGGGTATAGGTTACTACTATCGTGGAACTGTCCTAGATTTAGGTAGTGAATTGTATCGCGACAGTGAACAAGTCTGACTACATGCCACTACCCAAAATAGGAGACGAGTTGGGATAATTGTGTAGGAATTAGTACAATGAGAACCTGCGGTGACACCACAATCCTAAAGATTCCATCTTTAATTGATTAAACCAAACATTTAATCGATTATTTTGCTTTCTTTTCTTTTTCTTTTCTTTTTCAATCAACTTTCAAACCATTTTAATCAGTCTAGCTGATTGCGAACAATTAGTAGTAGTCTACTAAAAATCCGTTCCCTAAGTTCGACTCGGGCCTCACAAAGGTCTATATTACATTGACGTGTGCGCTTGCGTTATATGCATGGTAAATTTGTGTCAGTACAAGTATGGAGTTTACTACAATGGCATCAACTTCGGAGAAAAGAGAAAAAATTTCCACCTTTGTGGAGCTGGTGATGTGGTATGAGAGGTCAGCTATAGAGAAGCATGAAGCCAGTGGTAAGAAAAGACTATCTTAGTTCCAAGGACAATCTTCTGGAGGCTTCAAGAAGTCGAGGTTCTCTTCATCACAGTTGCAACAACGGTCGACTTTTACTAAGCAAAAATCAAATGCATTGTCACTGTGGTCCCCGAGTAGGGAAAAAGGTCATAGTTTTCCATTGTCAGGAGCTCACAGTACCTCATCCGTTTCAGTGATAGGGAAGTCTAGGCCATGGTACGAGGATAAAACATGTTTAAGTGTGGAAAGGTTGGGCATACAAGGTCATATTACCCTATGAAAGATGAGGAGGTGACTCAACAACAAAGGAAGAGTCACTAGGGTTTGTAGTAGCAGTAGTTCAGTAGTAGAGTTGGTAGAGGATGCAGACATGCATCACAGGTAGGATCCTCTAGACAGGCTACTAGAGGATGTAGATAGAAGCAAGTGATGACTAGGTTCTATGCCATGAACTAACTAGAAGCATTCGTTAATCCATTAGTTGTGACAGGTCATATGGAGCTATTTCATTATGATTTGTCTACTTCTTTTGTATTTGTACTAGTTGACCTAGGTGAGATGCACTCTTTATCAACACAGACATGATAACTAGTTTTTATCTTCTTGTTAGTCATAGATTTGATAGTCTTTGGCTAGAAACCCCTTTAGTTGGTTGTGTTGAGTTGCTGAAAGTATGTCCCTCTTGCATTGTTTCTTTTTCAGAATGTAGCATTGAAGTGGATCTCATGCCACTTGATATGCATGGATTTGATCTGATCCTAGGGATGGATACCTTGTAAAAGTATAAGGTTGTATTAGATTGTAATACTAAGGTGGGAACATTCCATGATGAAGATGTCTCGTAGATCTTCCAAGGTGATAGGAAGATTCTTCCTAGTGTATGATGTCATCTATGACAACAAAGAGGTTGATGAGATAAGTATGTGAGGCTTTCTTGTCACGTGTTGTAGATGCCAAGGCAAGAGGTCCTAGTATCTAGGAGGTAATGGTGGTGAAGGAATTTGAGGATGGTTTTCCTGAGGAGTTTCCTGGTGTTCCACCTCCTAGAGAGATTGATTTTGGAATCAATCTTGTTCCTAGAACACAACCCATAACATAGTCACCATACAAGATGGCACCAGTAGAGATGAAGGAGTTAAAGAAATAGTTGCAGGAACTGTTAGGGAAGGGATTTATCAGGCCAAGAACTTCCCCTTGGGGTGCTCCTGTGTTGTTTGTCAAAAAAAAGGACGGTTCAATGAGGTTGTGTATAGGTTACTGAAAGTTCAACAAGATGATGATAAATAATACATATCTATTACCAAGGATCGATGACCTTTTTGATTAGTTGATAGGTGATGAATGCATATTCATCTTGATTCAATCATCTAGTTTAGCCCAGTTTTGGTTGCATTCATGCATTTATCACCTTTATCTTCTAATATGTTCATTCACTTGGCTTAATTAGAACGATCCCTATTTTTATTGAATTTTTGCACCTTTGTGCAGGTCACTTTGGGCATTTGGGCCTTGTCCCCATGGCCCAATACTCTATTCTGGGCCTTGGTCTATTCGAGCGTGCTTGGGGTCAGTAGCAGTCAGTGGATCCCCTTCTTCTCCCAGCTTGACATAATCACGATTCATAGAGCCTGGTCACAATCGTTTCTAAGCCAACAGTCCGCGATCTTCTCTTCTATTCCCAACCGCGGTTCCCCTAGACACACATACCGCGACCACGAAAAATGCCACGACCATGAAAAATGTCGCGACCACGACAAAAGCCGCGACCACGAAAAATGTTGTGACCATGACAAAAGCCGCGACCACGACAAAAGCCGCGACCCACTGTAGAAATGACAAGGTCGTGATTTTAAGTCGGTGCCCAGCCTGCCTATAAATAGGACACGACTCCAGTCAGCCAAAGGATCTCCAGACACCGTTAGGCTATAGGACTGTCCTGGGCCTAAGGAGACGACCTTCATAGCCAAGAACCTACCCTCATGGTGGCTTTGCTACCTGTTCACCCAGATCTGGAGTGAAGACTCAGATGTACAAGCCACCTCGTTCAGATTTGGATCCAAATCTAGATCTGGGTCTAAATCTACTGCGTCTACGCCATTTCTACGCTGCCATCTCATCCACGAGCTGCTCCTCCTACTGCGAGCCAAGGACAATGAGAAGAAGAAGGAGGAGAGAGAAGATCCGCCCCGTCTGTCGTGGTGTACTTCTCTCCTCTTCCGGATCTGCTCCGACGTTTTGTAGAAGACCGTTTCTCCACCGAGCTGCGATCATCTTCTTCACCATGCTCATGGAGGAAACTTCTCTCTCTCTTGTTATTCTTGTTTCTCTCACCGTGAGCGAGTACTTTACTTTCGCTGGGGTGCTGGGACTAGCCCCGCTACCCATGCTTTCATATCTTTTTGTTAAACATTCCATGGCATGTATATAATCTTTCATTTCATCGTTAATCGTCGATGTGTGCTTGTGGATTGATCACATGCTTGCATTTATCTTGTTCGTTTCCTATGTTGTGAGAACTTCAATGCATAGGTTTTGAATGTCGACTAACACGGTTGACTCCCAAACTAGAAATAGAATGGGATTCCTTGAGGTCGTAAGTGTATGATCCGTGTGGTTATGAGCCATCTAGCCCACGAAGACGCTTATGTGTGCCTGACACCTGTATAGGGGGCCCACAACTTCATTTGGATTTTTGTATCTTTGGATCCATAAGTTTGTGATCTGGATGGTGACGAGACATCTGATACCTAAGGTGATGCTTACGCGAACCTGACGCCAGTATGGGGGGTTCTGTAGCAGCTCTATTTGAATGGTTATATCTTGCCTGGATGTTTGATGTTTGAATGTGATTGCATGAGTAGTGGTGGCAAAACCTGGGACCATCCCAGTGATTTCCATCATTAATCTTTAATCAACCTTTAATCCTACTCTTTTACTTTTCTTGCATTTAGTTTAATTAAACTCAAATCAACCAACCTTGTTCTAAATATTAGTCTTGATTCGACTAGATTCGACTAGAAAGAAGATTCTTAAAAACGTTGTCCCTTGGGATTCGATCCTCAACTATACTGCGAAAAGACCCGTCCGCTTGCGGGTGGTATTATTGCACGTTGTTTTGGTTAAAAACTTAGGGATTTCAACCCTAAGTGAGTTTGTTAGTGCGATAATATATGCCACGTCAAATTCTGGCGCCGTTGCCCGGGACAACGGAATCATCTAGTTAAATCTAGTTCTTTTGAGACTAATTTAGGTTTTTCTTTAACTTTTGATACTATCGATCATATATAATTGAATTTGGTTCTACTCTGTCCATCTTACTAGTGAGAGATCTTTTCATCGTAGGTACCTACAAAGTCTAGTGTATGCACTGCTCAGACAGTCCCAGACTCTCTGCTAGCTTTGACTCGGAGATAGACAGAACCTTTCGCCGTCAATACAGAGAGAACCAAGCAAGAATGGCTCAAGAGGAGGAAATTGCTCGAAGGGTAGCTCAAGACCTTAATGTATAAAGAGACAGACTTATGGAAGAAGCCCGAGCTGCAGTTCAAGAAGAAATCCAAGCAGCTCAAGCAGCAGCTCAACAAGCAGAGTTACAAAAGGACCTTAGGAAGTTCTCAATCCCTAAAGCTACTGACGTTCATCATCCAGTACAACCCTCTCCCATCAATGCTCCCAACTTTGAGATCCGAGCACATTGGATCACGTTGCTTCAAAACAGCCCTTTCTATGGTAAGCAAGGAGAAGATAGTCAAGAACACCTTCTGAGGTTTATAGACCTATGTTCCATGACAAAGCAAAATGGAGTCACGGATGATGCCATAAGACTCTGTCTCTTCAAATACTCTCTTGGCGATAGAGCCATGAGTTGGTATAACTCCTTGCAATGCGAACCCATCACCACTTGGGAACAACATCAAAATGTTTTTCTGGAAAAGTTTTATCCACCTTCCCTCACCTATGAAATCAGGGGCCAAATAACGCAATTCACCCAGGTCCCTGGAGAATCCCTAGCTGAAGCATGGGAAAGATACAAAGAGCTTCTACGCAAGTGTCCACATCATGGCATTCCAAAGAATCAACTCATTGAAATCTTTTATAGAGGTGTGGATGATGATATCAAGAGGTTTTTGGATTCCTCGTATGGAGGAAACTTCATGCGTCAGAGTTATGATAGCGCATGGAAGATTGTCACCCTTGGAGCCGGAAACCAAGCCAACTGGGGTAGACCTGTTGGCAAAAGAGTGCTGAAGGTAGCTATGGCCGAAGCAACACCTGAGTACAAGTCTATCGCTGAATCTCTCAAACTCCTAGTCGCCAAGCAAGACCATCTAGAATTGTCTCTCGCAGCTTATGAAAAAAGATGTTCGCCCCCCTCGAAAACAAGAGCAAGTTAAGTCAACTTCACTCTTCTGCGAAGCATGCAAAGGAACTGACCATTCTACTCTAGCCTGTAACATTCTCTATGATGTTGTCTTGAGCAATACCTGTGCTCAAGGAGATAATGGTCAAATGGAAAACCTGAATACTGTCAACTCCATCCTCGGTCAAGGGTACTATAATCCAAGTCTGAATAGGAACCATCCAGGTTTTCAATATGGAAACCCTTCTGGAGCGGAAAACTCACGACAACTTGGTTCAAATACTCAACAATGAGGCCCGCCAGGATTCTAGTATAACCAACAACCAAATTTCGGGAATCAAGGAAACTTTAGAGGAAACTACCAGAATAGAAACCACAACAATTATCAGAACAATTCCCAGTTTCAGAACCCCAACCAAGTCCCCTATCAACACCAACAACAAGGGCAACAAGCCGGTCCCATCTCTCCTGAGGACAAATTGTCAGCTATTAAGAAGATGCTTCAGTCGCAGAAGACTATGATAGCTAACCAACAAGCCCATCAGAAGGCTATTGAATCTCAACTAGCTCAACTTGCAGCTAGCATGAAGCCACCTGCTGGAGTCTTTGCTGGTCAACCAGAGAACAATCCTAAGCACCCAGAGCAATTGAAGGCTATCACCACCAGGTCTAGAAAAGACTATTCTGACCCCTCTACTAAGATACTAATAGCAGAAACAAACGATGATAACTTTACAAATGACCAAGACTCTACAACACCTGAGTCCCAACCAAAGGAACGACCAACCGCTGATAAGACAGATCAAGCAAGATTGGAGGAACCATTGACTGCGGAGGCTGAAGATACACCTGAGTCGGATGTGCCAGTATACAAGCCTTGTCCTCCTTTCCCATCTCATTTGAAGCAGACAAAGCTCGATACTCGATTCAACAAGTTTAAAGAAGTTATGAAGAAGCTTCATGTAGATATACCCTTTCTAGATGCGCTGGCTGAGATACCAGCCTGGACTAAGTATTTAAAGTCTCTCCTCATAAGGAAGTACATAACTGAAGAATATGAGACTTTTAAGCTAGCAACAACCACTTCCGATATCATCCAGAGCAATATGCCCAAGAAGCAGAAAGACCCGGGATCCTTTGGGATATCATGTCATATCGGTGACTCCTCATGTAAGAAGGGATTGGCCGATCTAGGTGCTAGAATCTCTATCATTCCACTTAGACTTTGTAAGAGGCTAGGGTTTGCATAACTTCTCCTAACGGGAATGACCATACAACTTGCAGATAACTCCACGACTCTTCCCTTAGGAATCATTGAAGATGTCCCTGTCAAGGTTGGAAAAGACTCTTATGTCCCCTATGACTTTGTCATCATGGACATAAAGGAAGATGCCAGATACCCTCTTATCTTTGGACGTCCATTCCTCACCACTGCAAGAGCCTTAATCGACATTGAAGTCGGGACCTTATTGCTCATACTAGGGAAAGAAACCCTCGAGTTCAAAGTTTTTGAAAGCATGCGAAGACCGAGCATGCAGGAAGAAGTCTATTTAATTGACTGCATTAAGTGAATGGATCTCCTCACACAAGAGGAATATGAACAAGGCAATCCTTTAGAAGTGGCTCTAACAAACCCATCTGCTGAAAATTTCATCAACGAACAAGTTAAGGATTGTGTCCTTCACCTCGACTCTGTAGACGAAGATCCTGAAGCTAAGTTCGAGGAACTCAAGGTTGTGAATGTGACTGAAGAGCCATGCAAGAAGCCAGATGCCCCTGAAATGAAGCCCCTGCCCGAGGGACTTAAGTACGTGTTTCTGGATGATCTTAAGGTTTGTCCAGTTATTATAAATTCTGATCTAACGATCGAACAAGAAGATAAAGTCTTGAAAGAATTAAAGAAAAGAAAGAAAGCTATCGGCTACAAGATGAGCGACCTCACTGGGGTAAGCCAAGCGCTTTGCATGAACAAAATCCATGTGGTGGAAGACTACAGGCCGACTGTTGAGCATCAACAAAAGTTGAACCCTAATATGAAGGAAGTGGTCCGCCGCGATGTCATCAAGTTGCTCACTACCGGAATCATCTATCCAATATCTGACTCACCTTGGGTGAGTCTTGTACATGTTGTTCCAAAGAAAGGTGGCACTACTGTGATACAAAATGAAGATAATGAACTCATCCCCTCCTGAATAGTAACCGGGTGGAGGATGTGCATCGACTACAGGAAGTTAAACAAGGCCACACATAAGGATCATTTCCCGATGCCTTTTCTAGATCAAGTCTTAGAGAGATTGGCTCACCAAGAATACTTTTGCTATCTTGATGGTTACTCTGGATTCTATCAAATTCCTATACATCCAGAATACCAAGAGAAAACTATGTTTACCTGCCCCTTTGGAACATACGCCTTTAGAAGGATGCCATTCGGACTCTGTAATGCGTCTGCAACCTTCCAACGTTGCATGGAAGCCATATTTGCCGGGCTAATCAAAACTATTATGGAAGTTTTTATGGATGATTTCTTTGTATATGGATATTCATATGATTCATGCCTAAGGCACCTCTCCATTGTCCTCAAACGATGCGAAGAAACACATCTAGTGCTTAATTGGGAGAAATGCCACTTTATGGTGAAAGAAGGTATTGTCCTCGACCATAGGGTCAGTAATCGAGGAATCAAAGTCGAAAAATCAAAGATCGAAGTGATTTCTAAACTCACTATCCCAACCAATGTAAGAGAAGTCCACACATTCCTTGGTGATGTGGGCTTCTATAGAAGGTTTATCAAGGATTTCTCCAAGATAACCAAGCCCATGACAAACTTGTTGCTGAAGGACGCTGATTTCCATTTTGATGAAGAGTGTATCAAGAGTTTCAACAACCTAAAGCATGCCCTTACAAAAACACCCATCATTTGAGCCCCAGATTGGGATCACCCATTCAAAATTATGTGTGATGCCAGTGATTATGCTGTGGGTTCCGTTCTGGGCCAATGTATAGAGAAGAAACATCATGTCATCTATTATGCATCGAAGACCCTTGACGAAGCTCAGAGGAACTATGAAACGATTGAGAAGGAACTCCTAGCAGTCGTATACGCCTTTGATAAGTTTAGATCCTACCTCATTGGTTCAAAGGTGATTGTCTACACCGATCATGCTGCTATCTGTTATCTTCTAAAAAAGAAAGATGCAAAACCAAGGCTAATAAGATGGATTCTCCTATTGCAAGAATTTGATCTTGAGATTAGAGATAAAAGAGGCACAGAAAATGTTGTAGCTAACCACTTAAGTCGTATCCACACTCTGGAAACTGAGAAGATACCAATTAACGACTCTCTTCCAGATGACCAGCTTATGAAAGTCTCAGAAGCTACTCCTTGGTACTCGGACTATGTGAACTACCTTGTCGCTGGTGTCATCCACCCTGAGTGTACTGGAAACACTCTAAAGAAATTCATGCATGATGTGAGGCAATATCACTGGAATGAACCGTACCTTTTCAAGCTCTGTGCTGATGGTCTCTACAGACGTTGTATCACTGAGGAAGAAGCCCAACTTATTTTAGAGCAATGTCACGCAGGCCCAGTCGGAGGCCATATGAGTTCTAAGAAAACTTCTTTGAAGGTTTTGCAATGCGGTTTCTTTTGGCCAAACATATCCAGAGATGCTTATAACTTTGTGTTGTCATGTGACAAGTGTCAGAGAATGGGAAACATTACAAAAAGAGATGAGATGCCACTTAAGATATGGCAAATAGTCAAGATTTTTTATGTTTGGGGAGTGGAATACATGGGTCCATTCCCATCCTCACATGGATTTTCATAAATCCTAGTTGTTGTGGATTATGTCTCTAAATGGGTGGAGGCCACACCAACCATCACTAGTGATTCAAAACCCATCATTAAATTGTTCAAAGATATTATCTTTCCCCATTTTGGAGTTCCACGCACTGTGATCTCCGATGGAGGTTCTCATTTTCTGGAAAGAAGCCTTGAAGCGTTGTTGAGAAGATATGGTGTAACACACAAAGTAGCTTCTCCCTACCACCCACAAACAAGTGGGAAGGTAGAGGTTTTGAACCGTCAACTCAAAGATATCCTGGAAAAGACAGTAGGACGCAACCGAAAGGACTGGTCAGTGAAAATCAATGACGCTTTATGGGCCTACCGAACTACGTTCAAAACTCCTCTTGGAACAACACCCTTCAGACTCATCTATGGAAAATCATGTCACCTGCCCGTGGAACTAGAACATAAAGCATGGTGGGCAATCAAACGACTGAATTTTGATATGAAGAAAGTAGGCAAAGCCAGGATTCTACAACTTCAAGAGTTGGATGAACTCCGAATGACAACTTATGAGAATGCACGAATCTACAAGGAACGCATGAAACTTTGGCATGATGGTCATCTGAAAAGGAAGGACATTCAAGTGGGAGATCAAGTTCTACTGTTCAACTCGAGACTGAGGTTATTCCCAGGGAAACTCTGCTCTCGATGGTCTGGACCATACATTGTCAAGAGCATCTACCCACATGGTGCATTTACCTTATGGAGTGGGAAGTCAGGTGATTTTGTGGAAAATGGCCAATGCTTGAAGAGATATTTCATCACAGCTGATACTAGCACTGATGAATTGATGAATCTGTCCAAACTGACATATCTTCCCGTAAACTAAAGAAATCACATCGAGCCATCGACGTAAAACAAAGGTGCTTGTCGGGAGGCAACCCGATCTTTAACTTAACTTTTACTTTTAGTTTTGTTTTTAGAAAATTTCGTGCCTGGTAGACAATGCATCGCAAGATGCAGTCTTAAGTTCTGATAGTTTCCATTTTTGAGATTTCATATGGAGGACGCGTTGCCGAAAAGAATGCAACCACATCTGGTGGATCAACCGGTACAGGTTTACCCCTCCATCTCGGATTTAGAGTTTGCTTGATACGAGCAAATTTCTAAGTTAGGGGTGGACAGTGGGTGGTACGTACTCTACTTCCCACCCTCTCTTATCCGTTTTAGACTTAAGATTTCATCGTTGAAATTTTGTTGCAATTTTGAGCAAAGTTTTCAAAAATTTTCAAAATTTTCAAAAGTTTTCATAGCAACTTGTATAGAAACTTGATGAAGTTGTGATGCTTTTATTTCAATCAAAGCCATTACCTAGTCGGCTATCCTATTTTCCTATGCAGTTTTGAATCATTATACCCTCCTTATTCGAAGCGAAGCCTCAAGGAGAACAATTTCTAAAACTAGCCTATGATTAGAAATCACCATGTGAAGCTTATGAATCCTAACATCATGATCAGTAGATATGGTAAGTATCTGTCAAACTGAGAGGGATCAAACACGTTGTGCTTCCTATCTGACTAGTGGAACAATAGCATGGAATATCCACCAGATCCTCATCAAGTCATTATTTGAGCAGAGTATGATAAGGAGAACAACCCGGTGCACTGAATCATAAATCAAGTTGCATTCTGATCTGAACTCTTTTCTACACTTCTTCTATCATCTTCTTACCCCTTCATTCATCAAAAACAAACAAAAATAGCCAATATAGTGCCAAACCCCAAGTTTGGGGTGGCACACCCTCTCTCTCTTTCCGCTTCTTGCATACCCCTAACTACAAAATAGGGGTGTATCACCAAGAAAAGATGCCTAAGAGCACACAAAAAGAAATGCAATCTCGAGTCGAATAGAGGAGAGATTCGCACAAAAAATGCAATCAATGAAATTGCAAATCATATAATATAAATCTCGATTCGAATAGAGGAGAGATTTATTTCTTCCTTCCATATCACCCTTCACTCCTATTTCCACCTAAAGACACAATGAATGCCTCCCTGATCCTAATAACACCAGTGTCAGATCTGGTGCACACTTTTTATTCTGCGGGTATCTCTAGACTCTTACGAAACTCTCTGACATGCTTGAATTTGGAAAAAGTAGAGAAGAAGTGATATTGGGAAGTGAACTTGGGAACAAATATATGGTAAAATGTGTTCTATGATCTCAGGATATTGAGACACTTAGTCATACCAAGCAGAAAAGAAATACTCGTGATGTGAAGGTAGGGCAGTCACACGTTTCGAAAGTATTCATTTGGAGACCGTTTCAGATTTCGTGCTACTCGAGGACGAGCAACGTTTATGTTCAGGGTATTTTGATGAATGCATATTCATCTTGGTTCAATCATCTTGTTTAGCCCAGTTTTGGTTGCATTCATGCATTTATCGGCTTTATCTTCTAATATGTTCATTCACTTGGCTTAATTAGAATGATCCCTATTTTTATTGAAATTTTGCACCTTTGTGCAGGTCATTTTGGGCATTTGGGCCTTGTCCCCATGGCCCAATACTCTATTCTAGGCCTTGGTCTATTCGAGTGTGCTTGGGGTCGGTAGCAGTCACTAGATCCCCTTCTTCTCCCAGCTTGACCTAATCGAGATTCATAGAGCTTGGTCGCAATCGTTTCTAAGACAACAGTCCGCAATCTTCTCTTCTATTCCCAACCGCGGTTCCCCCAGCCACACATACCGCGACCACGACAAATGCCGCGACCACGACAAAAGCTGCGACCACGACAAAAGCCACGACCATGACAAAAGCCGCGACCTGCTGCAGAAATGACAAGGTCGCGATTTTAAGTCGGTGCTCAGCCTGCCTATAAATAGGACACGACTCCAGTCAGCCAAAGGATCTCCAGACGCCGTTAGGCTGCAGGACTGTCCTGGGCCTAAGGAGATGACCTTCATAGCCAAGAACCTGCCCCCGTGGTGGCTTTGCAGCCTGTTCACCTAGATCTGGAGTGAAGACTCAGATATGCAAGCCACCTCGTTCATATCTAAATTCAGATCTAGATCTAGGTCTAAATCTGTTGCGTCTACGCCATTTCTATGCCGCCATCTCATCCACGAGCTGCTCCTCCTGCTACGAGCCAAGGACAATGAGAAGAAGAAGAAGAATGAGAGAGAAGATCCGCCACGTCTGTCGTGGTGTACTTCTCTCCTCTTTCGGATCTGCTCCGATGTTTTGTAGAAGACCGTTTCTCCACCGAGTTGCGATCATCTTCTTCACCATGCTCATGGCACAAACTTCTCTCTCTCTTGTTATTCTTGTTTCTCTCACCATGAGAGAGTAGTTTACTTTCGCTGGGGTGCGGGGACTAGCCCCGCTACCCATGCTTTCATATCTTTTTGTTAAACATTCCATGGAATGTATATAATCTTTCATTTTTTCATTAATCGTCGATGTGTGCTTGTGGATTGATCACCTGCTTGCATTTATCTTGTTCATTTCCTATGTTGTGAGAACTTCAATGCGTAGGTTTTGAATGTCGACTCACGTGGTTGACTCCCAAACTAGAAATAGAATGGGATTCCTTGAGGTCGTAAGTGTATGATCTGTGTGGTTACGAGCCATCTAGCCTACAGAGACACTTCTGTGTGCCTGACGTCTGTATAGGGGTCCCACAACTTCATTTGGATTTCTGTATCTTCAGAGCCGTAAGTTTGTGATCTGGATGGTGACGAGACATCTGATACCTAAGGTGATGCTTACGCGAACCTGATGCCCGTATGGGGGCTTCTGCAGAAGCTCTATTTGAATGGTTATATCTTACCTGGATGTTTGATGTTTGGATGTGATTCCATGAGTAGTGGTGGCAAAACCTGGGACCATTCCAGTGATTTCCATCATTAATCTTTAATCAACCTTTAATCCTGCTCTTTTACTTTTCTTGCATTTAGTTTAATTAAACTCAAATCAACAAACCTTGTTCTAAATATTAGTCTTGATTCGACTAGATTCAACTAGAAAGAAGATTCTTAAAAACGTTGTCCCTTGGGATTCGATCCTCAACTATACTACAATAAGACCCGTATGCTTGCGGGTGGTATTATTGCACGTTGTTTTGGTTAAAAACTTAGGGATTTCAACCCTAAGTGAGTTTGTTAATGCGATAATATATGCCACGTCAAGAGGTGTCACTATGTTTTCAAAAATAGATCTGAGATTAGGTTACCACCAGTTGAGGATAAGGGTAGATGACATACCCGAATCTGCTTTTAGGACTAGGTATTGTCACTATGAGTTTCCGGTTATGCCATTTGGGCTAACCAACGTACCAACAACACTCATCAATCTAATGAGTAAGGTTTTTAGGAAATATCTAGATTAGTGTGTGGTAGTGTTCATAGATGACATCCTTATATACTCTAAGGATAGAAGCATGGGCAACACCTTCGATAGGTTGTGTTTGTTGAGGAAATACTAGTTATATGCTAAATTTAGCAAGTGTGAGTTCTGGTTGTCTAAGGTGTCTTTTCTGGGGCATGTTATATCTGCAAAGGGTGTTTGTGTTGACCTTAAGAAGGTGGAGTCTATATAGAGTGGGAACAACCCAAGAAACTGACAGAGATATGCAGTTTCCTAGGTTTGACAGTTTACTTTAGGAGGTTCATCAAGGACTTCAATTATGTAGCATTACCCCTAACTAAGTTAACCAGGAATGATGTTCCTTTTGTTTGTGATGGCAAGTGTAAATATTCTTTCTAGTAGTTGGAAGAGAAGTTGAGCTAAATCAATTCACTAAGAATAATGCATGAGATTTAGTTCCAAGACCTCAAACCAAAACCATTATTGAAACTAAGTGGATTTTTTGAAATAATCCTAATGAACCCGGGGAAGTGGTTAGAAACAAAGATAGGTTGGTTGCTCAAGGGTACAATCTACAAGAAGCGATAAACTTTGATGAGACTTATGCACCCATAGATAGACTTGATGCCATTTGTATGTTAGTAGCTCTAGCTTCCCATAAATTCATCAAACTTTTTCAAATGGATGTACAAAGTGATTTCTTAAATGGATTCATAGAAGACAAGGTTAATGTTGCCCAACCACGTAGTTTTGAAATTCCAAACAATCTTGATCATGTATATAAACTTAAGAAAGCTATTTATGGTTTGAAACAAGCACCCTGAAATTGGTATGAAAGACTTCAGAACTATCTCATTGATAATGATTTTTCTATCAGAAAATCAGATTCTATATTGTTTTTCAAATTATGTGAATCAAATTTTCTAGTTGTTCAAATATATGTTGATGAAATTATATTTGGTGCTTCAAATGATTCCTTTTGTACTCAATTCAGTGATATCATGCAAAAGCAATTTTAAATGAGTCTTATGGGTGAGTAAACATTTTTCTTGGTTTTCAAATAAAACAAAAAGCCACAGGAATTTTTCTAATCCAAAAGAAATATGCTACGAACTCTTAAAACATCTTAACATGGAAAATTGCAAACATGCTACCACTCCTATGGATACTTCTGCTAAAATTGACAAGGATGAAGATGGTGAATCCATTGATGATTCTTTATATAGATGCATGATTAGTAGCTTGTTGTACTTGAACGCATCTAGACTGAACATTATTTTTTCTATTGGACTTTGTGCTAGATTTTAATCAAACCATATGTATTCTCATCTTCAATCCATCAAAAGAATTTTGAGACATCTTGCTGGCACAATAAATTTTGGGTTATGGTATCCAAAGGGTCAAATCTTTGGATTTGAAAGCTTACATTGATGTTGACTATGTTGGTTTTTGTCTTGATCGAAAGATATCAAGTGGTGGTTGTTTCTTTCTAGGGAGAGCCATAGTTTCTTGGTTTAGCAAGAAATAAAATACAATTGCTTTATATACCATTGAAGCTGAATACATGGTTGTAGGTTCATGTTGTGCTCAAGTGCTTTATATGAAACAAGCCATAAATAATTGTGGTTTTGTATTTTCATCCACACTGATTTTCTGTGATAATTCTAGTGCAATAAACTTGGCTCATAATCCCATTCTACACAGCCGTGCTAAGCACATTGAGATTACACATCACTTTTTGACATAACTTTTTGGGAGATTATATTGCTAAGAATAACATCTCTTTCCATCATGTTGATACGGAGGAACAATTGGCTGATATTTTTACCAAATCACTTTCTTTGGATCAATTTAGATATATTAATAAGAAGTTACTCATTACTCTGCAAGAATATGTTTACTGTGATTTATTTGTTGAAGATGCTTGATTATACTTGGTTTTTAGCATGCATCTTGAGATTGTGGCTTTCATTGGACATTTTGTACTTGCTTTGGTTTCTATATCTTAAAACATGGGTATTCTATTTAGGAGGAGTATCCCATTCATGGGGAGTCATCTTAATTCACACATTTGACTATATTTTTGAGATGAAAAAGGGGGATAAATAAAATTAAAGCAAAATATTTTCTTTCCTTGAGCATCATGACAGTTTCACGACTTTACTTTCTTGACAAATATAAATATGATGTTAAATTTCTTTATGAGATGGATATCATGTTCCATATCTCTTTAAGCATACTAGCACACATTTTTATGCCACTCAAGGATTTGTTCTTTTCGGATATGAAACTCAACTTTATAACATTTTGCTTATATTTGAGAAATATTTGCCATCTTCAAAAAGGGGGAGATTGTTGGCTAAATTGGATATTAGCTTATCCTCTATTTTGATGATGACAAACATTTCATTCTTTTGGATCTAACTCATTAATTAAGTGTTTTAGGGTTCAAGGAGATCACACTAAATGGATAGATGAAGTTAACATGTTAAAATGCTTGTATTTTCATGTTCGTACAACTTGTAATAGCTTGTATAAGTGCACAATATACAAGTACCTAAAAGTCATGTAAAATCAAGTGTTATATTTTCTCAATCCACCCATAAGCCTTAGTTAGGATCCCCCTTAGAGTCTAGAGTCATTATCCTTTATTAGAAAAATCGTTTGATAGGTTTTCTAAAATTTTGCACACCTATTAACATGGAAATTTTCAATTGAGAAAATTGTCAGCTGAGAAATCCTCGATCGAGAAAATTGTCAACTGAGACATTCCTCAGTCCAAGTCTCAATGCACCAAAAGTGTTTGTAATGCAGTTGCTCTGAGTCATACCTTGTCAAATCTTTTTGGACCGAGACACATCTGGTCGAATATTCTGTCGACCGAGATCAGACCATTAAACTAGTTAATTAATGAAGTTTAAATTAGAGCTAGTTATTAGAAATAACTTGAGCACTCGAACCACACCCAGCCGAACAAATTTTCATCCAAGACACTCCTGATCGAACTATTTTTTGACTGAGAAGGAATTTGGAAACTTCATTCCGAACGATCATTTTAGCCGTTACAACCCAACTACTTTCTACCTAACGTATAGTTAAGAATTAAGAACACTCTAGACACACCCTACAACATCCCTACTCACGTATAAACTATTACTATAAACAGGAGAGGTGTTATCACACCTAAAATACACTTGCATACTACAATACATAAGTTGCACTTGAGTAATCATTCAAGAGAGCAAAAGATCTAATTTAGACTTGCCATCTTATTTCTTGAGCTCTAAGCTAGTGTCGTACAGATATAATATCCTAGCCACCACCTAGAAAAGTCCATCCTAAGTGGTTACGAGGTTTAACTCTTGACATAGGATCAAAGTGTTGTACTACAGTGGTATGGTCTTTCTTCTTCCTATCTACTCCTCCAAGTTGATGTAATCGTGCTCCTTGACAACTCCAAGTGTGGGATGTTGTCTGAGGGAGTTTGCTCAGAGCTACTTCAAGGTGTGAAGATTGCTTCTAGGATATTGGAGCTACTTCAAGGTGTGAAGGTTGCTCCTAGGCGATTGGAGATACTTCACGGTGTGAAGGCTTTTCCAGGTGATTGACGCTACTTCAAGAAGGTGAAGGTTGCGTCAAGGTGGTGGAGGTGGATCATCATCCTCCTCTTGGGTTCTCTTCTGTGTCCCAGTAAAGAAGAGCTTGAGGTGAAGTGATTGTATTTTATTATAATTCCTTGATAGGTAATAAACTTTATCACTTGCAAATCCCAATTGGAGACAATTGGGTAGTGGACCGACATCCTTCGATTCAAATGGTGGAACCACTCTAAATTTGAGTCTCTTCCTTGTGCTCTTATGCTTTCTCTTCAAGTTAAGATCTAAATTAATTTTAAAATTATTAAAAGATCTATTCACCCCCTATAGATCTTTTAGTATTTACTTATCTACTGATTTGTATTTACTTATCTACTGATATTTATTCATGTATCTACTGATTTGTATTTACTTATCTATTGATTCTATTTACTTATCTACTAATTTGTATTTAATTATCGACTGGTTTGTATTTACTTATCTACTGATTTTTGATTCATCACATTATTTAGATTTAGGGCTTTGTATTTGTTCATCTAATTTTTCAAATTATTTAACTTGATTTATATTTGTTTATCAACTGAGTTGTACTTTTTTTATCTAATGCTTTGTATATTTTTATCTACTTATTAGTATTTCATTATCTAATGCTTTGAGTTTACTTATCTAACACTTTCAATCTTTTGTCTACTGATTTGTAGTTACTTATCTAATGCTTTGTATTTATTTATGTATTGATTATATTTACTTATCTAATATTTTGAATTGTTTATCTACTGATTCGTATTAACTTATCTATTGGTTTGTATTTATTTATCTACTGATTAGAGTTTAGTTATCTACTGATTTGTATTTATTCTCTACTATTTATTATTTATGTATCTACTTATTAGTATTAATGCACCTTTTAAACTTATCTACTATTTAACTTTATTAATCTGCTATTTTGTTTTATAAATGTGCTGCCTCATGAATAGAAATATAAATATAGTTACATTTATGATTTCTAATTAATGAGTAATCAATTTGTGATTAAGTCAAAACATATTTTAAAAAACCCAATAAAGGAAAATGGAAAATATCTCCTAAAAAATTACTACAAATTCAAGTTATTGAATGTACTATTTTTACTATATATGCAATATATATATATATATATATATATATATATATATATATATATATATATATATATATATATAATCACTTGGAAATTCTTGGGTCTCCTCCTGGGTGCCTAGGCTTCTTGTGAGTCCATATGGAATGCCTAGTTGCCTAGCTGCCTATACAATCATGGCTATGCACTTGAATAATGAACTCTCATATGAAGTGACAACCTATCACAATGTGTTCAATTGTTCATTGAATGTTGGATTACTTGTAATGAAGGTAGCTACTTTATTATCACAGTACATAGAAATGGGGGCAAAATCATAGACTCTAAATTCCTTTATAATCCTTGAACCCACATCATCTCACAAGTGGTATGTGCCATGGCACGATACTCATCTTCAGTACTAGATCTAGCCACAACAACATGCTTTTTACTTCTCCAAGTGACAAGGTTACCACCTCAAAAGGTGTAGTAACTCAAAGTAAATTTACGAACAATGTTGCTGCCAACATAGTATGAGTTAGAGAACCCAAAAATCTTGCTTTTCCCATTATTACTATATAAAAGACCATTTATAGACAAGATTTTTAAGTATTTGAGAATGTAACACAAAAATCACAATGACATTGTCAAGGTTTATCAAGGTACTTACTGACAAGTCCAATAATGGAAGTGAGTATTTTCTCATCTAACCATTAAATAAAAGAGTTTTCCCACAAGTCTTCTATATTTCTTGTTGTCATGGTAAGGAGGAGAAGAATCATCATCCCAATTGGTATTGGATTCTAGAGGTGTGTTGATTGGCTTGGCACCCAACATTCTAGTCTCATGTAGAAGGTCAAGGACACACTTGAGATAGATAGACTCCAAACAAATAATGAGATACTTCAATCCCCAAAAGATAGTGTAGTTTTCCTAGATCTTTAGTAATGAAGTGTTTTTGTAAATATTCCTTGGTATCTTGAATACCCTAATGGTCACTCCCAGAAAGGATAATATCATTCACATCCAACGTCAGAATAATAAGTCCTCCGTTGTTTTTATAACAAATATAGAGTGATCAGAATGAGCGTCAAAAGTCAAAATTTGCAAGAATCTAACTTAACTTATCAAATCACGCTCTTCGACTCTAATTTAGTTCATAAATTGTTTTTGTAAGATGAAAACCTTTAGCAGATTCCCCCTAAGAAACATGTCCATATACACTACTTCTTGCAGATCACCATATGAGAAAGCAATTGACATGAAGTAGAAACAGAACCCAACTTTTATTGACAACAATAGAAATAAGAATTTGTACTGAATTAAGTCAAATTATAAGAGATAATGTCTCAAAATAATCCACTCCATAAGTTTATGTGTAGCCTTTAGGAACAAGATGATATTTGAGGCATTCAGCCATTCCATTAGGTTGATACTTCACAGTAAATATCCAACAATATCCAACTGGAGAAACATGATCAGGAACATCGATTAAGTCCCAATTTAGTTGTGTGTAGAATATCCATTTCCACTTCCATGGCAAGATTCTAGGTAATATATGTTAGGGCTCAGCTGCAGTTTTACGAATATAAATCATGGAAAGAGTGCTCGTAATGTTTGCAAAACTTGAATCAAGATTAACATTATAATAGAAATTTGTTGATATGATGTAAGGTACAAGAATGTACTCCTTTCCTTATGCTAATAGGAGTATTCACGATCAAAGTATACCTAATTGGTGTCGTGATCTTCTGACAAAGATGGGGGATTAGGAGAGGGAAGTGCCATAGAGAGAGTTGAAGTTGTACGAAATTTTTAGTACACATTATTGGATGGAACAATAAAGTTTGAGGAATCTGGCTCAATAGTAATAGGAAGCGGGATATTAACAATCATATCAATAGATAGAGTCGATCCCATAGTAAAAAAATATGGTGAATCATCAAAGAAAACAACATCCACACTAACATGCCGTTTCTTAGCTGCTAGATCATAATATATTTACCTATTCGGAGTTCATGAGTACCCCAAGAAGATGCACTTAATAGATTTATCAACAACTTTGCTTACATCAGACTGAACATTCTGATCAAAACAAGCATAGTTTTAAAAAGTAGTATGTGTTGTACATTTGGTGAGGTTATTGAGTAGAGTATATGCAGTATGTGGGAGTATATGTGGAAGTATATGTAGTTTTTGGATTTTTTAATTTTTTAATTACATCTATATAAATATACAATAATCACAAAATTACATATTTAATTTGTAGAATTATATATTTTAGATGCAATCACCGGAATAGTCTATATTGATAGACAGGTAAATATAACGATGAAGGTGGCCCATGGAGAACCACCCTTACAAGGAACCCCAAGGTGCGAGAGGCACTGGGTCGAATAGGCTCATGGGGAGCCCCAAGCAGAAAACCCATGTAATCAGGACACTCCAAACACCTAGTAACCGAGGTGTGGGGTGCGTCCCGCCATCCCTGTCTAACTACAAAAAGGGATGTGTATATGGGGGTAACTCTACAAAAACCCCAACTAAGCCCATGGGCTTTGTACAATAGCTAATCATAACAAAGCTAATAAGTAAAGGAGATCCCCCACATCCTGCTGATGTGGGCCGGGATAGTCGAGCACCATCTGTGTATCGCAGTGAGCCATCGTGTAGCTTTGACAACCAGGTCCCGGCACTCCACAGAGCTTAGGGATTGCTGATTGTGCCGTCTCTCATTATGCTATTTCCAGATGAAGTACATCGAACACGTCCAAGCAGCAATGGCCAACCACTTCCTCCCCTTCCAGCCCCTGGTTTTGTCCTTTATGAAGCTGGAGGTTTTAGTGATGGTAGCATTCATAGGTACCCTCAGCCCACACAAGCCCATGACATGTGTAAGGATGTGTTTGGAAAAGCGGCAGCGGAAGAAAATGTGTTGGACATCCTCCATTTGTCTATAGAAGGCACATCTATCACTGACCTCACTATTCCATTCATGGATCCGGTCCACTATGGCAAGGGCCCCATGGAAGGCCCTAAAGATCATGAAACTCCACCTGTGGATAAGAGTTCTAGCCTAAATGGTCCTACCAACAACGCAGGGGGCTTGTTGGGGTTGGATAACTCTCCAAAGGTTGTTGTTGGGGTTGACGAGCTTGACATGGCCATGAGTGGACTGGTCGAATAGGTGGCTGTGTTCCGCCCAGGCCCATGCCATATTCTTCCAGGAATTGGACACTCCATGGCGCAACAACGTTTGGTCGGGAAGGGAAAAACCATAGCATCTATGCAGCCACTGAGTCCAAGGCTATTGGGGGCAGGTGTGGAAACGGACCAGCCTTCTCAGCGACGCCCAACAGTTGATGTCCCAGACCCTTTTGAGCCCCAAGCCCCCTCCTTAGCCGGTCTGGCCAGGCGTTCATACCGCATGTGGTGGTAGTTGGATCCCCAAACAAAAGCAGCCAGCACCATTTCCATGCGGTCGCACATGCTATCCGGGATATGGCCTTGCAAGGCCCAATACATGATCAGGCCTTGAAGATTTGCTTTGGTCAAAAGGCAGCGGCCAGCCATAGTGATTTTGTCTGGTGGCAATTTGGATATCATCTTCTTCATCTGGTCTAGGCCGGGGTTAAAACACGCTGCCGTGTGGTTCCTTACAGCAAGTGGGAAGCCCAGGTACCGCGTGGGTAGGGCTTCTAGTGGGCAGGCTAGGACACCACTCAGAATGGTGGCATTGTTTCTTGCCGCCTTGGATAAGAACAATTTGGATTTGTTCGGGTTGACGTGGACCCCCACCGTGTCGCTAAACTCCTCCAAGATCTTCTTGACTCCCTGAAGGCTCTTCCTAGTGGCTTCCACAAAGATGAGCACGTCGTCCGCAAAGGTGATGTGGGACATGATGGTCGTTCATTTGACTTTGTACGTGCGGAAGAAGCCTTGACATTCCCCCTCGAACATGAACACAATGAGGTACTCCATGATGAGCATAAAGAGGAGGGGTGACAGAGGGCACCCCTGCCTAAGCCCACGTGAGCTATTACACAACCCCGCCGGAAGCCCATTGACAAGGACCGAAAAGGACCAGGTGGTAACACATTGCATGATCCAATCCGTCCAGGTGGGGGGGGGGAAGCCCATTCTATCCATGATTGTCCACAAGGCTTCCCATTTGACGTGGTCGTATGCCTTGCATAAATCTGTCTTTATGCAGGCCTTTGGGCTTGAGCGTTTGATGTCGAAGCCGTAGAGGAACTCCGCTACAAGGAGGGAGCAGTCCGATATGCTTCTGTTTGGGATGAAGTGCCTTGGTTGTGTGAGACTAGCCCCCCAATGACCCCCTTTAACCTCTCCACCAGCACTTTAGCGAAGATTTTGTAGAGCACGTTACTACAGGCAATCAGCCTAAATTCGCGGGGAGAAGTGGCGCCATCCATCTTCAGGATCAGCGTCAAGAAGGAGTGGTTGACCTCCCGTACCATAGCCCCCCCTCCCATGAGACAAAGAATGGCTTTTGTTATGTCCTCACCGATGACACTCCAACAACTTCTAAAGAAGCTGGTGTTGAACCCATTAGGACCCGGGGCTTTGTCCGACCCAATCGACCACACCACATCCCTCACTTCCTCACGCGTACAGGGCCTATAGAGGTGGCGCCCTTGGGCTGCCGTTAATGTGTTAGTAGGTTGGAGGTGCATCTGTCAGGCACGACCGTCGTTGGAGTTGTACATGTCGCTATAGAAGGTCACTGCCTCCCCCTCGAGATCCTCCTAGTTGCTTACTTGTACTCCATCTTCGTTGATGAGGTAGTGAATGGTGTCCCTCATCTCCTTTCTCTTGACTGCCTCTTGGTAGAAGGTCGTGTTGCGCTCCCCGTCTTGGATCCATCTGACACGGCTACACTGGTAGTAGAAAAGCTCCTCCGTGGCATCAAGCTGGTCCAGGCATTCCCTGACCTCCTTCTCCCTCCGGGTCAGGTCAGGGCAGCATGGCGAGTGTTGTAGGTCTGCCTGGATGGTGGCATACTATTTCTCCGTCACTTTCTTCACCGTTATGACATCGCCCCGCCTAGCTACCCAGGCCCTGAGTTTAGCCTTTACAACTTTGAGCTTCATGGCGGCGACGTAGAGTGGGTTCCCCTTCACAGAAGATCCCCAAGTGCTTCTCACTACATCCAGAAATCCATCCCACCTAGCCCAGGCGTTAAGGCTCCTGAAAGGCCTCACTCGACTCCTTGTAGGGGTGGTGAAAGGTGAGGTGATCAGCAGGCTGTGATCACTAAGATGGGAAACGGAGAGACAACTATGGGCAGCAGGGAAGAGGTTTGCCCATCTGTCGTTGACTAGGACCCGGTCCAGGCGACAGCACACCCGGTCGCCCGCCTCCCGCCTATTGGACCAGGTGAGGACGCCCCCATACGCCGTCAGCTCCAACAAGCCTGCTCTCTCCACCGCCGTGTTGAACTCCCTCATCGCTTTCCTGGACACCTCACCCCTGCTCGCCTTCTCACTGTCATTGCAGATGGCGTTGAAGTCCCCTGCCACCAACTAGGGTACTGAGCCCGCTGTCTTGGTTTCTTCTAGCTCGTCCCACGGAGAGTGTCACTACTGAGGTTGATTATGGGCATACACCACCGACAAGAGGACCCGCACTCCACCCCTGTTGCTGCACCATGCCGTCACCATCTGTGCCGAGGACGCGATGACCACCACAGACCACACCTAGGGATCCCACCCCCGGCACACTCGGGCCTTCCCCATGGCTTTGATGTTGGACACAGAACTCCATCCACCTGGGAACATCTCCTTGATCACCTCCTCGCCTCCCGTATCCCTTCGCAACTTGGTCTCCACCAGCAGACCCATCGAAGCACCTTGCTGTCATAGAAGGAGGGCCACCGCTCTCCTTTTTGCCATCTCATAGACGCCGCACACGTTCCATGTCACCACTGACATTGGGCACAAATGGTAGGGGTTGGGTCACTTCCGGCTCACAAGCTTCCGCTTGGATCCAACATCAGCATCAGCGGGAGTCGTGATCTCCTCCACCGCATCAGCCTCACTTCCACCCTCCTCTTCACTTCCTCCCTCCTCACCCTCCATGGAGAAGCCTGGGGTAGGGAGTGCGACGACCACCTTCTGCTTCCTAGATGGCGGGGGGAGATGCCTTCTGTTGATGGTGCATCTCAAGATTCTGGTACCTATCATGCTCGGCCTGGACATGGTGTGCTTGCCTGTCCTAGTAGGTACCTTGGTAGGCGAGGTGTCTCTAGTGGTAACAGCTGGTCCCTCCATAGACGTTGGGTCCAGGTCAGGGTTGGCGGCGGGGGGGGGGGCTCCTCCTCTAGGAGCACTTGGGTCACCCACCACCGCCCCGGACCCTGGGTCACAGGTGCAGGAAACCCCGAGGACACCTTCGACAACCCCACCGGAAGCCATGCCATCACTCACTGTCACCGTAGGGTCTGGGAGGTTGACCTCATACTCTTGAGGGATGGGGATCACATCCGCACCCATCCCCCTAGGGAAAGCAGGGTTAGGGTGGATGTCCATCTCGCCTCCAGCACCATGCTCCTCCACCTCTGGCTCGACACTCGTCACTGCCGCTGCCATGCCACCACCACTTGGTCCTTCCTTCTGCATCTGACTCCTCTTGGTTTTGCTTCTGCCTCGGAACGACTCACCGAGGCCAACACTGTGCCACACACCATGTGGCATGCTTGTGGGGTGCTCGCCTCCACTAACCTATCACCGCTATGCTTCCTCCCTGGTCTTGTCGGAGACGAAGGGACACCTATGTAGGCCATGGCTGAAAGCCTTATAGGAGGAGCACCGGGCCGGCAGAAACTCGTACTGGACCGGCACCAGCTCTGCTTCCCCACCTGGGAAGTGAACCCAGACCTCTCTTGGGGGGTCACGGCTGGCAGGGAGGTCCACCAAGGCTTTGGCCTGCACAACGCCTGAAGCAGCAGACACCCATGCTCCCGCGTGAGACGACTTCCCCACGCAACTCGCCACCCGCGCCAAGATCTCCAAAGAGCAAAGATGCCCGAGTGTAGGAAATTAGATGACCCAGCATGGGAATGAGGAGAGTAGATCCCTCACCAGCTTGGTCGATGGTGTCCACTTGCGGCAAATCACCAACCTGTCATAAAAAAACCATGCCCCCCTCCAAGAAGAGGTCCAGATCTGCCTTGAGGTCGCACCTGAGCTCGAAGAAGCCACCATCGCGTCGGGCGAGCTGGAACTTGCCCTGGGCTCTACACACCCTCCAGAGCCAGCCCCTGATCACAGTCTCATGTGGCGACGCATCCAAGACGTAGAAGACGGCCGAGTTGCCACACGCCTCCACGTAGGAGTCCATCACTTCTGGAGGGATGTCGGTGATGAGACCCCTCTTCGGGTCCTAGGTGGGCTCGATGAAGCTGAGCACCATGTCGCCAGGGATGGTAGCCGTTGATGACTACCTCGCCGCAAGCTCTGTCCACTCAGTCATGGCCTCACACATGGGCCACACCATCGTAGCCTGTCCTGATGTAGCTGCCTGGGCATAGATCCTCCCTCAAGTCCCCTATGTGCCTCGGGACATCGGACGGGGAGGGTGTCTCTGACTCCTTCTAGAGGTGGCCCGCGCCTTGGACCCTACGTGGTCGCTGTGCTACCGGCTCTGTCCCCGCCTATCCACTGAAGCATGTGCCTGGGAGGGGCGCCGTCGACTCCCAACAGCACCATCACCGTCATCCCCGTGCACCTCGCCGTCCGTGACCTCCTTGGTCCCGCTAGTAGAGCCCCCATCACCGCTGGGGGGGGGACGCCGAGACTTCGAACGAGGTTGCTGGACAGGAGGAGGGGTGAGCATCTACTGATCGCCTTGCTTTTACCTTTCTCACGAGCAAGCGCCGCCTACGCCGCTCTCCCACCCTTAGCTCGGTCCTCCGCTACTTCACGTTGGATCGAGGAAGTGAGGAAAGAGTGCCACTTTGTCTTGCCCTTGGTCATAGGCGATAAGGTTGGGGTGGGGTTGGTTTATGTGGCAGCAGGAGAGAGGTGGATAGGGTAGTGTGTGCTGACGTTGGAGCGCACAAGGCGTGGTGACGCCAGACCGCACTGACGCATCGCAGGGTGGGGTGGAGTCCTGAGGAAGCAAGTGACTCGCGTCGAGAGCTGAGTGGGAAGTGACGTCAGGCGTGATGTCAGACCGCACCACCGGATGAAGCTTCTGGAAGCAAAACGGCCCGCACCGAGAAGTTGAGTGGGAAGTGACGCAACCGTGGTGATGTCAGACCGCACCCAGGCTGCGACTCACGCTGTGGGTGAAACTTCTGGGAGAGTGTCACTTACTGCGAACAAGCGTGCAAGTTTGAACAACTCTCCGTTGCAACCACCTGGGCGGGAAGGATCGAACCGGCGTGAGAGACCCGGTCCGACACACGCCCACACTTGGCTCAGAGAAGCTTCTAGAGGTGTGCACAAAGGATCCGGTTCAGACCGCACCCAACTGGGTAGCTCGGAGCCCGGTTCAGGGGAGCATCACAGCATCAGGTTGGCGGGCAACCACGGTGGAGAGCGGTGGCAAGGGCTAACCCTACCGCCCGGAGACACCACCACGAACAGGAAAGCAGTGGGATAACGCAACCCTAACCCAAAGTGTTTCGTCGTCACCGCGGCCAACACACCAGGGAGGTCACCGGGGAACACCATCGCTAAGTTGTGGCCAGACCCATCACAGCTAGGGTTCGCCGCCACCACTGTAGAGCACCGCGTCGTCGGAGAAGCAGGCGTAGCCACCGTCGATGACCCCCACCGTGTGCGAGAGACGGGTAGCTCAGAGACCACAGAACCTCGTGAGCAAGGCCTCCTTCCTATGTTCCGACAGGGTTCACAGAGGAACCGAGACTCCGGGGATATGGTCAACCTCTCACCCATTTTGTGGAAGCAAAGGCAGGAGACGCTTGCCGATCAGGTAGCTCGGAACCTGACCCCAGACAACACGATGAGCAGGAGCAGGAGCAGGAGCAGTGACGCGATGCCGAGTAAAGGGACGTCGACCACCGCCAGGTAGCTCGGAACCTGGGGCCAGACCATCCTTGAGCCACCACTGCACCGGATCAGGCAGCGGCAATCACCACCGCAACTCTGCTGATGCTCCTTAAAGAGCACCCCACACACACCGGACGGGGCAGGCACCCAGAACCCCCGCAGGATCACTGGAGGACCGAGACCCCCGAAGGGGCTGGTCAAACTCCTCCCCTAGTTTTTGGGAGCTCAGGTGTATCGTGGCTTGGGGTATGAGGGTATAGAGACAAGGAACAAGGGACCGCCAATGAGGGGCCCTCCACCTAACCAGGTAGCTAGGAACCTGGTGCCACATGTGTCTCCAGGGTGGAGTAAAGGCGAGTTGAGGTAGGAGGACGCTACCTTAAAGACCCCTGCAGACCACCACCATGCGGTCTAGGAGGTACTCGCCGTAGAAGCTTGGAGCAGACGTCGCCTTAAAGGCACCCGCAGGCCGCCGAGGTAGGTGAGGGTGTTAGATGTGGTCATGAAGGCTGGTCTGCCACGGGTCGAGCCTTGAAGACACAGAATCGGTAGGAGCACCCACCCACGACACAACGACCACCACACAGAGAGGCAGGTACCCACGGAGCAGCGAGCCCCGCGGGTGAGATCGCCAGGGAAACCCAGCTGTCGTGAGGGTAGAAGGGGGGAGAGGGAAGGTTGCGGTGGAGAAGAGAGGTGGGAGGAGCCGGTGGTAGAGAGAAGCCAGAGCTCATTTCTTAGAGAGAAAAAGCGGGGACCTCGACTGAGAGCTCTTTCATTTTTAGATGCAATCATACAAATATGCATTCAAGCATAACTTAAATATATAAAAATATGCAATAATGAGCTAAAATATAACAAGCATAGATGAATGTAATGTAAACAAAGTGGAAAAGGAAGTAGAAGGTAGGTTGAATGTAAGTGGTGGTTTTAGTTACATGAAGAATCAAAGGTGACATTAAAAAATTGCAAGCTTAGAAGTTTGACCATTCAATAATTAGGGATTAGTCAACTTTATATGTGGCTATGCAGACTTATATGCGGCCATGGTCCATTTTAGGTAGTGATTTGCCATATGCAGTTTGATCGAGGCCTAAACTGCATATGTGGATGCATATGTGGCCGCATGAACCACTTTTTGAAACTTGGAAAACATGTACTGCCAACAATCCTAGGTGTTAGAGAGAAAAGAGGGGCTCCAGGGTATAATGCATTATAAGGGACTTGGTTGTTCAAGGCAAAAGAAGGCATCCTGATGAAAGAAAATGGGTAGTGGAGAAAACATCATCCCAGAAAGATATAGGGACATGATAGTGAAATGTATGGGTTCTAGATACTTAAAGAAGATGGTGAATTTTATGTTTGGCAATCCCATTTTGTTGAGGAGTGTAACAATATGAGGTTTGATGAATGGTGCCAAGATTTTTACAAAAAAAGTTGAAAGATTGTTGCATAAATTCAAGGGCATTATCAATTCTAAGAATTTGATAATATTATTAAATTGAGACTTTGTAAAGAAGTGAAACCACCTCTCTTCTAAAATTTTGAACATTAGAACCTCCAGTCCAAACACACTTCAAAGGTATGCTTGGAGTGGGTGTAAAATTTTCAAACTTTATTAATGGTATTCAAAACAACCAAAGTGTAGCGGTGGAATAAAAGCATGACTATAATCAATTTATAAAATAATGTAACATCTTAAACTTACATGAAGGGTAAATCATAAGGATCCATGTAGATGAAATCTAAACCACCTCAAGTTTGTCTCCAAGCTTTTAACTTCACAATCTAAGTCCAGGTCAACATGCCTTGCCATCCAAGTCCTCCACATAGGATTGGAAGCATAGCCCAACAAGAAGAGAAACAATAGAAGAAATCAATAAAGGCTGGTATGTGCATACTAAAAAGTAAAATTGAGCAATATAAAGAAATAACGACATTAAATAATAAGAAGCTTCCCATAGAAGAGAAACATACCACCCAAATGGGTATCCGGATAATTGACCCACAACAAAATGACACCTGCCATTATAACAATTTAAAAAGATTGTGCCATATATACATCCACAGAGAAATCTTCAGCCGAGCTAAAACAATGATTCAAGTGCATCTCCAGGCAGTACCATGGCCAAAAATGCCGAGACTAGGGTCCAAAGCCCCCTTGCAGAAATTGGAGAATGGAGATACACACGAGGTGAAGAGAGGATGAACTAGATGTAGAAAAACATCGTTTGATGTTTGGCGGTAGCGTGGGCAGCTTTTTATAAGGTCCCAAAGGACAGAAGTGACATGGAAAAGAAGGAAAGAAAAATAGAGGTGATGAGTTCAGCACTACTCGTCTGAGCAAAAAAGGAAACAAAACACCAGAAAACTTGGGATAGAAGGGTGCAGAATCACATGAGGAATCGAACGGAAAAAGAATCGAGAAGTTTTGTGGACCAAGCACGAAGAAATCAGCTCCTGAAGATCCACAACAGTCAGCACTTGTTTCCAAAACCATCGTGAGCTGGGAGACAACTCGCGAATCGTTGGATCAAGGATCTAACAGTCAAGATCGCATAGATACAACATAAGGGGTGCATGACAAAATAAAATAGGAAACCTTATCCAAATAGAATTCCAAATAAAGTGTAAAATTCAATTATTTAATGTTTACTTTCTTTTCATTTGAGGGTGCAAACGAACTCCAAATTGGATAAAAATTTGCATATAAGAAAATTTTGATATGTAGAATCTGAATATAAAATTAGATTTGCCTTTTTAGAACTTTTAATGTGTTAAATAAATCATTCACTATTTTTTCTTTCCTCCTTCATTGATGGTTGTAATATTATCCAAATTTTATTAAACTTCACCCGCAAGTCATATTTAATGTGTCGAATATGAATTTTCCATCAATTTTACATATCGGAGTTGTTTGTATATTTATTTAATATTTTCAAGGTTCTATATACTTCTACTCTCCTAATTTTACCTTTTAAGAAAACTTTCTCCAAATTGGATAAAAATTCACCCAAAGGCTATATTTATTATGTAGATTACAAATCTAATATTATTTTTGTTACAACCCCAATTTTTGGGCTTGAATGGTTGGAAATGCAATTTCCCCAATAAATGTATGATTATGGGAATTGTATGAATTATATGTATTGAATGGATTCCCTTTGCAATATTTTCTTTGTGCATGTGATTTCATGGATCATAATATGTTAATGAGTTCTATATGATTAAAAGAAAAAGAAGAAATCAAATGATGCATTATTAAGAAGGATAAGATAATGAGGAAAAAATAAGAAATATGTGGAAATATGGATAATGGAATAATCTTGGATGAGATTTCGAGTTCACATGGTTTCTAATGGTAAAAGGAATCCAAATAAAGGAAAATAAAAGAGTAGGAGAGATAAAATATGCATAAAATATGCCTTAATAAGTAATAAATTTCTTATGAATAAAAGTATCTCATACTTTTGAATTTGAGACCCAAACATTTTACACAAGTATTTAATGTCATCAAGGACGTTCCTTTAAAATTTCGTAATAATTGGACATGTGGTTTGAGAGATATTATTTTTATAAATTTTCCTAATGTGAGAGGATGATAAAATCGACATTAAATGTCACTTTTTTATAATTACACGTTTGATCTGGACCGTTGATCTCGAAGATCCAATTATGGCTAGTCGCCATCCAGTTCTCGATAGTTTGGGAAACTGGAGGAACTTTCTTCTCTGATTATCTCTCACCCTGATGTGCGAGCATCCCTGGGAACTTTCCCAACGCGTTCGGGAGGCCTTTCCAAGTCAAGTGACCCTAAATTTGCTGGACATTGGAAGACATTTCTCATTTTCCCCAATATAGTGGGAGAAGGACTCCCCACGTAGGAGACCTACACCTATAAAAGGGGGGCATACACCCATCTAAAGCAGGGACTGTGTGCGGGAAGGTACAAAGCATCTTGAGGGAGGGTTCATTGCTACTAATTTCACTAGTAGGGGGGCTGACTTCCTTCCCTTGCTCCAGATTGCACTGCCGCCAGCTCCCTCCTTGCCTTTCTTTTCTGCTAGGTCATCGACCAAATTGGGTGGACCAGTGGCTTCGGCGGGTCACGAGCGGAGGTGTGGCTACCATCGTTGGTCACCCCGAGGACGAGCAGTGCAAAGTCAACATCTGAGTTGACCCCCACTATTGTTGCAGGAGATGGTGGAGTGGGGTAGAAGATGACCTAGCGTGAGAGGTCGAGTCTGCCCCTGGTTCCATCATTGTGAAGGGAGGGAAAAAGTGTGCTTTCGTGTCTGCTTAGCCTGGGCATGGAGTGCCAATACGGCTGAAGCCCATTGACTGAAGCCTGCTCTCTTAGAGAAAGTCGTGTATGTGGTAGGAGCCTATTCGTCTATCCCTAATCCGAGTGGAAAAGAAAATAAGGGGCTGGAAGGATGTAATGGTGATCTACTATTGGTCGAATGTATTTTATCTTACAAAATCCATAACTAATGATTGGTAACTTGGATGAAATAATATTATATATGAAAATTGATCATAAAATGTAAGGAATGCATTAAAAATATAATGGAATCCTGATTCTTCTTGAAATTCAAAAAGGATATAAAGATATCATCTTTAATGGTTTAATTGATGAAAAACCCTAAGAATTGATGATAATTAGATCTAATAATGTTGTTTGGATGTTATGATGAAATATTAACTTGTTGTTAACAAAAGAGAGAATTAGGTCTAAAAAGATGATCCTTATGCATAATTGGCTTAATTTATGGTTCCACGTACATGTATATGTATTAATGGGCCAAGAAACCCTAATTTTGATAATTATGACATTTAATGGTTTTAATTGTGCAAACCCATGAATAAGATAGAGATATGTTGTTACAAAGCCAATTTGAGTATAAAAGATCCTTAATGTCATTAATTTGAGTAATTATGGTTTTTATGAGTAGAAAAGCTATTTTAGAGTTTGCTGACCTAAAAAGGATAAAGTTTGAGAAATTGATCTAAGAAGCCCTAATGAATCATAATGAGACTTAGAAACCTTAGAAAGGTTTCCCAAGTCAATAAGGAGTTATTTGGGATGTGATGGTAATAATCAAGTGTTACACATATTTTCAGGATCAAGATTTGCTTCATTGGTTGCTTATCTTACTTGATTAGACATCTTGATTGGATAGGATAGCTTGCTTATATTTGAGACTCCAAATCAGGTATGTGGTTACGCTTATGGTTAAATCTCTCTTGTTTCACAATGATTTCTGAGGTTTTATTGGTTGCTTGGAAATAATTGGTTGGTTGACTTTTATTTCATGCAACTATAAAGTGGCTATGACTATCACCATAAGTATATGTGCATGACTAGCTCAGATCCTAGTCCTCCTCTATAGCTTTGATGATGATGAGATGGATTACCTAGTACATGGTCTACCCTGGGGGTAGGATCATCAGGTTATAATGAGTCGATGTGTTGGTCTACCCTTGGGTAGGACCATACAACTACACAACCCTATGTAGTGATCTACCTATAAGGTAGGATCATGGGGGTTATTTGAGATCTACCATATGAAAGAGGTATTATCCATGTCAATTTTAGGGACAACATAGAGGCAAGGATATGTAGGGATTGAGTTGTTATGTTTAATACGTAAAGTTTGATCTGTTAAACAATAATTTGGTTGCTTTATGTTGTTACAAATAGATGCAAGTTTTTGGTTCCCCCACAACCAATATAATTCATTATACTTACCGACATTTTATTTTTCGGTGTTTTAGGAATATCTGAAATTAGATAAATAGTAAAGTGGAACTTGTGAAGAATAAAGTTAAATCATAAAGGAGGATTTAGTTAGATAGAACTCTACAATGGGTATAAGTTCCAGATTCCTATTTTTTTTTAAGGTAAGTGAAAAGTAAAATTTTATCCTATTTTATGCTTATTCCTTGATAGAATTTATTAATTATTTTTTATTATTTGCAAAACCATTGATCTTGTATTGGGATAATGACTCTGACTTCTTGGTCTTCCTTATTTGGGGGTTATCGGGAAGCGGGGTCGTTACATTTGGTATCAGAGTGATGGTTTTCCATTTAATCTCTAATAATTATTAAATTTAACAAACTCTTTAGAAACCAAGGGAGTTATTGGAGGATTTTCCAATGATGGAGGTGTCTATAAAAGGATCATGATCCGGGGGCTGGTAAGATTTTTCTCTTCCCCACTAGTTAGTCTATGAGGACTCCCAGATACTGTGTGACTGCCCGGCCAAAATCAGAGTATTTGACTCAAAATAAGATACCTCTAGTTCTTCTCTCATCTATCTTCTTTCCTTCTCTACCGCATTCATTGAATAAATTTATGAAATTAGGGTTTTCTCTCTCTCCACCACCCTCCTGAGTTTTGGGGTTAAAATGATAAGGATTAAGGAATCCTCAACTAAATAATAAAAAGCATGTAAGAAATATGTCATGGAGATAAGTTTTGATAATTAGAAACTAAGACTGAGTTTAAGTTACATGCTTAGGTTGCATGGCCTATGTTGTTGTTCCCTTGGTGGCCTCTCAGGAGAACATTGAGGTTAGACCATCTTGTAGGATGATGAGGAGAGGGTTAGCCTTGGAGGAAGAAGCCTCCAGGGAGAGGAAGAGACATCATGCATCCTTTGAGGACGATGCTCAACCAAAAACCATAAGTGGTGAATAGAGGAAGAGAAGACATGATGAGTTGGATATCATAGTTGACCATCCATGCACGTATGTGGGTTTGACATGCATGCATTATGTAAAGGATGTGAGTATGTAGGAGACACATTGACCATGTGTGGTTGTTTGACCCATGGTGCCTTGTGATGACCTGACCTTGGGTGGGTCATACCTATTAGGGTGAGGGATAGTTCCCTCATTGGGAAGGTTAGAGGAGACCATATAGGAACCCTAATAGACATACATGAGGAGATAAGAGGCATGGACCTACGTAGAAGAGAATGACAATAAGGCTGACAGTAGGTTTTAGACCTAGACCGAAAGGGTTATTCATGATGTTCATGAGATGTGCATATAGAGCTTTGGATGATCTTGTCTGGACATATGTCTTGATAGTACGCTTCACCCAGGTAGGTGTAGACATGTTACCTTAAGAGCTTGACCCATCTTTTAGGAGAGAACCTCTAGTGGTAGGACTAGTTGTAGGGTTAGCTCTAGAGTGAGGGAAAGACCCGATGAAGAAGGTTGGATACCTTGATGCTGAGACATGAGGAATCATATGACCTAATTTATATGAACCTAAGTAGATAGATGTGATTGCCTCATGCATGATGCTTATAGGATTGTCATACCTTGGTTTACTATAGAGGAACCAAACCCTAGAATGAGAAAGAGGCTTCATTGATGAACGTACAGATAATATAAGTGCCTACCTTTTAGGTGTAGGAAGGAGAGTTATAAGACCCTAAAGAGGTATGGTATGATAACAAGTTGTGAGGCCTTGCACCCAGATGGTTGTCCTTGTGTAGAACTCTGAGGGTTGTCCACATGGAAGAGTGTTAAGAAGTATATGCCCTATCTGTTATAGGTTCGGTTCATGGTTGAACAACTGAGCATGATGTCAGACATCTGATACATATGAAGTGAACCTGGGGTTCCTAGACCAAAGAGGGGAAGTAGTACCTGGTGCACCTGATGCTCACAAAGATGTTTGAGTTTGTAAGGATTTGAGTATGGCACCCCCTCATGTTTAGAGAAAAAGGAAACCTCACTTGAACTAAGGTATATGTTTGATGAACCCCTCACACATGTTGGTGATATATGTATGATATTGGCCAACTTTGAGGAATAAGGAACAAGTATGACATACCAAGGAACTTAGCATGGTTTAATAGAATGCCTTCTTGATAAATATGTGCATAAGTTGCATGATAGGGCTAAGCTTGCACATGATGATGTAAACCTTGGTAGTAAAGACGTTTGTGACCTTTGTTACTATCAAGAGATAGTTTTTCTCCCATCATGGGAAGGGACTCTTCTGTAGGGTGAGTAGTAGCTTTTGGTTAGAGGTAACCTAAAGATGTCTCTCATAGGAGCTTGATGAGCTTCGTGTAAGAGCACGAGCATGAATCTAAAGACCCACATGTGACCATCTCTAAGGGGGGGCATGAAGATATGTTTCCATGGAGGTAGCTTTTTTGGGCCAGACTGAGTTAGGTAGGTCTCCATGATTCCTATGAGGGATGCAAAGTTAACCATGAATACCGAGAGAGAGGATGGAGATTCGGGTGAGGATTTAAGGATTAGATGTGCTTGAGTATCAATACAAGAACCACGAGCTACAATAGAATCCTAAGTCAACACTAAGGTCAAGGAGGGATAAGATTGATGGGAGTAGGAGTTGTCTATTCCCTGAATGCACAAGACCTTAGGGTTGGGAGGTAACAACTAACTTTTCTAGAGGCATATGGGTTATGAGGTTGGCCACCTTCATGAGTTCATGGGGCCTAAGGGGTAAAAGTTAGAGGCACTCCTTAGATGTATAAGGGTCATATCACCCTAAAAGTACGGACACCCTAGAGACCTTGAGGTAATGACTAAGGATTGTACGTAAGAGAGATGATAAGATCTAGAGGTGATGGTAAAAGTCTTCCCATGGGTGTAGACCCATAATGGAGATGTTCATGGTGAGGAGTCATGTGAAGTATGTTTCAACTTAGATTAGAAAGAGTGATGGCGATGTGTGATGCACCGTCTCTGATCTTGGAATGAGATGAACTCTATATTTGGATTGCAACCAAATATTTATTTCCTCTCATTATGAGTGTGAGAGATAGGACAAAATGTGTGTCATATACTAAAGATAAAGGTGATATGAGTTGAAACCCTACTATGATGTTTGAGGATTGAAGGAAGTACCACACCCTTTGTAGAATATATTGGATAGGTGATTTGAGTGCATAAGGAGAATAAGGGTATATGTGAACATACCTATCCAGAGTAGTTTGGGTTACCAGTTTGGGTTTGATAATAGAAATGATGGGAGTGACAACTTGAAAGTTCTCTTGACATAGATAGACCCAAATCCGAGATGAGGTTGTTGAGTGAAGTATATGAAGGTTTACGTCTTCACCATATCCTGGAATATAAGGAAGCTTATGTGGTAATGAGATGTTCTCAGCTGAATACAACTCAGGTGTACAATTGTCTTGTATAGCCAATAGAGAGACTGGAAGAGGTTGTTAGGTGAACCCTATGATTGTTAGAAGACTGGACCTATCTGGCTAACACCTAGATACATCCAGACCCATTGGTCAAGTTGGTGGTTGCCCAGTTAGCCAGCGTAGAGCTTGATGAGATAGAAGGATGGTTGTAAGAACCTCAAATACACCTCTTAGGAAACAGAAGGTGGTGAAACTCACTACTAGAGTGTTTTAGGGTTTCTGAGGAGTCAACCTTTAGGAATCATGACATGCAGAAGATCATGATTTTAAGTACATCATACACCGTGGTACAACTAACATAGTTAAAGTTTGCAGTAGTACTTTGAAGACCTGAGATGAAGAAGTATATAGAGTTGCATGTAGCATGTTTCCATGCATGCCAGAAGGTGAAGGCCAAACCCCAGTAACCCAGTGAGTTGCTACAAATAATGAGGAGTCCCTAAGAGGGAATGGGAGTAGATCACCATGGACTGTGTGGTGGGTCTCCCCTGGACCAATAGAGGTCAAGATGTGACATGGGTTATGGTAGATCACCTTACCAAGTTGACCTAATCCCTTGCCTAAGAGAGAGCATTGTAAGTGTGATAGATCTTGTTGAACTATATATATGAGAGAGAGATAGTGTGACAACCTCAATTTTCTCTCTCCTTTATTGTACTCTTCCTCTCTCATCAAGTGACTTATACTCAATTGAATATCAATTACATAGTTTGGGTATGGTTATACTTCCTTTTAGTCACACCAATGATCATTTGAGATGTTTGACATTAATTGGCCTTTTCGAGCTAAGCTCCACACTTCAATGTGTCACCATATTATTATATATGTTGAACCTACTTCAATAAACTCTCCTCAACACAAATTGTGTATCATGTTCTAGAGGACTCAAATACAAATCTAGTGGCCCAAAAATCACCTAAATCAGGATTATAAATCATTAGATATGGCTATTTGAATGCCTCCATCTAATGTATTATGTTATATGGATTTTGGAACCTTTTTGGGCCCAAATACAAATCAGGGCCCAGTTGCTTGTCCCCCCTCCTCCCTCCCTTTTTAGAAAACCAATGAACAGCAGGGAGAGAGAGTTTCCCCGCCTCCACCCAGACTGGGTAACAGACAACAAACCCTAGTTTTCTCCTTTTATACCCCCTCCCTGGATTGCCCTTCTCCCGTTTTCCCTAGCCTTCTCTCCCTCCTTTCTTCTTTATCCTGCTCATGGACAGAGTGCTTTCGTAGCCGATGAACGGCCGCTACTCGCACATCCAGGGCGTCGTTGGCCCTAGTTGTCCACAACACACGGCTTGCCACTTGTCTCCACACTCAGGTCGGCCGCCAAAGCTCCTTCTCTTCCTCGCCTCCCTCAGATACATGTGGGCGCACCCAGCAGCAGGCCCCTCCTACCTAGCCGCCTTGGGGAGGAGCAAGGTTGGGGATGACAACACCAAATAGCTGGGTCCTCACCGGCATGCCCTAGACCACCCCCGAGACTCGACGCTCCCCTATCGGGCTTCTGGAGGTGCCTTGCTCGTCGGACATGAAGGGGGCGGATCCCTTGTTCCGACTCTGTTCCTAGTGTGGAACAGAGCATTTCCGTGAGACGGGCGAGCGTCTGACGTGGGCTCCATTGTGGGCCGTCGATCAACCTTGGAGCATGATGGATCAGACGACATTTTCCTGGAGGAGCTGGGTGACGCGGACCACAGGATAGATGAATCCATGATGGGCTCGCATCGAACGGATGGAATACTTTGATTAATGATTTGGTAACATCTCGTCCTTTTTCTCTATAGTTCTGGGCTTAATCTTCTAAAATTGATATCTTCCTCATCTTAAGGCCAAATATATCAAAATTATATATCAAACTGATCCTCTCAAAAAGACCTACAACATGAGATTATTTCCAGAACCTGAATCTTCTTCTAGTTTCCTTATATTGCTAAAGATGTAACCTTTGACTACTTTGAATATGCTTAACACATGATTATGATTAATGATTGGATCTTGATGCTCAATCTACCCCCGATCCTTAAATTAGTATCTTTTATGCACCCTTGAACTAAATGAAGGTCATACTCCCCCTAATGCTTATACATGACTCCTTTTGTACATATTTGACGACATTGGACTATAATGATGTACATTGCCCTTTTGATGCTAATCTTTCTACTTAATGATGGAACAATGCCTAATCAACTTCAAATCAGTAATATATGTCTCTCTTTGACTCTAATGTCAATCCATAATATGCCCCTTGATATGCTTGATTCTTTTGACACATAATTGCATGTATGATTGACTATTACTACCCCATATAGGAATATAGTTCCTAGACACCAGTGGACATCCCCTTACTTTGAATGTGTCTATTATTTCTAATCTAAACAATCCCTTATGTTGGGCTCTTATTAATTGATTATCTTTGACCTTGATTACTCTATTATGAGTCTTTGACCCTTTAATATACTTAAGGAACTTGAACCTTGAAATGGTCATATGTAATTCGTGGAACCTTAGAATGATATGAAACTAGAACCATACCATCATGATGACCTCTAGATCAGCACAATATCATATAATGAATCAATAAGCAACTTGGAACTCACCTTGGCCAAAACCTTAAAATGCACCTAATTAGGGTTAATGATGAGAATCTAATGCATATATGTAATCTTGTTCTTAATCATGTTTGGCATGTTTCTAGATGGTGAAGAATATGTTAGGTTATGAAATCTCTGAATCAGGTATGGGCCTTATCTAGTTATATGACTATCGCTTTCTTGCTTGAAAAGACATATATTGTATGCTTGTTTGTCTATTTTCTCAAATATTGCCATGTAGTATTGCTATGTCTTACTCGATGTTTGCCTCGTCAGTTTTATAACTTGAACACATATATATATCGAACTCCATTATAATATTGTTGATAAAGGGTTAACTCTTGGTTATGTCCGTGAGGTCCCTCTCGTATAAAAGGGTTAGCTAAGCTTGAGCACCCTTACGGACCCTTCCAACGGGAAGATGGTCAAAGGCCTTAAACATGCTTGATATTGTTGGTATAATGGAGTGAAATGACATAAAATATGGTTTCACAATTGTTAAACAATTAAATGTTTCTTCTTGTTTATTTAGTCTTGAAATCTTTTCAAAATTATGCAAAGCTTATATATATGTGTATCTTTCTGCCCCATACTCAACACCTCGTGTGTTGACCCATTTCTTGTATGTTGTTTTTAGGTTCAGAGATGGCTAGAAAGTTGATGGGCTTGGTGAGCTATGCTAGGTATACTTGTTGTAAGATCCAGTTTTAGTGCACATGAATGACTTGTACCTTGACTCTGGAAATATGTAATTGAATTCATGAATATAATACATTTTGTATAATTTATACTTGTTGAATGTTGAGACTATGTTGGTGTCTCTATCTTGTTATCTGTTCATGTGTGCTAATCTTTATGCTTCTGCATTTTGCCTTTGGTATATGTTTGGTTCATGGGATTGGGGTTCCGGTTCCGTGACAGATGGTATCAGAGCATGAACAATAACCACACCAAACATTGCTCACATGAAACACAAAATAAACTAACCTTGCATCTCAACCCTAGAAACTTAATGAAATATCCTTGTGGATTAGGTTGACTTAGCCTCTAGGTTAGAACCTAGATGTTCTAGAACTAGGTGTAGACTTGTGTAAATTACCTCCATAGACATGATTCACAACATGTGCTTAGGATGTCTACACAAGTGTACACCATGTTCTTGCTAGTTCTCTAGGTGTCATGATACTAGACTGCCTAATGAGTGTGGTCACTCATTTTGGTTTTGGTTTTATTCGGATGGAGTATGGTGGTTTTCATCATCTGTTTAAAAGTTGGAGATAACATATTTCAAGTATTACTATATGTACATATGAAAAATGTTACCACACGCAGAAAGGCAGCGAGTTTCCATGCAACCTAGGAGAAAGAGATGTAACATCAAGTCTAGATGAGAGAGTTTAGATAATAGTGATAGTCTCTAGAGTTTTCTAGAGCCATGGTATAGGTTAGGCATGTGAGTAACCTAGAAACCTAAGATGATGATTATGATATTGATGATGATGTTTATGTTTTATAGGACCCAAGATGTTTGAGGAAGGTTAAGTATGTTTGACGATATGAGATGAGTTTGACCATGGAACCCTAGATAAACCTAGCACCTTGTATGATACATACCACTTGGTTGATGTGCTAAACATAGCTAGTGGGTGGACATGCTTTCTTGTACCTAGTCTTGTATGTGTGGAGATATGATATATGGTTTGAGACCAACACAGGCCTCAATCTCTTTACAAAGGAAGGCCTCTAGCATGGGACATATGAATAGGGTGACATGTTGATATGAGTTGACCCGTATCGGGAGAAGGTTAGAGTACCTGAACTCTAAGATATTTGAAATGTTGAAAAATATGAATGATGAAATACTTGATGATGAGTCCCTAGCTAGGATACTTCTAAGTATATGAGATAAGTCGCCTCATTTATGGTCTCTTGAAAATGTTGAACCCTAGATGTCCTATGAAAATATCTAACCCTAGAGAAAGAGGCAATTGAAAATTTGATGCTTTCTATATAGGTGAGGGAGATGTCCCAAGACCCTTAGATGATGTATACAACGTGTGATATCCATGATGAGCCTCATACTCGGGTTAGTAGTTGTATATAAAGGAGTCTAGTGGTTACCCTTACTTCTCGAAAAATGGGTAGAAATTTTCGTTAAAGGTTGAAAGTGTGGTTAACATGTCTTGTTCGACACATATATGTCTTAGCTTGAGTGGCTTGAGCTTGTGGAGCTCTTACTGATACAAGTGAGAAAGTTTCATAACCTTGACTTTGATGATAATGTTGTTCCTTGAATGAATCTCATTTAAGTTAAAATTTTGGTAAATGTGCAATAGTCACTCTCATAAGCTAGACCTAATATGAAATCATACTATACATAAAAGATGTAGCCTTGAAATCATGAAAATAATATGATGATGTCATGAAAACTTAGCTTGAATAATCAGGGGTAACATGCCTAATCTCATACTCAAATGATCAACTTGATATGAAAATACTCTTGGAGTCATAACTTAGATGAATATAATTGATTAGAGTTGGTGGAAATTTTGGGGAAAACAAAACCATACATGAAATCTAGAGTAAAGATGAGATACACACTCGATGATAGTCTTGTTTGAAGTTATGTACATAAACATGATTCTTTTGAGAAGTGATAAATAGATTTTGATAATACACCCTGGTTGTGTATGAAGAATAGTACAAAAACCATGATATATGAATACTAAAGGATGGGTAAACCCAAATTCCATGATGACGTCACATTATGATGGAACAATAAGTAATATGTATATAGTCGAGATAAGTACACCCTTGATGAGGATAACCTAGTGTGCCTCCATCATGCGAAATGCCTTGATAACCTCAGTACACCCCATAGGATAATATGATGTATGATGTGTTCCATGTGTCCGATCTAGAGCACTATGTGATGTACCTAAGCCATGTGTTGAGCATTGAACCTATTGAGCTTCAAGGGAGGCTTACATATCTTGATTCACCTATGAGGGTATGAGATACCAGGGTGAGAGAGAACTCATATGTGATAATATAAGATGATAAAGGTTCTTTAGAAGCACCATGGAGAGGATGAAGCCACATGGGAGCTGATGATGGACATGGAAAAGTCTTATCCTGAATTGATTATATGTTTGGTGGAATTTTGAGGCCAAAATTCCTATAAGAGGGGAAGGATGTTACAACCCCAATTTTTTGGGATTGAATGGTTGGAAATGTAATTTCCCTAATAAATGTATGATTATGGGAATTGTATGAATTATATGTATTGAATGGATTCCCTTTGCAATATTTTCTTTGTGCATGTGATTTCGTGGAAAATAATATGCTAATGAATCCAATATTATTAAAAGAAAAACAAAAAATAAAATGATGCATTATTTAGAAGGAAATTTGAGATAATGAGGAAAAAATAAGAAATATGTGGAAATATGGATAATGGAATCATCCTGGATGAGATTTGGAGTCCACATGGTTTCTAATGGTAAAAGGAATCCAAATAAACGAAAATAAAAGAATAGGAGAGAGAAAATATGCATAAAATATGCCTTAATAAGTAATAACTTGCTTATGAAGAAGTGTTTCTCATACTTTTGAATTTGAGTCTCAAACTTTGCACACAAGTAGTTAATGTCATCAAGGACTTTCTTTTAAAATTTGGTAATAATTGGACATGTGGTTTAAGAGATATGATTTTTATAAGTTTTCCAAATGTGAGAGGATGATAAAATCGACATTAAATGTCACTTTTTTTATAGTTACACATTTAATCTGGACCGTTGATCTCAAACATCCTATGATGTCTGGTCGTCGTCCAGTTCTCGACTGTTTGGGAAACTGGAGGAATTTTCTTCTCCAATTCTCTCGCACCCTAATGCATAAGCATCCCTGGGAACTTTCCCATTGCGTTCGGGAGGCCTTTCCAAGTCAATCGACCCTAAATTTGTTGGACATTGAAAGACAATTCTCATTTTCCCCAATTCAGTGGAAGAAGGACTCCCCACGTAGGAGACTTGCACCTATAAAAGGGGTGCATACACCCATCTGAGGCAGGGACTGGGTGCGAGAAGGTACAAAGGATCTTGAGGGAGGGTTCATTGCTACCAATTTCACTGGTAGGGGCCCCAACGTCCTTCCCTTACTCTAGGGAACACTATCACCGACTCCCTCCTCATCCTTTTCTTCCAGGTCGTCAGCCAAATTGGGTGGACCGGTGGCTTTGGCGGGTCTCGACAGAGGTGTGGCTACCATCGTCGGTCGCCCCGAGGGTGAGGGGTGCAAAGTCAACATCTGAATTGACCCCCACTGTTGCTGCAGGAGATGGTGGAGCAGGGTAGAAGATGATATGACATGAGAGGCCGAGTCTGCCCCTGGTTCCATCATTGTGAAGGGAGTGCAAAAGTGTCCTTTCATGTCCTCTTAACTCACCTGGGCACCGAGTGCCAATGTGGCCAAAGCCCATTGGCTGAAGCCTGTCCACTTGGAGCGAGTCGTGTATGAGGAAGGAGCCTATTCGTCGATCCTAATCCGATTGGAAAAGAAAATAAGGGGTTGGAAGGATGACGTGGCAATCTACTATTGGTTGAAGGTATTTTATCTTATAAAATTTGTAACTAATGATTGGTAGCTTAGATGAAATAATATTATATATGAAAATTGATCAAAAAATGCAAGGAATGCATTAAAACTATAATGGAAGCCTGATTCTTCTTGAAATTCAAAAAGGATATAAAGATATCATCTTTAATGGTTTAATTAATGAAAAACCGTAAGAATTGATGATAATTAGATCTAATAATGTTATTTCGATGTTATGAGAAAATATTAACTTGTTGTTAATAAAAGAGAGAATTAGGTCTAAAAAGATGATCCTTATGCATAATTGGCTTAATTTAGGGTTCCATGTACATGTATATGCATTAATGGGCCTAGAAACCTTAATTTTGATAATTATGACTTTAATTGTGAAAAATCCATGAATAAGACAGAGATATGTTGTCACAATGCCAATTTGAGTATAAAAGATCCTTAATGTGGTTAATTTGAGTAATTAGGGTTTTTATGAGTAGAAAAGCTATTTTAGAGTTTTTAAGTTTGAGAAATTGATCTAAGAAGCCCTAATGAATCCTAATGAGGTGTCCCAAGTCAATAAGGAGTTATTTGGGATGTGATGGTAACAATTAGGTGTTGCATATATTTTTAGGATCTAGATTTTCTTGATTGATTACTTGTCTTGCTTGATTGGACATCTTGATTGGATATCTTGCTTATATTTGAGACTCAAAATCAGGTATGTGGTTACGTTTATGGTTAAATCACTCTAGTTTCATGATGATTTCCAAGGTTTTATTAGTTGCTTGGAAATAATTGCTTGGTTGAATTTTATTGCATGCAACTATAAAGTGACTATGACTGTCACCATAAGTATATGTGCATGACTAGCTTAGATCCTAGTCATCGTCTGTAGCTTTGATGATGATGAGATGGATGACCTAGTACATGGTCTACCTTGGGATAGGATCATCAAGTTATCATGAGTCGATGTGTTGGTCTACCCTTGAGTAGGACCATATGACTACACATCCCTAAGTAGTGATCTACCTTTAAGGTAGGTTCATGGGGGTTATTTGAGATCTACCATATGAGAAAGGTAGTATCCATGTCCACTATAAGGACAACATAGAGGTAAGGATATGTAGAAATTGAGTAGTTATGTTTAATACGTAAATTTTGATCTGTTACACAATAATTTGGTTGATTAATATTGTTACAAATAGGTGAAAGTTTTTAGTTCCCCTACATACCAGTATAATTCATTATACTGACTGACATTTTGTTTGTCAGCATTTTAGGAATATCTGAAATTGGACAAACAATATAGTGGAACTTGTGAAGAAAAAAGTTGAATCATAAAGGAGGATTTAGTAAGATAGAACTCTACAGTGGGTAGAAGTTCCATATTCCTATTTTTTTGAAAGGTATGTGAAAAATAAATTTTTATCCTGTTTTAAGCTTAGTCTTTGGTAGAACTCATTAATTATTTTTTATTATTTGAAAATTGTTGATCCTATTTTGGGATAACAGCTCTGACTTCTTGGTCTTCCTTAATTGGGGGTTATCGAGAAGTGGGGTCATTACAATTTTCCACTTTTGGAGTCATTTATTATTTTATTTGATATTTTGGGGAAAACACGCATATTCTTTTCCAATTTGAATGAAATGAATTATTAATATTATTATGTGAATAATGTGAAACTTGACTCCCAAGGTAATTTGGACCCAAGGAACACAATTTTAAACTTAGATTTCACTTTTAGTATTTCTTTTTATGAGATATGTAAAATGGCCAATAAGTGGCCCATTAGTTCATTATTCGACCAATTAAGTTCTTTATCTTTATATTACCATCCAAAATAGTTATGTGACATGTCAGATTATAATAGGGTGATATATTGATGCTATAGATTATAGGATCACTCTAACCTCATCCTTGTTTGGTCAAACCCAAAAGGTCAATGTTCTAGGGTAGGGTCCAAGATCTGGTATGTTACAACACTCCACCCCTTAAAAGGATTTTGTACTTGAAATATATAGATACAACATCAACAATCAACTAATCTCCACCCCTTAAAAAGGTTCATCCTAACAAGTCATACTAATCATCATCAAGGTATTAAGACTACCCACATATAAGTTAGTTGTGAAGGTTTTTAGAGATTTATGTTGTTCATGTATCCAACTAGCAGTCACCATCTAGGGTTGAGTTTTAAGTCCTTGTGTCTCTAACCCATCAACCCTAAAACACAATCCAAAAGTCATAGGGTCAGTCAACTACACCTTTATATCAATCCTAGTCACAAAAACTAGGGTTACATTCTACTCAAACTATATTTTCTCTTCATTGTGACTTAGTTCAAGAGAACTTCGACAAACCTGAGAAAATTTTTGTGCATATCGTATATATGGAAAATAATTTGTTGAGAAAACGTTTGCGATTGAAAACTGAAATTCAGGTCCCAAAAATCAAAGTGAAACCAAGTCACAATTTATCCATACTAAGACTTGTTATCCTTCTATCTTCTCATAACATAATTACATCCTCAAGTCAAACCTTATTGCATCAAAATATCATCATAGATCAAATCTAGGGTCAACATCTCACTTAGAGGAAACTTAGAAAAGTCAAGGGTTCTAATGGGGAGACAAAATTGAAATAGTTAGATTCCGACTACCATGGGCTTTGATACCATGTTGTAAAGAAGTGAAACCACCTCTCTACTAAAAATTTGAACATTAGAACCTCATGTCCAAACACACTTCAAAGGTATGCTTGGAGTGGCTATAAAATTTTCAAACTTTATTACTGGTATTCAAAACAACCAAAGTGTAGCAAGGAATAAAAACATGACTATAATCAATTTATAAAACAAGGTAACATCTTAAACTTACATGAAGGGTAAATCATAAGGATCTACGTAGAGGAAAACTAAACCTCCTCAAGTTTGTCTCCAATCTTTTGACTTCACAATTTAAGTCCAGGTCAACATGCCTTGCAATCCAAGTCCTCCACCTATGGTTGGAAGCATACCTCAACAAGAAGAGAAATAATAGAAGACATCAGCAAAGGTTGGTATGTGCATACTAAGAAGTAAAATTGAGCAATATAAAGAAATAAGGACATAAAATAATAAGAATATTCCCATAGAAGAGAGAAGTACCTCCCAAATGGGTATGAAGAGAATTGATCCACAATAAAATGATATTTTCCATTAAAGCTACTTATATACATCTGCTACCATGGTGGGAAATGAAACACATATCAAGAAAGTAGGGAACACACCCCACAATAATCATAAATAACCTACATGCATGTGAGATAAGCATAGCACTACAACAATATAAAGACAAACGTGACCAAGGCTTCACATCCTTTAAACCTGATAGAGAATGACATTCTGCCAAACTCCCAATATATAAAGTTGAGCCAAGGCTTCACATCCTTGAAACTTGGGTATGGGGAACCACCACCACCATCCAAAAAATAGGGGAACATGCCCAAAAACCAATCAATTACACTACTCTAGTGCTATTGAATCACATGGCATGTAAATGTAGAGGCAAGTAGAAAGTATAGTCAGATTATACAATGTTGCCATCACACAATGAACAACGCATACATCCATATGAAAGTGGGAACAAGATATCACATATCCACAAATAAACATCCACCTCAAAGTGGACACATATCATCAAAAGTCCAACATCCACCAAGGCACAAGATAAGAGTCAATAGAATATCCAAGATTACCATATACAAGATAGTTCATAAGAACCATGATATTAAAAGATAAGAGCAATGTGTATAGGCTATTGTCCATAGGACCAAGAGAAAGAATAAATATAGGTGAATTGCTCAACATATAAAATAGGGGATACAAAATACCTCAACTTTAAAGTCAAAATTCCAAAGCACAATCTACTTCCAAGCCTAGGATTCCAAAGAACCTATTAAACACATATACAAATTTTATGTCAATTTCATGTACATTAACCAAACCCTAAAATATTTTTATATCATTTTATGAATTAGGTTATGAAAACTATTCCATATTTTAGTTCATGTTTTTAGGAGTCCAAATAATCTTTTATTATATTTTTTTGACTTATAAATCTTTAGCTATGAATTTTACGAGATATTACTTAATTATATTACTCATTAATATTCACTTTTATTTAAACATCATAATTAGGTAAAAAAATTAGTACCATTACATAGCTTATAATTTTTTATTTCAAAACTTATTTTAATTCATTTTTCTGAGTTGTATATTATTTATTGTGAATTTTCGAAAATGGACAAATCAATAAATTCATATAAACCACGTCAGTGAGAAAAAGACAGAGAGAAGGGGGTTAAGGCCCGCTGACCTGGCCCAACTAGCGGTAGCCAAGGCGCGTGCTCAACAGCCAGTTTGACCCATCCCAAAACTAGAAAAGATGAAGGTGAGATTACTATTTTTCCCTTTATAAAAAAACAAAATAGAAGAGAGGGCAATGGTAGAACCGATATAACCACAGGGGGATACATCCCTCTCGCGGCTCCTCACCATGAATGCAAGCAGCAAGTTGCTACGTTGGCTGAGAACATAGGGAACTAGGAAACTGAGATCTTCAAAACACAAACCTCTCAAAAACGGCTGAGTAAACCATGGCAAAGGTGATGGTAGGCAAACCAAGTCGGATGGAGGCCAAAACACCCCGGATTACACTAGGCATAGAATCCGACAAGGAAGGGGGTGAAAAGAGGGAAACTCATGATACTCACCATAGACCAATATTGATCACACAGAAAGCTCCAACTGAGCTAAAGCAGTGATTCAAGCGCATCTTCAAGCGTTACAATGGCCAGAAATGTCGAGACTAGGGTCCAAAGCCCCCTCACAGTAATCGAAGAATGAAGATACACACAAGGTGAGGAGGGGATGAATTGGAGGTAGAAAAGCGTCAGTTGATGTTTGGTGGTAGCATGGGTAGCCTTTTATAAGGTCCCGAAGGATAGAAGTTACATGGAAAAGAAGAAGGAAAGAAAAATAGAGGTGACGAGTTTGGCACTACCCGTCTGAGTGGAAAAGGAAACAAACCACCAGAAAAATTGGGATAGAACGGTGTAGAATCACACGAGGAATCAAATAGAAAAAGAATCAAGAAGTTTTGTGGACCAACCACGGAGAAATCGGCTCCCGAAGATCAACAACAATCAGCACTTGTTTCCAAAACCATAGTGAGCTGGGAGACAACTCACAGACCGTTAGATCAAGGATTAGACGGTCTAGATCACACAGATACAACATAAGGCATGTGTGACAAAATAAAATAGGAAACCTTATCCAAATAGAATTTCAAATAAAGTGTAAAATTCAATTATTTAATGTTTTCTTTCTCTTCATTTGAGGGTGCAAAAAAACCCCAAATTGGATAAAATGTTGTACATCAGCAAATTTTGATATGTAGAATCCGAATATAAAATTAGATTTGCCTTTTTCGAACTTTTAGTGTGTTAAATAAATAATTTACTATTTTCTCTTTCCTCCTTCATGGATGGTTATAAGATTATCTAAATTTTATGAAACTTCACCCACAAGTCATACTTAATTTATTAGATACAAATTTGCCATCAATTTTGAATATCAGAGTTGTTTGTATATTTATTTAATATTTTAAGGTTCTACACACTTTCTCTCTCTTGATTTCACCTTTTAAGCAAACTTTCTCCAAATTGGATGAAAATTGTTTTAAAATCTATATTTATCATTTAGATTATGAATCTAAGATTATTTTCCTGTTTCAGAGTCATCTATTATTTTATTCGATATTTTGGGGAAAACACACATTCTTTTCCAATTTGAATTAAATGAATTATTATTATGTGAATAATGTGAAACTTGACTCCCAAGGTAATTGGGACCCAAGGAACATGATTTTAAACTTAGATTTCACTTTTAGGATTTCTTTTTATAGATATGTCATACGGTCCATTAGTGGCCCATTAGTTCATTATTTGACTAATTAAGTTCTTTATCTTTATATTACCATAAAAATAGTTATGTGACATGTCAGATCATATTAGGGTGATTTCTTCATGCTTTAGCTTATTAGGATCACTCTAACCTCATCCTTGTTTGGCCAAACCCAAAATATCAAAGTTCTAGGGTAGGGTCCAAGATCTGGTATGTTACAACACTCCACCCCTTAAAATGATTTCATCCTTGAAATCTATAGATCCAACAACGACAACCAACTACCATCCACCCCTTAAAAAGGTTCATCCTAACAAGTCAAACTAATCGTCATCAAGGTATTAAGACTACCCACATATAAGTTAGTTGTGAAAGTTTCTAGAGATTTATGTTGTTCATGTCTCCAACTAGAAGTCACCATCTAGGGTTGAGTTTTAGATCCTTGTGTCTCTAACCTATCTACCCTACAACAACATCCAAAAGTCGTAGGGTAGGTCATCTACACCTTTATATCAATCCTAATAACAGAAAATAGGGTTAGATTCTACTGAAACTATAGTTTATCTTCATTGTGACTTAGTTCAAGAAAACTTCGAAAAACTAGAGAAATGTTTTGTACATATAGTATATAAGGAAAATAATTTGTTGTGAAAACTTTTGCAATTGAAAATTAAAATCCAGGGCCCAAAATCAATGTGAAACCAAGTCACAATTTATCCATACTAAGACTTCTTATCCTGCTTTCTTCTCATAACCTAATTACATACTCAAGTCAAACCTTATTACATCAAAATATTATCATAGGTCAAAACTAGGGTCAACATCTCACTTAGAGGTAACTTAGCAAAGTTAAGGGTTCTAATGGGGAGATGACGTAAATTTACCATGCGCAGAAATGCAAGTGAACGCGTCGAAGTAGTACAGGCCTTTGTGAGGCCCGAGTCGAACTCAGGGATGCGTAAAATTGTCAGGGACTCCTACTAACTACTCGCGATCAACTAAGCCGATTAAATAGTTGAGAGTTGTTGTTGAAATTAAAAGAAAATAAAAATAAAACAAAACAAGGAAATTGATTAAATGTTTGGTTTAATCAATTCAAAAGGAGATCTTTAGGATTGCGATTTCACTGCGGGTTTTCATTGTATTAAATTCTAAATAATCACTCAAATTTATCTTTCAATCCGGGTAGTGGCCTGAAATCAGAATTACCCACTGTCGTGGTACAATTCACTACCTATGTCTAGGTCGGTTCCACTGTCATAGTAACCTATATCCTAAACTAGGTGCATTAAAAATGATCTCTCGGTATCCACCATTAATCTTACACCACCTTGTTCAAGGGATTTGTCAATTGATGTAAATTCCGTCTCTTTTCAACCATTAATTCTTCTTTCAAAGCAATTAAGGGTATTAGATTATTATTATGATGATCAAGCATAACAATATATTGGAGAAAACAAAATTATACCGCGGATTTAAGAGATAATATATGAATTACTATGCTAGAATCGTCATACAATGAATTCCCGGGCTACTCCCGGTCCTAAAGACAAAGGGGATTAGCCCCGTATGTTCATCTCAGAGTACAATGTGGAGAAGAAAAAGGGAAACATGAGAAAAATGAGATTGAGTGGTGAAACCCCTGAACGGAGAAGGTCCAATCGATTTTTGGCATGGAATACACGTTCTCCCACCTTTCAGTGGTGGAATTCATCTTCTTCAGCGTCCGGATCGGCTAGGGCGTGCTCTCGTGCTCCGTTCTTCTCTCCTTGCTCTCCGGAATGTGTGCAGCAACTAATGACATCCTTCCCCAGTCAAGGGCGCCGTCATTAGGTATATCTCCCGAATTAGGTCGCCAATTAACCACGACCGTCCGATTAAGATTAATCTGAAACAAACTCATATCTGACGATGTCGATACCATCGACGCGGGTCGATGGTATCGACCTAGCGTGGTAGCGGCAGTCCTTCTTTTCTTTCATCTGAGCGCCTGATGTCATCTCGATACCATCGACACGGGTCAATGGTATCGATGAACCTATAGCGACGGTTTTGTCATTTTGTGTCGCTGTAGCTCCACCAGTCGATAGTATCGACTTTTTGGTCGATAGTATCGACGCACTTCTCGCAAGAAACCTGATGGTATCTTGATACCATCGACATCCCTGTCGATAGTATCAACTTTCTTCTGGTCCTTGCGACTGGCAGCCTGTGGTCCGGTCGATGGTATCGACCACCGTCGATGGTATCGACGGTAGCAGATACTTGTTTTTCCTGAAATTAACACACGAAACCACATAAATCCACAGAAAATATATTCTTTCGATAATTAATACTCAAAATGCTTAAATAAAGGGAATTTGACATAAAGAAGTAGCATAGACCAAAATGAATGAATTATGCAACATTAACCATGAAAGTGACTAATAAATGCATAAAACACCTACCAAACAAATCTATAAATGTGACTCAAAATCATCGCATCAAACTCCCCTAAGCTTGAACATTGCTCTCCCTCGAGCAACTATTTCTTAGAATAGAATTGCTAGAGTCAACTAAAGAACAAAGCATCACAATAGACATCCCATATGACTCCCACCGGACATTCACATACCGACCCTCGCTAACCACAGAATGATAATTACCCTAAAGGCGACAGTAATCATCCATAAAAGATATTAACCTCAAACTGATGAACACTATCACATAAGGTAGTTAACATAATAAAATTCGCCAGTCCAGACTTAGTGCATCTTGTGATCTTCTATACTATGTTGCTCACCCTAACTACCATATACATGGAAGCAGTTCTCCTGATATTCATTAGTGAGGAGAAATTCACAGTGGACTACCAATCCGAGCAACGGTTAGATGAAATAGGTGGCTCATGGAAGAACTGGAAGTATTATACGATTTCAACATGCATAATAGAAAATTCCCTAAATGATGCAAATGTACATGAAAAATGCCCTAATGCCTAAGATTAGGTGTAATGATGCATGCACTAACCATCCATCTCAAAATGAGATGGTTATCTACTTAAGCTACATCATGTACTCACTTATCTTGAAATACAGGTGAGATTATATTCCTTACTCCTTCTTATTTTTGTTGCTTCTAAAGAACTTTTTTTTTCTTCTCAATTTCATATTTTTTCAGAATTTTTTTTCCCAAACCCTTATATCCATAATTGACAATGAATATTTATTGGGCTTATTTTTTTCTGCATAACTCAAACATTTGAATTATTTGGAGGGTATGGAACACGATAATTCACCATTAAAGAATAAATGAGGTACATGACATACTTTGTGCATAAAAGTTATGAATGCAACTACATGACATGCACCTAAAGGTAATGTGCATGTATACCTATTCTAATCTTTTTTTTTCATGCAAAACATATGAAGATGGTTGCAATTCAAGTCCTATCTACATGCCATGCAATCAAGAAGGTTAAAACCATACTTTACTTCCAATTCTTGGTGGATTGTGAAAATTAATGAGGTGGACAGATCACAAGACTAGTTGACTGAACCTGTGTAGTAGTTAAGATGTTTTTTTCTCTCTTACTTCAAATTAAAGTCTCATTATCATTTGGTCAATTCAGGCTCAACAACCAAATTCCATCCACTTTCATGAATCATTAGGAATGTACTGTTGTGATTTTTTGTTTTAAAGTTGACAAAACCAATCATTTTCTAAGTTAAGTGATCAAGGTTAAACAACACTCAAGCTTGTGAACACTCAAAAATTTTTAGTTTCCCTCAATTCCCCATGCACATGCAACTGAGATGATTCAACATTAAAGACATCCACGATTACACTAGATAGAATGTGGATCCTAAAACAAACTAAAATTTCAGAAAACAAAGGACAGGAAACAAAAATAATAAAACTAAAAATAGAGAAAATGAAAGATAGAACTATTCCAATACCCCCCCCTAAGCTTGAATTCGACTATGGCCTCATAGTCAAAAACAATCTTAAAGGTTGGAACAGAGATACCGCTTTTACTCTTCAGGTGGAGTCGGGTACTGTAGAGCCGTAGGGTCCCAAGACGGATACTCCCCTTGGAAGCTTGGATCAAAATGGGCCCTAGGTGGAGGTTGTGGATAGCCTCCAAAGTAATCTTGGCTCCAATAGTGGTCGTAGAAGGGCTGTTGTTGTATCTCCATCTTTTGCAACCGATCGTGGATTTGCTGTTGATTGTCAAGGAGAAGACGCTCATTCTCGAACATTGCCCATTGATTGTCTAGTATCTGGTTCGTAGTGTCTTGAATACTGGTATACATCGCCATCTGCTGCTTCTAGGATTGCTGGATGTCTTGCAGTATAGTGTACATACCCTGCATGGAATAAGCTTCCTCGCTTGGCTGCAAGGGCGGTGGTGGTGGCGGAGTAGGCTGTGATGATGAAGATGCTCCCGGGTGCATCTGAGGACGCTTCCGTGGTGCCACTCGTGCTCGAAGAGGTGTAAATGCCTCCTCTTCTTCCTCAGCCTCGTCGTCATTGTCGTTGCCGCCGTCGTTGCCGCCTTCTTCATCGGAGTCCGCGATGGCTATGATTGGCATCGGAAGTGTTGCGCCCCGTCAATGTTGAAGACCGGATTGGGCAGCGAGCATTCCTGATAAGTGTGGTTGACGTGGCAATGCGCACACGCCAAACCATCTCGAAGAAGAATGAGATTGGACCGGTGCAGATGTTGCAAGTTCACCTTGCTCCTAGTAGATAGAGGAGTGAGGGTTTGGAAATTCAAACCGAGGTAGGAAGCCAACTTGGTGATGAGCCTGCCGAAGTGAATCGGCGCTTTCCTCATACTCCTCTTCACCGCCTAAACTCTCTGCAGAAAGAAGGCACCCCAATTGCATTCTTGACTCTTCAGGAGCTTATACAAAAAGAATAAGTCCGTCTCTTGAAACTTGCTGAGGGCCAAATCACCCCGAGCAAACAATGTCGAACTGAGCATCCGGTGCAGAACCCGGACGAAAGGGTGCTCGAAATCGGCTACCGCAGCATTATGGTAGCTTACTGACTTCCCAGGCGGCACCGTAACCAACTCGGCGAAGATGGCGTCGTAGTCAGTGCGGTTGTCCGGGCACCGATAGTCAGACCGTGAGTGATTCCAGTTGAAGATCGCGTTGAACTGCCAAAGTGTGATGGTGTAGTCATTGTTATACAGCCTAAATGACACCCGACCTTTAATCCACTCGCGATCGGTGGCTATGACGGCGTTGGGCATGACGCAAACGTCCAGAGATGCCATGAACTCAGCAACTAACTCCTTGTAGATAGGCCACTTGCCGAAGAACGGTTGGCCATCAGCATGGTACTCGAGCTCATCAGGTCTTCAGCTAGTGTGGCGTGCCTGTCCCTTCAAGACATAGGCAAGGTTGGCGTCGAACCTGAGGTTGCGGATTGTATCCCGATCAACATATCGGGTCGGCTCTATCTTCCTCTTCAAGATCTCCTCGTAGATCTTCTTGATCTCCGCAGATGGATGAATCAGCCGTGGGCATGCAACTTATGCGGTTGGAGGTGGCACGAACTCCGGGATGTCCATCAGAGTCATGTGTGAAGACGACGCACCAGCTGTGTGCACCATGATTGCGAAAGAAGGAGGAATCGAAAGGGATCTCGGTGAAGATCGGAGAAGCGAATCTCCGCTCGATGAAGAACTAGCTCGGTGTTGCTCGTCGTCGGGCTTGGACAGCTCTGGAACATGCTCGGCACAAGTGGAGGAAGATTGCACTGAAGGTGTGATGTCATCTGATGCAACTACTCCTCATATATAGTCGTGGCCAGTGCTACTGTCCGCCCATCGATACCATCGACGCGAGTCGATGGTATCGACTCGGGTAGCACGATCCGTACCTCCGTGAGTATCGACGATTGTCGATGGCTGGATCTGCTGGTCCCGGATTGCTGACGCGTCGATACTATCTACGTGGGTCCATAGTATCGACCCGTCCCCCGGATCGACTTCCTTGTTTGCCGCGATGCCGTTGATCTTTCCTCGTGGATCGTTGACATGGCGCGTCGATACCATCGACGCGGGTCGATAGTATCGACTCTCTGATTAGGGCAAATCCTCGCGAGGCCCGACCGCCGCCTTCTTTGCATGAATGTGTCAATACCATCGACACGCCCGTCGATGGTATCGACTTTCCTGAGACGATTTGTTCTGAAAATATTCAGAGATCTCGATAGTATCGACACCCATGTCGATACCATCGACTTCTTCTTGCGATCTTCCTATTGGTATGTCGATACCATCGACGAGGCCATCGATGGTATCGACACAGTGCGATTTCTGCAGTCGCCAACCTGTACCTCGGTCGATACCATCGAAACAAGGGTCGATGGTATCGACTCTGGCTCAGCCCTGCACATGTAGCAAATGATCACGGTATCTTTTTTACACTAAAAACTAAGTGAAAACAAATCAAAGTATGAATGTAAAGGAACTAAACTAAAATACCTATGGTTGGGTTGCCTCCCAACAAGCGCCCTTATTTAACGTCTTAGGCTAGACGACTTGAAGCACTTGTCAAACACTCGGTACTTTGGAGAAGGTGCTCAAAGGATCGTGCGGTAGCTTGAACTCCGCCCGATCTTGACCTATCCCCAACGTCAGCGTGCCTCTCCCAATTGCAGTGACTACATCGGTCGTTGCTTGAAACGACCTACCTAGTAGCATCTCACAGCTTTGAAGCTGTGGCATATCCATGATGATGAAATCTACAGGAAAGATGAACTTGTCGACCTTGACGAGTACATCTTCGCAAACTCCGTATGGCCATACAATAGATCCATCAGCCAATTCAATGGTTGCCGCTGACTTCTTCATGTCCTTTAACCCAAGCTTTTTAAACATGGACAGTGGCATGAGATTTATGCTCGCGCCCGAATCACATTGAGCTCGTGGAAAGTGTCTATCGCCTATCGAGCATGGAATATAAAAACTTCCCGGATCTTTCTTCTTCAGCGGTAAACTCCCATGAATGATGGAGCTCACCATTTCATTCATCCGACAAACATCTGTGTCTTTAAGCCGCCTCTTCTTGTTGATGATTTATTTGATAAACCTCCCATAGGCGGGAACCTTCTCAATCATTTCGACCAACATAATGTTGATATGAAGTTTTCTGAACATCTCCAAGAATTTTCTATAATGTCGGTGCTCTTTCTTCGGCTTAGGGTTGTTCTTTCTTGAAAAAACTGCCGGATTAACACGCTCTTGAGGTGGCACATATGAGCTTTTGGGGGCCAGCTCCCCTAAGCTTGCTTCAAAGACTCCCTCTGGCGTGGAATTTGTCAAAACATCATCAACATGTTTAACTTGCTGTGGCTCCTCTCTCGCAATAGATGTATCTTCACCTTGACAGACGACCTTCACTTGCTCTTCTTGCCTAGGCGGGGATGCAACCATCATGGGCTCTTGGCGGGATTTCCTAAAAGGAGTGTATCCGCCTGGCAGTCCATAATGACTGCAAGGATACGGTATTGCTGGTGTAGCCTCCATGTCAAACATCATTTTGCTTTGATCCTTTATCTCTGCCACCTGGGGTTCTTCCTCTTTGATCACAGACATGTATTTAACTTGATGATGTGCTTGGACCACATCTGCATTCCCAGCCTGTCTCTGCTAATTGGCGTGCTTGATGGCCGCCACTTCATTTGAGATCTGGGTCACAGTGGTTTCTAATGCCCGTATTTGTGCTCCATGGCTTTGCAACGTCTGCCCAAATTTGGTCAAGATGTCACCCTGAGACTGTAGTTGTTTACCAAACATGGTCATCATTTCCTAATTCTGCTGCACCATCTGACTAAGCAATTCAGTGCTCTTATCTTCCGCCCTAGGTTGTGGCTTTGCCTCAGGATCTTGTAGGAAATTATTAGGATCCTTCCAGGAGAACTTTTTGTCTTTCCTCCATGAATAGTCATTATTTCCATAGCTCTGTTGTTGCATGAATTTGACTTGGGCTTCCTCATCCTCGGATGCATCTTCCTTAGCTAGCAATTTCTTGGCTAAAAGATCTAACTTGTCATTCAACTCTTTTATTGCTTTAGATTCACCTGCAACTCGAACCTGTTCCACGACGCCTCTTTCGCCCCATGATTGTTTCTTAGCCATATTCTTAAGGATCTCCCAACATCTAGTGTCCTTGTTATTCAAGAAGAACCCAGAACCGGCCGAATCAAGGTTGCTTCTATCATGCTCGGAGAGAGCAAAATAGAAGATTTTGACTTGTGTCTCCTTATCAAGCCCATGATGCGGGCATCGCCTGAGCATGATCTGATACCTTTCCCATGTCTCAGAATAGGTCTATCCTGCTTGTTGGGTGAAGTTGTGGATCTTTCTGATCATGTCATTGGTCTTCTCGGGCAGAAAGAACCTCTCGAAGAAGACCTCCACCATGTGGTCCCAAGACTCCACATATTCATCGTCCAAGTTATGTAGCCATTCACGTGCAATTCCCGCTAGAGAACTCGGGAAGAGCTTCAAGTAGAGCACATCTTGTGGAAATCTGTCGATTTTTATCATATCACAATTCTCCACAAATTGACTTATGTGCACGACGGGGTCTTCATTTTTGAGCCCATGGAAGGTATTAGATTTCACCAAGTTGATTAAAGCTAGATCAATCTTATATGTCGGAATATTAACTGCTTGCTTCTTGATCGGCCCCTAGGAAGTGGATGAGGAAGATGCCTTGATCTTCTCCCATATTGTCTGTGGCTCGTCCATCTCTTCTTGTTCTAATTCTGAATCTGTTTCTTCAAGATGGTCTTGATTATTGTCGTCCTCGTCTTCCGATCCCGGCAGTGGAACCTCAGGTGCGTGCCCCGCGTAGTCAGTAATACGTGTCTGTACCATGCACAGTACCTAAAAATAGGAAAATTAAATTTTGTACAACGCTTGACGATTGCAAATATTTAGAAAATAGATTATAAATTTTTGGAATAAAAAAAAATAAAAAAGTGGCCTAGAGTGGCTGCTCACAGCACTCGAAGTGCCAACAAATTGCCGTATCCCCGACAACGGTGCCAAAAACTTGACGCAAATTTATCATGCGCAGAAACGCAAGTGAACGCGTCGAAGTAGTACAGGCCTTTGTGAGGCCCGAGTCGAACTCAGGGATACGTAAAATTGTCGGGGACTCCTACTAACTGCTCACGATCAGCTAAGCCGATTAAATAGTTGAGAGTTGTTGTTGAAATTAAAAGAAAATAAAAACAAAACAAAACAAGGCAATCAATTAAATGTTTGGTTTAATCAATTCAAAAGGAGATCTTTAGGATTGCGGTTTCACCGCGGGTTTTCATTGTATTAAATTCTAAATAATCACTCAAATTTATCTTTCTATCCGGGTAGTGGCCTGAAATCAGAATTGCCCACTGTCGTGGTACAATTCACTACCTATGTCTAGGTCGGTTCCACTGTCGTAGTAACATATATCCTAAACTAGGTGCATTAAAAACGATCTCTCGGTATCCACCATTAATCTTACACCACCTTGTTCAAGGGATATGTCAATTGATGTAAATTCCGTCTCTTTTCAACCATTAATTCTTCTTTCAAAGCAATTAAGGGTATTAGATTATTATTATGATGATCAAGAATAACAATATATTGGAGAAAATAAAATTATACCACGGATTTAAGAGATAAGATATGAATTACTATGCTAGAATTGTCATACAATGAATTCCCGGGCTACTCCCGGTCCTAAAGACAAAGGGGATTAGCCTCGCATGTTCATCTCAGAGTACAATGTGGAGAAGAAAAAGGGAAACATGAGAAAAACGAGATTGAGTGGTGAAACCCCTGAACGGAGAAGGTCCAATCGATCCTTGGCATGGAATACGCCTTTCGGTGATGGAATTTGTCTTCTTCAGCATCCGGATCAGCTGGGGCATGCTCTCGTGCTCCGTTCTTCTCTCCTTGCTCTCTGAAATGTGTGCAGCAACTAATGACGTCCTTCCCCAGTCAAGGGCGCCGTCGTTAGGTATATCTCCCGAATTAGGTGGCCAATTAACCACGGCCGTCCGATTAAGATTAATCTGAAACAAACTCATATCTGACGGTGTCGATACCATCGACGCGGGTCGATGGTATCGACCTTGTTTGGTAGCGGCAGTCCTTCTTTTCTTTCATCTGAGCGCCTGATGTCATCTTGATACCATCGACACGGGTCGATGGTATCGACGAACCTGTAGTGATGATTTTGTCATTTTGTGTCGCTGTAGCTCCACCCGTCAATAGTATCGACTTTTTGGTCGATAGTATCGACGCACTTCTCGCCAGCAACCTGATGGTATCTCAATACCATCGACATCCCTGTCGATAGTATCGAATTTCTTCTGGTCCTTGTGGCTGGCAGCCTGTGGTCCAGTCGATGGTATCGACGGTAGCAGATACTTGTTTTTCCTGAAATTAACACACGGAACCACATAAATCCACAGAAAATATATTCTTTCGATAATTAATACTCAAAATGCTTAAATAAAGGGAATTTGACATAAAGAAGTAGCATAGACCAAAATGAATGAATTATGCAACATTAACCATGAAAGTGACTAATAAATGCATAAAACACCTACCAAACAAGTCTATAAATGCGACTCAAAATCATCGCATCAGGAGACAAAATCAAAATAGTCAAATTCCAACTACCATGGGCTCGGATACCATGTTGTAAAGAATTGAAACTGCCTCTCTACTAAAAATTTCAACATTTGAACCTCCAGTCCAAACAACTTCAAAGGTATGCTTGGAGTGGGTGTAAAATTTTCAAACTTTATTAATGGTATTCAAAACAACCAAAGTGTAGTAGAGGAATAAAAACATGAATATAATCTATTTATAAAACAAGGTAACATCTTAAACTTACATGAAGGGTAAATCATAAGGATCCATGTGCAGGAAATCTAAACCTCCTCAAGTTTGTCTCCAAGCTTTTAACTTCACAATCTAAGTCTAGGTCAATATGCCTTGCCATCAAAGTCCTCCACCTAGGGTTGGAAGCATACCCCAGTAAGAAGAGAAACAATAGAAGGCATCAACAAAGGCTGGTAAGTGCATACTAAAAAGTAAGATTGAGCAATATAAAGAAATAAGGACATCAAATAATAGGAAGCTTCCCATAGAAGAGAAAAGTACCACCCAAATGGGTATCAAGAGAATTGATCCACAATAAAACGATACTTTCCATTAAAACATATTAAAAATATTTTGACATATATACATCCACTACATGGTGGGAAATGAAGCACATATCAAGAAAGTAGGGCACATACCCAAAAATCATCATCAATAACCTGCATGTATGTGAGATAAGCATAACAATAGAACAATATAAAGACAAAGGCAGCTAAGGCTTCACATCCTTGAAACCTGATAGAGAATGACAAACTGCCAAACTCCTAATATATAAAGTTGAGCCAAGGCTTCACATCCTTGAAACTCGGGTATGGGGCACCACCACTACCATCCCAAAAGTAGGGGAACACACCCAAAAACCAATGCAATTGCACTACTCTTGTGCTAATGAATCACATAACATGTAAATGTAGAGGCAAGTAGAAAGTATAGTCAGATTATACAATGTTTCCATCACACAATGGACAACACATACATCCATATGAAAGTGGGAACATGATATCACATATCCACAAATAAACATCCACCTCAAAGTGGACACATATCATCAAAAGTCCAACATGCACCAAGGCAGAAGATAAGAGTCAAGAGAATATCCAAGATTACCATAAACAAGATAGTTCACAAGAACCATGATATCAAAAGATAAGAGCAATGTGTATAGGCTATTGACCATAGGACCAAGAGAAAGAATAAACATAGGTGAATTGCTAAACATAGAAAATAGGGGATAAAACATACCTCAACTTCATAGTCCAAATTCTAAAGCACAATCTAGGTCCAAGCCTAGGATTATAAAGAACCTAATAAACACGTATACACATTTTATGTAAATTTCATGTACATTAACCAAACCCTAAAAACACCTTTTTATCATTACGTGAATTAGGTTATGAAAACTATTCCACATTTTAGTTCATGTTATGAGGAGGCCAAATAATATTCTATTATATTTTTTTGACTTACAAAATTTTAGTTATGAATTTTACAAGATATTACCAAATTATATTACTCCTTAATATTCACTTTTATTTAAACATCAGAATTAGGTGATGAAATCTCTACCATTAGATAGCTTATAATTTTCTAATTTCCAAACTTATTTTAATTCATTTTTCTGAGCTGTAGATTATTTATTGTGAATTTTTGAAAATAAAAAAATCACAAAATTAAGAAAAACCAAATTAGTGAGAAAAAGAGAAAGAGAAGGGGGTTGGGCTCAGCTGACCTGGACCAACCAGATGTAGCCAAGCCGTGTGGTCAGAAGCCGGTTTGACCAGTCCCAAAACTAGATAAGATGGAGGCGAGATTACTATTTTTCCCTTAATAAAAAACAAAAAGAAGAGAGGGGGAGGGTAGAACCAATGTAACCATAGGGGGATACATCCCTCCCACTGCTCCTCACCATGAACGTAAGCAGCAAGCTACTGCATTGGCTGAGAACGCAGGGAATAGGGAAACTGAGATCTTCAAAAAATAGACCTCTCAAAAATAGCTGAGAAACTATGGCAGAGGTGATGGTAGGCAAACCGAGTCGGATGGAGGCCAAAACACCCCGGATTACACTAGGCGTAGAATCCATCGAGCAAGGGGGTGAAAAGAGGGAAACTCATGATACTCACCATCGACCAAAATTGATCATAGAGAAAGCTTCAACCGATTTAAAGCAGTGATTCAAGCGCATCTCCAGGCGGTACCATGGCCAAAAATTCCGAAACCAGGGTCCAAAGACCCCTCACAGCAACTAGAGAATGTAGAGACACACGAGGCAAAGAGAGGATGAACTGGATGTAGAAAAACATTAGTTGAGGTTTGGCGATAGCATGGGAAACTTTTTATAAGGTCCCTAAGGACAGAAGTGACATGGAAAAGAAGAAGGAAAGAAAAATAGAGGCGACGAGTTCGACGCTACACGTCTGAGCAAAAAAGGAAACAAAACACCAGAAAACTTGGGATAGAAGGGTCTGGAATCACACGAGGAATTGAATGGAAAAGAATCGAGAAGTTTTGACAACAAACCACGGAGAAATTGGCTCCCGAAGATCCACAACAATCAACACTTGTTTCCAAAACCATCGCCAGCTGGGAGACAACTCGTGGACCATTGGATCAAGGATCCGACAGTAGAGATCGCATGGATACATCATAAGGGGTGCGTGACAAAATAAAATAGGAAACCTTATACAAACAGAATTCCAAATAAAGTGTAAAATTCAATTACTTAATGTTTTCTTTCTCTTCATTTGAGGGTGCAAACGAGCCCCAATTTGGATAAAATTTTGCTAATTTTGTCAATTGGTATTTATTATGGTTTTATTTCAAAAAAATATTATAAGAAAATTTTGATATGTAGAATCCGAATATAAAATTAGATTTGCCTTTTTAGAACTTTTAATGTGTTAAATTAATCATGTACTATTTTATCTTTCCTCCTTCATTAATGGTTATAAGATTATCCAAATTTTATGAAACTTCACCCGCAAGTCATATTGAATTTGTTGGATATGAATTTGCCATCAATTTTACATATTGGAGTTTTTTGTATATTTATTTAATATTTTGAAGGTTCTACACATTTTCTCTCTCCTGATTTCACTTTTTAAGCAAACTTTCTCCAAATTGGATGAAAATTCACCCAAAGGCTATATTTATTATGTAGATTATGAATCTAAGATTATTTTCCTCTTTTGGAGTCATTTAATATTTTATTTGATATTTTAGGGAAAACACACATATTCTTTTCCAATTTGAATTATATGAATTATTATTATGTGAATAATATGAAACTTGACTCCTAAGGTAATTGGGACCCAAGAGACATGATTTTAAACTTAGATTTCACTTTTGGGATTTCTTTTTATGAGATATGTCATATGGCCCATTAGTGACCCATTAGTTCATTATTCGACCAATTAAGTTCTTTATCTTTATATTACCATCCAAAATAGTTACAGGACATGTCAGATTATATTAGGGTGATATATTCATGTTTTATCTTATTAGGATCACTCTAACCTCATCCTTGTTTGGTCAAACCCAAAAGGTCAAAGTTCTACGGTAGGGTCCAAGATCCGGTTTGTTAAAACACTCCATCCCTTAAAAGGATTTCATCCTCGAAATCTATAGATCCAACATCAACAACCAACTACTCTCCACCCCTTAAAAAAGGTTCATCCTAAAAAGTCAAACTAATCATCATCAAGGTATTAAGACTACCCACATATAAGTTAGTTGTGAAAGTTTTTAGAGATTTTTGTTGTTCATGTATCTAAATAGAAGTCACCATCTAGGGTTGAGTTTTAGGTCCTTATGTCTCTAACCTCTCAACCCCACAACAACATCAAAAACTCATAGGGTAGGTCAACTATACTTCTATATCAATCCTAGTCACAACAACTAGGGTTAGATTCTACTCAAACTAAAGTTTTTCTTCATTGTGACTTAGTTCAATAAAACTTTGACAAACTAGAGAAATTTTTTATACATATAGTATATAAGAAAAATAATTTTTTGTGAAAACTTTTGTGATTAGAAATTGAAATTCAGGGCCCAAAATTAAGGAGAAACAAAGTTATATTTTATCCATACTATGACTTCTAATCCTTCTATCTTCTCATAACCTAATAACATTCGCAAGTCAAACCTTATTGTATCAAAATATCATCATAGATCAAATCTAGGGTCAATATCACACTTAGAGGTAACTTAGAAAAGCCAAGGGGTCTAATGGAGAAACAAAATAGAAATATTTAGATTCTGACTACCATGGGCTCTGATACCATGTTGTAAAGAAGTGAAACCACCTCTCTACTAAAAATTTGAACATTAGAACCTCCAATCCAAACACACTTCAAAGGTATGCTTGGACTGGGTGTAAAATTTTCAAACTTTATTAATGGTATTCAAAACAACTAAATTGTAGCAGCGTAATAAAAACATGACTATAATCAATTTATAAAATAAGGTAACATCTTAAACTTACATGAAGGGTAAATCATGAGGATCCACATTGAGGAAATCTATACCACCTCAAGTTTGTCTCCAAGCTTTTAACTTCACAATCTAAGTCTAGGTCAACATGCCCTTCCATCCAAGTCCTTCACCTAGCATTGGAGGAATACTCCAACAAGAAGAGAAACAATAGAAGACATCAACAAAGGTTGGTATATGCAAACTAAAAATTAAAATTGAGAAATATAAAGAAATACTATCATCAAATAATAAGAAGATTCCCATAGAAGAGAAAAGTACAACCCAAATGGGTATCAAGATAATTGATCCACAATAAAATGATACTTTCCATTAAAACAACTTAAAAAGATTGTGCCATATGTACATCCACTACCATCGTGGGAAATGAAGCACATATCAAGAAAGTAGGGCACACCCCACAATCATCATCAATAACCTGCATGCATGTGAGATAAGCATAACACTAGAACAATACAAATACAAAGGCAGCCAAGGCTTCACATCCTTGAAACCTGATAGAGAATGATGCCTGCCAAACTCCCAATATATAAAGTTGATCCAAGGCTTCACATCCTTGAAACTCGGGTATGGGGCACCACCACCACCATCAAATAAATAGGGGCACATTCCCAAAAACCAATGCAATTACAAGATATCACATATCCACAAATAAACATCCACCTCAAAGTGGACACCTATCATAAAAAGTCCAACATGCACCAAGGCACAAAATAAGAGTCAAGAGAATATCCAAGATTACCATAAACAAGATAGTTTATAAGAACCATGATATCAAAAGATAAGAGCAATGTGTATAGCCTATTGTCCATAAGACCAAGAGAAAGAATAAACATAGGTGAATTACTCAACATAGAAAATAGGGGATACAACATACCTTAACTTTAGAGTCCAAAGTCCAAAGCACAATCTAGGTCCAAGCCTAGGATTCCAAAGAACCTATTAAACACATATACAAATTTTATGTCAATTTCATGTACATTAACCAAACCCTAAAAACACCTTTGTATCATTATGTGAATTAGGTTGTGAAAGCTATTCCACATTTTAGTTCATGTTTTTAGGAGTCCAAATAATGATTTATTATATTTTTCTGACTTTTAAATTTTTAGTTATGAATTTTACAAGATATTAGCTAATTATATTACTCATTAATATTCACTTTTACTTAAACATCAGAATTAGGTGACAAAATTAGTACCATTAGATATATTATAATTTTATGATTTCAAAATATTTTTTAATTCATTTTTCTAAATTGTATATTATTTATTGTGAATTTTGAAAATGGACGAATCACAAAAATTAGAAAAACCACATCAGCGAGAAAAAGAGAGAGAGAAGGTGTTTGGGCCCCACTGACCTGGCCTAAATAATGACATCCAATCCGCATGTTCAGCAGCCGGTTTGACCCACCCTAAAACTAGAACAGATGGAGGCAAGATTACTATTTTTCCCTTTATAAAAAAACAAAATAGAAGAGAGGGTGAGGGTAGAATCGAGATAATCATAGGGTGATACATCCCTCCCACTGCTCCTCACATTGAATGCAAGTAGCAAGCTACTGCGTTGGCTGAGAACGCAGGGAACAGGGAAATCAAGATCTTCAAAAAATTGACCTCTCAAAAACGGCTGAGTAAACCATGACGAAGGTGACAGTAGGCAAACCAAGTCAGATGGAGGCCAAAACACCTCAGATTACACTAGGCACAGAATCCAGAAAGGAAGGGGGTGAAAAGAGGGAAACTCGCGATACTCACCATCGACTAAAGTTGATCACAAAGCTTCAATCGAGCTAAAGCAGTTATTCAAGCGCATCTCCAGGCGGTACCATGGCCAGAAATGCTGAGACCAGGGTCCAAAGCCCCCTCGCAGCAACCAGAAAATGGAGAGACACACGAGACAAAGAGGGGATGAATTAGAGGTAAAAAAACATTGGTTGATGTTTGGCGGTAGCGTGGGCAACTTTTTATATGGTCTCAAATGAGAGAAGTGACATGGAAAAGAAGAAGGAAAGAAAAATATAGGTGATGAATTCGAAACTACTCTTCTGAGAAGAAAAGGAAACAAAACACCAGAAAACTTGGGATAGAAGGGTGCAGAATCACATGAGGAATCAAATGGAAAAAGAATCAAGAAGTTTTGTGGACCAACCACGGAGAAATTGGCTCCCGAAGATCCACAACAATCTACACTAGTTTTTAAAACCATAGGGAGACAACTCACAGACTGTTGGATCAGGGATCCAATGATCGAGATCACATGGATACAACATAAGGGGTGTGTGACAAAATAAAATAGGAAACCTTTTCCAAATAGAATTCTAAATAAAGTGTAAAATTACATTATTTAATGTTTTCATTCTCTTCATTTCAGGGTACAAAAGAACCCCAAATTGGATAACATTTTGCACATAAGAAAATTTGGATATGTAGAATCGAAATATAAAATTAGATTTGCCTTTTTAGAAATATTAATGTGTTAAATAAATCATTCATTATTTTATCTTTCCTCCTTCATTAATGGTTATAAGATTATCCAAATTTTATGAAACTTCAACCGTAAGTCATATTTAATATGTTGGATACGAATTTGCCATCAATTTTACATATTTAAGTTGTTTGTATATTTATTTAATATTTTGAAGGTTCTACACACTTTCTCTCTCCTGATTTCACCTTTTAAGCAAACTTTTCCAAATTGGATGAAAATTCACCCAAATGCTATATTTATTATTTAGATTATGAATCTTTGATTATTTTCCTCTTTCTGAGTCATTTATTATTTTATTTAATATTTAATGGAAAACACACATATTCTTTTCCAATTTGAATTAAATGAATTATTATGATGTGATAATGTGAAACTTGACTCCCAAGGTAACTGGGACCCAAGGAGCACGATTTAAAAGTTAGATTTCACTTTTGGGATTTCTTTTTATGAGATATGTCATATGGCCCATTAGTGGCCCATTAGTTCATTATTCGACAAATTAAGTTCTTTATATTTATATTACCATCCAAAATAGTTAGGTGACATGTCAGATTATATTAGGGTGATATATACATGCTTTAGCTTATTAGGATCACTCTAACCTCATCCTTGTTTGCTCAAACCCAAAAGGTCAAAGTTCTAGGATAGGGTCCAAGATCTGGTATGTTACAACACTCCACACCTTGAAAGGATTTCGTCCTCAAAATCTATGTATCCAACATCAACAACCAACTACTCTCCACCCCTTACAAAGGTTCATCCTAACAAGTCAAACTAATCATCATCAAGGTATTAAGACTACCCACATATAAGTTAGTTGAGAAAGTTTTTAGATATTTATGTTGTTCATGTATCCAACTAGAAGACACCATCTAGAGTTGAGTTTTAGGTCCTTGTGTCTCTAACCTATCAACCCTACAACAACATCCAAAAGTCATAGGGTAGGTCAACTACACCTTTATATCAGTCCTAGTCACAAAAACTAGGGTTAGATTCTACTCAAACTAAAGTTTTTCTTCATTGTGACTTAGTTCAATAAAACTTTGACAAACCAGAGAAATTTTTTGTACATATAGTATATAAGGAAAATAATTTGTTGTGAAAACTTTGATGATTGAAAACTAAAATTCTGGACCCAAAATCAAGGTGAAACCAAGTCACAAGTTATCCATACTAAGACTTCTTATCATGCTATCTTCTCATAACCTAATTACATCCTCAAGTCAAACCTTATTGCATCAAAATATCATCATAGATCAAATCTAGTGTCAACATCTCACTTAGAGGTAACTTAGCAAAGTTAAGGGTTCTAATGGGGAGACAAAATTGAAATAGTCAGATTCTGACTACCATGGGTTCTGATACCATGTTTTAAAGAAGTGAAACCACCTCTCTACTAAAAATTTCAACATTAGAACCTACAGTCCTAACACACTTCAAAGGTATGCTTGGAGTGGGTGTAAAATTTTCAAACTTCATTAATGGTATTCAAAACAACCAAAGTGTAGTAGCGAAATAAAAACATGACTATAATCAATTTATAAAACAAGGTAACATCTTAAACTTACATGAAGGGTAAATCATAAGGATCCACATAGAGGAAATATAAACCACCTCAAATTTGTCTCCAAGCTTTTAACTTCACAATCTAAGTCCTGGTCAACATGCCTTGCCATCCAAGTCCTCCTCCTAGGGTTGGAAGCATACCCTAGCAAGAAGAGAAACAATAGAAGACAACAACAAAGGCTGGTATGTGCATACTATAAAGTAAAATTGAGCAACATAAAGAAATAAGTACATCAAATAGTAAGAAGCTTCCCATAGAAGAGAAAAGTACCAACCAAATGGGTATCAAGAGCATTGATCCACAATAAAACAATACTTGCCATTAAAACAACTTTAAAAGATTGTGTGATATATACATCCACTACCATGGTGGGAAATGAAGCACATATCAAGAAAGTAGGGCACACACCCCACAATCATCATCAATAACCAGCATGCATGTGACAAAAGCATAACACTAGAACAATATAAAGACTAAGGCAGACAAGGCTTCACATCCTTGAAACATGATAGAGAATGATGTACTGCCAAACTTCCAATATATAAAGTTGAGCCAAGGCTTCACATCCTTGAAACTTGGGTATGGGGCACCACCACCACCATCCCAAAAATAGGAGCACACACCCCAAAACCAATACATTTACACTACTCTAGTTCTATTGAATCACATAGCATGTAAATGTAAAGGCAAGTAGAAAGTATAGTCAGATTATACAATGTTTCCATCACATAATGGACAATGCATACATCCATATGAAAGTGGGAAAAAGTTATCACATATCCGCAAATAAGCATCCACTTCAACGTGGACACATATCATCAAAAGTCCAACATGCACGAAGGTACAAGATAAGAGTCAAGAGAATATCAAAGATTATGATAAATAAGATAGTTCACAAGAACCATGATATCAAAAGATAAGAGCAATGCGTATAGGCTATTGTCCATAGGACTAAGAGAAAGAATAAACATAGGTAAATTGCTCAACATAGAAAATAGGGGATACAACATACCTCAAATTCAGAGTCTGAAGTCCAAAGCACAATCTAGGTCCAAGCCTAGGATTCCAAAGAACCTGTTAAACATGTATACAAATTTTATGTCAATTTCATGTACATTAACAAAACCCTAAAAACACCTTTTTATCATTATGTGAATTAGGTTATGAAAATTATGCCACATGTTAGTTCATGTTATAAGGAGTTCAAATAATGTTTTATTATATTTTTCTGACTTATAAATCTTTATCTATGAATTTTACAAGATATTACCTAATTTTTTTACTCATTAATATTCACTTTTATTTAAACATCAGAATAAGGTGACAAAATCAGTATCATTTGATAGATTATAATTTTTTGATTTCAAAACTTATTTTAATTCATTTTTTTGAGCTGTAGATTATTGATTATGAATTTTCAAAAATGGACAAATCACAAAATTCAGAAAAACCACGTCAATGAGAAAAAGAGGGAGAGAAGGGGGTCGGGCCCCGCTCACATGGCCCAACCAGCGGCATCCAAGAGGAGTGTTCAGTAGCCGGTTTTACCCGCCCCTAAACTAGACAAAATGGAGGTGAGATTACTATTTTTCCCTTGATAAAAAACAAGACAGAAGAGAGGGTAAGTGTAGAATTGAGATTATCGTAGGGGAATACATCCCTCCCACTACTCCTCACCATGAACGCAAGCAGCAAGCTGTTGCATTGGCTGAGAACGCAGGGAATAAGGAAATTGAGATCTTTGAAAAATAGACCTCTCGAAAATGGCTGAGTAAACTATGGCGAAGGTGATGGTAGGCAAACTAAGTCAGATGGAGGCCAAAACACCTGAGATTACACTAGGCACATAATCCAACAAGGAAGGGGGTGAAAAGAGGGAAACTCACGATACTCACCATCGAACAAAATTGATCACAGAGAAAGCTTCAACTGAGCTAAAGCAGTGATTCAAGCACATCTCCACGCGGTACCATGGCCAGAAATTCCGAGACTAGGGTCCAAATCCCCCTCGTAGCAACCAGAGAATGGAGAGACACACGAGGTGAGGAGGGGATGAACTGGAGGTAGAAAAACATCAGTTGATGTTTGGCGGTAGCGTGGGTAGCTTTTATAGGGTCCCAAAGGACAGACATAACATGGAAAAGAAGAAGGAAAGAAAAATAGAGGTGATTTGTTTGACGTTACTCATCTGAGCAGAAAAGGAAACAAAACACCAGAAGACTTGGGATAGAAGGTTGTGGAATCACACGAGGAATTGAACAGAAAAAGAATCGAGTCGCGGACCAACCACAGAGAAATTGGCTCCCGAAGATCCACAACAATCAACACTTGTTTCCAATACCATCGCCAGATGGGAGACAACTCACAGACTGTTGGATCAAGGATCTGACAGTCATGATCGCATGGATACAACATAAGGGGTGCCTGACAAAATAAAATAGGAAACCTTATCCAAATAGAATTCTGAATAAAGTGTAAAATTTAATTATTTAATGTTTTCTCTCTCTTCATTTGAGGGTGCAAACGAACCCCAAATTGGATAAAATTTTGTATATAAGCAAATTTTGATATTTAGAATCTGAAAATAAAATTGGATTTGCCTTTTTATAACATTTAGTATGTTAAATAAATCATTCACTATTTTCTCTTTCCTCCTTCATTAATGTTTATAAGATTATCCAAACTTTAAGAAAGTTCACCCACAAGTCATATTTAATGTGTTGGATAAAAATTCTCCATCAATTTCACATATTGGAGTTGTTTTTATATTTATTTAATATTTTGAAGGTTCTACACACTTTCTCTCTTCTGATTTCACCTTTTAAGTAAACTTTCTCCAAATTGGATGAAAATTCACCCAAAGGCTATATTTATTATGTTGATTATGAATCTAATATTATTTTCCTCTTTTGGTGTCATTTATTATTGTATTTGATATTTTGAGGAAAACACACATATTCTTTTCCAATTTGAATTAAATGAATTATTATTATGTGAATATAGTGAAACTTGACTCCCAAGGTAATTGGGACCCAAGGAACACGATTTTAAACTTAAATTTCACTTTTGGGATTTATTTTTGTGAGATATGTCATATGGACCATTAGTGGCTCATTAGTTCATTATTCCACCAATTAAGTTCTTTATCTTTATATTACCATTCAAACAATTAAGTTCTTTATATTTATATTACAATTCAAAATAGTTATGTCACATGTCGAATTAAATTAGGCTGATATATTCATGCTCTAGATTATTAGGATCACTCTAACCTCATACTTGTTTGGTTAAACCCAAAAGGTCAAAGTTCTAGGGTAGGGTCTAAGATCCGGTATGTTACAACACTCCACCCCTTAAAAGGATTTTGTCCTCGAAATCTATAGATCCAACATCAACAACCAACTACTCTCCACCCGTTCATCCTAAGAAGACAAACTAATCATCATTAAGGTATTAAGACTACCCACATATAAGTTAGTTGTGAAAGTTTTTAGTGATTTATGTTGTTCATGTATCCAACTAGAAGTCACCATCTAGGGTTGAGTTTTAGGTCCTTGTGTCTCTAACCTATCAACCCTACAACAACATCCAAAAGTCAAAGGGTAGGTCAACTACACCTTTATATCAATCCTAGTCACAAAAACTAGGGTTAGATTCAACTCAAACTACAATTTCTCTTCATTGTTACTTAGTTCAACAAAACTTCAAAAAACTATAGAATTTTTTTGTACATATAGTATACAAGGAAAATAATTTTTGGTGAAAACCTTTGTGATTGAAAACAGAAATTTAGGGCCTAAAATCAAGGCAAAACTAAGTTACAATTTATCCATACTAAGACTTCTTATCTTTCTATCTTCTCGTAACCTAATTACATCCTCAAGTCAAACCTTATTGCATCAAAATATCATAATAGATCAAAGATTGGGTCAACATTTCACTTAGAGGTAACTTAGAAAAGTCAAGGGTTCTAATGGGGAGACAAAATTGAAATAGTCAGATTTCGACTACCATGGTCTCTAATACCATGTTGTAAAGAACTGAAACCACCTCTCTACTAAAAATTTGAACATTAGAACCTCTAGTCCAAACACACTTCAAAGGTATGATTTAATTGGGTGTAAAATTTTCAAACTTTATTAATGGTATTCAAAATAACCAAAGTGTGGCAGCGGAATAAAAAGATGACTATAATCAATTTATAAAACAAGGTAACTATTACGTCCCCACCTTTCGGTAACCCCCAATTAAGGGAGACCGAGAGGTCGAGGCTGCACCCATATCCTTCGGATCAAAGGTTCGACACTTAACCAAGAACAATTATTAAATTTTAACAGACTAAACTAAAAAAGCTGTAAGAAAAATAAACTTTTGCATACCTTTTTGAAAACTTGGATCACTAAACTACTATCCACTTATGGATTCCACTCCAACTAATCCTCCTTGTATTCTACTTCATGTATTTCACAATATGATGATTTACTATTTGTCCTTTTGGCTTGTACCTAAAACGCCGACAAACAAAATGTCGGTCAGCCGAAGCTGGTATGTGGGGGAAACAATAAACGTGCAACTATGATAACAACATAATCATTCAATTAATCATTTAACAACCAAGATTAAGTTTTAAATATAACTCTGTGATCCATGAGTACCCTATCCTCTGTTTTATCCCTGTAGTGGACCTGGATACTACCTTCCTTATGGTAGATCCTCATTAAACCCCTCATGGTCCCACCTATAGGTGAACCAATTTCTAGGGTTGAGTCACATGGCACTACTCATATGTAGCCCACTCCTTAACTCATGGCATGCTAATGGGTCTCATGGCACTACACTTGGTAGCCCAATTTCTAACCCATGATAACCTAGACCTTACTCTAGGTTACCCCTTTTTAGCCTTTACAAGCCACAGAGGTGGACCCAGATCTAACCAGTTATACATGTATATTCATAGTGATAGTCATAGTCACTCTATAGTTGCATGAAATAAAAGCATCCAATAGTTATTTCAATCCATGAGGGAAACATCGATAAAATCCTAAAAAAACTAGTCGGGATAATCATAAGCGTAACCACATACCTGATTTGATGATTTCACAACATTAAGCAAGTCCAACCAAGAAAGCAATCCAAGCAAGCAATTCAACAATCACATAATTCCTGAAAAGAATATGTACTCTATTCATTACACACTCTATCAAGAATCTACTTTATAGACTTGGATTCACTTTCTAGGGCTTCTAATCCGTATTAAAGTTTCATTAATATTCATTAGGGTTTCTTAGATCAATTTCTCAAACTTTATCCCTTTTAGTTCAACAAACCCTAAAATACTATTTTCTACTTATATGAACCTTAATTGCTCAACTATCCACTTTAATAGTCTTTTATACCCAAATTGACTTAGGATCATCATATCCCTATTTATTCATGGATTTGAACAATTAAAACATTTAAAAGACATATTCACCTAAATTAGGGTTTTCAAGCTTATTAATTCATATTCATGCATGAAACCCCAAATTAAGCCAATTATATAAAAAAAATATCTTTTTAGATCCTATTTTCACTTTTATTAACAACATGTTAATATTGGCTTGAATTATCCAATGCGCATCATTAAATCCATCTATCATCAAATCTAAGGGTTTTTCATTAATTAAATCATTAAAGATGATAACTTTATGTACTTTTCAAATTTCAAGCATATTTATGCACATAATCTCTAAATTAAACTAATTATGTGCCAAGATCATCCTTTTCGATCTTAATGTACCTTTTATACAATTGACATGTTATTATCAACTTTAATGATCCATTAAACCCTATTAAACACTTTATTCACTTCAAAATAGGGTTTAATTCATTAAAGATGATAATTTACACTACTTTTTGAATAGCAAGAGGAAGTAGCTTCCAACTATATTTTTATTGGATTCCTCTCATTTTTCTGAGCAAAATGCATAGATTATTCATATCCATCCAAACTACCGATTATTAGATATGAATTTTGCAAATTAGACTTACTTGAGCCAATCCGGGAGCGCCATGTCACCCGCTCCATGCAACGTTGTTTGGATAACTTAAAAACATAACAAAATTAGGTTTCTACCCCCGCGTGACTCCTTGGTCATGTATTGCCCAGAGGGGAAAAACCGTCCAACGGCCCCCTCATCTTCTACCTTGCGCACCCTAGGCGCTGCCACTGGTACAACCTGCTCGGGGGGGATCTCCTCCATCTCCCATGGCCTGAGATTGCCGCCCCTCTACCTCCCTACCTCCGTCGCATCCCGGCACACGCGGGGAAGCCACCAGATCACAGCAAAGATGGCTGCTTTATCACGAACCAGGCTCGTGACCTGCTGTGTTTCGACAGACCTCCGGCAGGTGTTGCATGAAGACAGAATGGTGGGGAAGGTAGCCGCTCCTTCGTGCGTTGTCCTAGAAGCTTCATACCTTCATCGAGACCCCTCACAGCTCCTCGGGGCTCTGGGAAAAGACCTACTCCCATGGCTACGGGTCATGGACAAAAACACAAAGTAGGAGAAGAGAATGAAGCTTGGGATTTTCTGGACTTGGCCAAGGGTGCTACCCCTTATATAAGGGTGAGCACGAAGCCCTAAGGCGTGCCTCCTTAAGGACTCAAGTCCTACTCTTGAAAGGGAACATACTTTCCTTGGTTGTGAAGAAACCATCTCTTCTCTCTCTCTTCATTATCTCCTTAGATAATTATGTTATTTGAATATTTATAAATTCAAAAACTTTTCCCCTTATTCTCTTTATTCTTGCTTTTCAATTCTTTGTCACAAATTTCTATTTTCTTTTAATAGAAATCACTTCATTTTTCACAATGCCACCAAAATAATTAATAATGCATCATATTATCTTCCTATTTGTCATTATTGTTATTTTCTCTTTCCTCTTTCCTTATTGGGACTCCTTGGATCCCAAGAAACTCTATGGTTTGAAATTCCTTCATAAGGATACTCATTATCCTTCTAGATGCATCTAAATGCATTATTTCATATTATCTTATTTATTTCCTATTAATATAACTCTTTTTGAGGTTTTCTCTTCATTTCTCTTTTATTTTCCTCATGGGTGTTCCTTTTATCATTAAGAATCCTTGGGATACGAAATTCCACTAAGGATAACTCAATTGTACCTGTTTTTACTTATTTTCCACATTTTACCATTGTTTTCAATCTCTTTGTTAATAAAGAAATATTGAATTGATATTTTCTTTTCTTAATGCACTCTTTTTGCAACTTTGGACTCCTTGGAACCCAAGGAACCCAAGAGGCACGAAATCCCTCTTTGGATTTGCCTTCTAGAGGTTTCCACATATTTCTTTTCTTAGAAATTCAATTATTCATTTACTAATTAGATTTCCTTGTTATTTGGGTCCAATAGCCAATAAAGTCCACAACACAAACATCAAGGCTATTGTAAACCAAATCCATTTATTCAAACCAAACTATGTCATTATTTGTTCAAATATCTTTAATATGATAAATTACATTTCTCACCAAATGAACCCAAAAATTGGGGTTGTAACATCCTTCCCCTCTTATAGGAATTTTGTCCTCAAAATTCTATCAAGCAAACAAGCAATTTCAGGATAAGCCTTCTCCATGTCCATCACTGGCCCCTATGTGGCTTTACCGTACTCATGGCACTTCCACAGAACCTTTATCATCACATATTCTATTCTCTGAGTTCTCTCATCTTGGCATCTATAAACTGCACAGGTGACTCAGGTCATTTCAGCCTCCCTTAGGGCTCACTAGGCTCATTGCATCAACACATGGTCAGGGTACCTCACATAGTGTTCTAAATTGGTCACATGGAACTTAAGGGGTACCTCCTAAGGGGTAAGGTCAAACTTAACGTTCTCCACCAAACCATGTCACATGAACCCATGCATCGGGGACTCAGCTCTCTTAGCTATAACTCAGAGGGGTCGGATTTTCATGTCACATATTCTCCCACAGTGACCTGCATGTCAGTCTACTTTGCATTTTCTCATGACTCTCATCTTCTCTAGGCTCCTTTCAGCCATTACACGATCAAAGTGAATTCATCTACACACACTGTGGTCCTCTTCTAACCATCATGTGGTCCTTTCACCAACATCACCTTACTGAAGTGATGACCGACACAACCTCCCCTTACAGAGCTTCTTTAACTCCTGATATTGGCAATGGTGGTTATCATCACATCTCTCATATGACAAGAACTGTCTCTAGATATCAACCTGAATGAGCACACATGCTCTCATCAGACCCTTTAGTCTGGATTATACTAATCATTAGATAGGGATGATAATCTGTACTAACATCGAGTTCTTCATGTACCTTCTTCCATCTTATGGAAGGGAACCTTTAGGTCAAACTCAATAACTTTTGAACTCGCATCATGGTGTAGTTGAACCATCTCTCTCATGGGTAGTTCAACCAGATCTGTCCCTTGACAGAACTCTTTCTTTCCCATTTCATCTAGGTAAGGTGATCTACCATAGCCCACATTGCATCTTGACCTCCCCGGGTCTAGGGAGACTTATCACCACATCCATCGTGATGAACTCCCATTCCCTCTTGGGAACTCTTTATCCTCTATATCAAAGCACTGGGCCACTGGTATTCGTCCTTCACCTTCGGCTTGCATGGCCATATACCACATGCAACTTTATCTTAGACATCTAAAGTACTACTGTCACTTATTATCTTGGTAGTACCATGGTGTATGGTGATCTTCAATCATGATTTCCTGTAGGTCATGATTCCTGAAGATCGATTCCTCAAAAACCCTAAACCGCTCTAGTTAGGGTTTCATCACTTTCCTTTCCAAAGAAGTGCATTTGAGGTTCTACAACCATCTTTTCATTTCATCAAGGCCTAGGCTGGCTAACCAAACAACCATTAACTTATTCAACAGATCTCGTTACATCTGAGTATTAGCCAACCATATCTACTTTCCAAACTTAGGGTTAGTCTAACAACCCCTTCTAGCCAAACTAGGCAGATATATCTCAACCCGAGCATCCATTACCATTTCACCTTCTTATGTATTAGGTAACATTGAAGACATACACTTCTAAGTATTTCACTTATCATCTCACTTCAAACTCTATGTCTATCTCCATTAAGAACACTTTGAGCTCATCTTTTTGGTGATTAAACTCAATCTTGTATGACTCATATCTCATGATAAAAACATCTTCATAAGGTGACTACCTCATTCCTCTTAGTGTTTGCAAACCATCCATGTATCATTCACTTTACCAGGGTATGTTATCATCTCTGTCCTCATACCTCCTAGAAATGTTCCAACTCACATCATCTTTATCCTTGGTGTATGGCATGCGTGATGTCCTATCTCTCACTCCCATAACAAGAGGAAATAAACATTTGGCTGCAGTCCAAATACAGAGTTCTTCCTGTTCCAAGAGTAGAGATGGTACATCCCACCTTACCAGTACACCTTTAAATCTAAGTTGAAACGTGTCGTCTATGTCTCTACATCACAATCATCTTGATATCAAGGTTACTTCCATGGAAAATTGGTCTCGAACCTACTTGGGTCACTACACAATCCTTGGTCATCACCTCTAGGTCTATAGGGTGCCAACACTTTTAGGGTCATCCCTCTTCCCTTATGCATCCAGAGAGTGCCCTACTCATCTGCCCTTTGGGTCCCATGGGTTCATGAAGGTGATCAATCTCCTAACCCATGACCCTCAGACAATGATAGTTGTTATCTCCTGACCCTATGGTCATGTGCAACTAGGGAATTAAGCAACTCCTACTTCCATCGGTCTTATCCCTATCTGACCCTAGGATAGACTTAGGATTCTCTCATAGTAAATGTTCAACTTAGAACCTTACCCAAGCCTTCATCATCTCTCTTTCTGCATGCATGGGCTGTCTTTCATCCCTTCATAGGGATCATGGCAACCTACCTACCTTGTTTAAACCCCATACCGTTTACCTCCATGGTAACACATCCATATGCACTTAGAGATGGTTATCTATGGGTCTCGAGGTTCATCCTCATACCATGTACTTTTCACTTGGCTTCTCAAGATCCTATGAGATCTCTTTAGGTTAACTTAAACCAATAAAACTAGTATACACCCTACAAAAGGGTCCCTCTCCTAGGATGGGAGGAAACTACAACTCTTGACCATAAGGTCACAAACATACTTAGGTCCAGGGTTTACATCCATATGCTTAACCCTAGTAAGATATTAAGGCACAAGCAAACCACTAAACCAGGCTAGGTCATACTTGTTCTCTTTCCTAAATACTGGATCAAGATTATACCTTCCTTTGTCACCAACTTAGCTGTTAGGGGTTCATCAAACATACCTTAAAATTAAGGGGTTTTCCTTTCCTCTTAACGTAGGAAGTACCATGCTCGCATCTATAGAAACACAACTCTCTCCATGAGCATTAGGTACACCACTTCTCCTCTTAGGCCTAGGAACCCTAGGTTCACTTTTAGGTGTCCAACTACACGCTCTATCTCTTAACCACAGATCAGGCATGCAAAAGGCATGACATGCACTTCCTATCATCCTTCTATTCGAGAAACACTTCAGAGTTGAGTCCCCCCTCAAGGACAAACCACAAGGTACAAGGCCTCATAACCTGTTACTAATCCTCACCAGGGTATACAAAACTTCTTCTTCCTATCTCAGGAGGGTAACACCTATACCAAAGGCACAGAGGTATCAGTAGATTCATCCTCTCTCTAGGGTTTGGTTCTTCTCATGGAAACCAAGATATCATCAACCTCTAGGGATCAAGCATGTGGCGACCACTATCATCCACTTAGGTCGCATCATCCTCAACGCCCTACTTTTCCTCATATCTCGGAGTCTAGGATTCCAACCTTCTTGCTTGGTTTCCTGCCCTCTCTCTAGAGCTATCCCTACAACCAACCTCACCATTAGAGGTCCTCTCTTCATGAAGGATCAACCTCAAAAGCATCCTCTACATGGGTGAAGCCTAGGCTCAAACTTATGTTTGCTCAAGGTTATCCATAGCCCCTTATGCTTATCACCTAAGCTATCCATCAAAATCTCCCGGCCAGGGTTTCAACCTATTTCTCACACTAATGATACATTCTGGGTGCCTATCATGCCCATATGAGCTAATGGGGTTTCCATATGTTCTTCTCTAACCTCATCAATGAAGGAGTTGTCCTTCACTCAAACATGTACGACCCCTCCCAGGGTTGGTTCGCTAGAGGTATTGGGTCATCCAACCCCTCATGGCTCATACGTCATCCAAGGCATGTCCATCCAAACACCAGGTCAACCATGACATCTAACTCATCATGTCATATCTCTCTCTAACCTTCACTTAGAGTTGGGGGTTAACATCATCCCCAAAGGATGAGCTAGGTCTCTACTTGTAATAGAGATCTCTATCTCCAAGATTAACTCTCTTTATATATCCACCTGACAAGAAGGTCTAGCCTCAGGTCTTTTCTAAGGGCATGACAACTTATGCCATACATCATAAGCATGTATCTATTAGTTTGCGCTTAATCTATTAAGCTTATGTCCATGACATCTTATTTACATGCTTTTCATTAATTTGATGGAGGATTCCTTAGACCTTATTAATCTTACCCATACCTTAAGAGGGTGAGAAGAAGAGATAAAACCCTAATCTTTAAGGTCCTTAACAGAATTTGTGATGAGAAGGGATGAATAAGATGAGAAAGTCCTAAAGGTATCTTATTTCAATTCATACCCTAAGACCTTGGCCAGGAAGTCACACGGATCTGGGAGTCCTCGTATTCCGACTAGAGGTGCAGAGGAAAATATTGCCAGCCCCCGGTTGTGATCCTTTTCTAGATACCTCCGTCTTTTAGATAATCCTCTAATAACTCCCTTGGGTTCTATGGAGTTTTTAAAATTTAATAATTATTAATGGTTAAGTGAGGAACCTATGCTATGATACCAAATGTTACGTCCTCACCTTTCGTTAACCCCCAATTAAGGGAGACCGAGAGGTCGAGGCCGCACCCATATCCTCTGGATCAAAGGTTCAGCAGTTAACCAAGAACAATTATTAAATTTTAACAGACTAAACTGAAAAAGTTGTAAGAAAAATAAACTTTTGCATACCTTTTTGAAAACTTGGATCACTAAACTACTATCCACTTATGGATTCTACTCCAACTAATCCTCCTTGTATTTTACTTATGACGATTTACTATTTGTCCTTTTGGCTTGTACCTAAAATGTCGACAAACAAAACGTCCCTCAGCCGAAGTTGGTATGTGGGGGAAACAATAAACTTGCAACTATGATAACAATGTAATCATTCAATTAATCATTTAACAACCAAGATTACATTTTAACTATAACTCCATGATCCATGAGTACCCTATCCTCTATGATATCCCTGTAGTGGACCTGGATACTACCTTCCTTATGGTAGATCCCCATTAAACCCCTCATGGTCCCACCTATAGGTGAACCAGTTTCTAGGGTTGAGTCACATGGCACTGCTCGTAAGTAGCCCACTCCTTAACTCATGGCATGCTAATGGGTCTCATGGCACTACACTTGGTAGCCCAATTTCTAACCCACGATAACCTAGACCTTACTCTAGGTTACTCCTTTTTAGCCTTTATAAGCCACAGAGGTGGACCCGGATCTAGCCAGTTATACATGTATATTCATAGTGATAGTCATAGTAACTCTATAGTTGCATGAAATAAAAGCATCCAATAGTTATTTCAAGCCATGAGGGAAACATCGATAAAATCCTCAAAAAACTAGTCGGGGTAATCATAAGCGTAACCACATACCTGATTTGATAATTTCACAACATTAAGAAAATCCAACCAAGAAAGAAATCCAAGCAAGCAATTCAACAATCACATAATTCCTAAAAAGAATATGTACTCTATTCATTACACACTCTATCAAGAATCTACTTTATTGACTTGGACTCACTTTCTAGGGTTTCTAATCTGTATTAAAGTTTCATTAATATTCATTAGGGTTTCTTAGATCAATTTCTCAAACTTTATCCCTTTTAGGTCAACAAACCATAAAATACTCTTTTCTACTTATATGAACCTTAATTGCTCAACTATCCAATTTAATAATCTTTTATACCCAAATTGACTTAGGATCATCATATCCCTATTTATTCATGGATTTTAACAATTAAAACATTTAAAAGACATATTCACCTAAATTAGGGTTTTCAAGCTCATTAATGCATATTCATGCACGAAACCCCAAATTAATCCAATTATATAAAAAGATAATCTTTTTAGATCCTATTTTCACTTTTATTAACAACATGTTAATATTGTCTTGAATTATCCAATGAGCATCATTAAATCCATCTATCATCAAATCTAAGGGTTTTTCATTAATTAAATCATTAAAGATGATAGCTTTATATACTTTTCAAATTTCAAGCATATTTATGCACATAATCTCTAAATTAAACTAATTATGTGCTAAGATCATCCTTTTCAATCTTAATGTACCTTTTTAAAATTAATAGGTTATTATCAACTTTAATGATCCATTAAACCCTATTAAACACTTTATTCATTTCAAAATAGGGTTTAATTCATTAAAGATGATAATTTACGCTACTTTTTGAATAGAAATAGGAATTAGCTTCCAACCACATTTTTATTGGATTCCTCTCGTTTTTCTAAGTAAAACACATACATTATTTGTATCCATCCGAACTACCGATTATTAGATATGAATTTTGCAAATTAGACTACTTGAGCCAATCTGGGAGCGCCACGTCACCCTCTCCATGCAACGTTGTTTGGATAACTTAAAAACATAACGGAATTCCATTTCTACCCCCGTGAGGCTCCTTGGTCATGTATCGCCCAGAGGGGCAAAACCGTCCAACGGCCCCCTCATCTTCTACCTTGCGCGCCCTAGGCGTTGCCGCTGGTACAACCCGCTTGGGGGGATCTCCTCCATCTCCCATGGCCTGAGACTGTCGCCCCTCTACCTCCCTACCTCTGTCGCATCCCGGCGCACGCGGGGAAGCCACCAGATCACAGCCAAGATGGTTGCTTTATCACGAACCAAGCTCGTGACCTGTTGTGTTTCGGTAGACCTTCGGCACGTGTTGCATGAAGACGGAATGGCGGGGAAGGTAGCCGCTCCTTCGTGCGTTGTCTTAGAAGCTTCGTGCCTTCATCGAGACCCCTCGCAGCTCCTTGGGGCCCTGGGAAAAGACCTACTCCCATGGCTACGGTTCATGGACGAAAACACAAAGTAGGAGAAGAGAATGAAGCGTGGGATTTTCTGGACTTGGCCAAGGGTGCTACCCCTTATACAGTGGTGAGTATGAAGCCCTAAAGCGTGCCTCCTTGAGGACTCAAGTCCTACTCTGGAAAGGGAACATACTTTCCTTGGTTGTGAAGCAACCATCTCTTTCTCTCTCTCTTCATTATCTCCTTAGATAATTATGTTATTTGAATATTTATAAATTCAAAAACCTTTTCCCCTTATTCTCTTTATTCTTGCTTTTTAATTCTTTCTCATGAATTTCTATTTTCTTTTAATAGAAATCACTTCATTCACTACTACAAAAATAGCATTCAGTGTCACTTTTCTGGGCGTCGGTTATTAAGGAAAACCGATGCCTATAATATAAGGCGTCGGTTGTTTAAGTAAACTGACGTCTATATTCGAAGACCAGCCAGACACGGGTACCGCTTTGTATTCAGCGTTGGTTGACAATAACAAACCGACGCCTAAAAGCTCCCGCGAAATCCAATTTTCGAGCGAAAAGAAAAAGTGTCACATACAGCGTCGGTTATTTAAATAGCCACCGACGCCTATGTGTGATGAAACTTTGCGCGAAAAGTGTCACTTTCCGCGTCGGTTATCTGTTGATAACCGACGCTGAAAGTGGTTCCCGCCAAATAATTTCGTGAAAATATCGTCCAATTGAGCGTCGGTTGGTTCAAACAACCGACGCTAAAGTTGTTTAGGCGTCGGTTGTGACAAACAACCGACGCTATAGGTGAACTTTATATTCTGCGATCACCCGACTGTTCCCCTTTCTTCTGTTTCATCGCCTAAACAGCTTTAGCTCCCGCCGCAACTGCTGTCGCCCGACCCTCCACTCCGCCGCACCCCTCCACGACAGTGCCGCCGCGCCGCCTTCTCCGGCGCAGCCTTCTCCTCCGGTGCCTCCATGCCGCCTTCTCCTTCGGTGCCAGTGCCTCCACGCCACCGCCGCCAGGATGACAGAAGCTGCTCTCCACCGTCGTCGCGCCGCCGCCAGGGTTTAGGGTTGCTAGCTGCTTCTCCGCCGCGCCGCCAGTTCGACCACAGCTCCTCTCCACCGCCGTCGCCCACTCTGTGCCGCTGTCTGCAGACCACAGCTCTTCTCCAGACCGGTATGCCCTCTTCTCTGTATTTTATTAGAGCTAGGAGGCAGAGGTTGCGTGTTAGTGAATGAAGTCTAAGGCTCTTTCCTCTCTCTCAAGCTCATGAAATGTGATTCTTACTGAAATATGATGATGGGACAATTTTTTCTCTGCCATAGTTGAAATTTTCCTACTTGAAAAGGTCAACTTACCGAAAAGAATGCTCTTCTACCTTTTATTTTAAAGATGCATTCTATATACAATTTTCCTGTAACCACAATTGCTGATTAGTTTTCTTGTACAACTGGATTCTTCAAGGAAATAGCTACATCTAGATAAGATCGTGTACACTCTGTATTTTTTCCCATCCTTTCTACAACTGGATTCTTCAAGGAAATAGCTACCTTGGGTCTTTATAGGTTATTTTAATGTTGTCCGACGGAATTATGAAAAAATTAGTAAACAACCTCCTACAAAAAAGTCTATGCAGGACTTTAACATGTGTGTTATGAATTGTGGATTGTTGAGTTAGAAATGAATGGACCCATCTTTGCATGGGACAATCATCAAGAAGGGAAGAATTTCATTACATCTAAAATTGATAAAGTAGTTTACAATGATAAATTCCTTGATATTGTTTCTAATTTTCATAGGAAAGTTGATAAACATGTACATGCGGAAATATGGTTATTAAACCAATGGTTATAACATATAATGTCTAGTAAAGATTCCTAGACCTTTTGTTTGAAACTATTGATTTCTTGATTTATGATTTAATAATGCTTTGTTGATTAGGATTAACCATGTTGCCTGTAGTTTATAGACATTTATTATATATAAGAATGACAACACATGTATTTGTTGGCCTAGAAACCCATCCAAGATTGACTCATTAGGAGTAAATCTTGGATAGTCCCCGGTTTGGGACTGTTCTTGAACACCTAATCTCACTTAGGATGTAAGTGTATAATGTGTATTGGGTTTTCGAGAAAATTTCGGTAGAATTTCCCCGTTTGTTCTCTAAGTATATATGTACTTAGAGAACAACGGGGAAATGTTGCCGAAATTTTCTTGAAAACCCAATACACATTATACACTTACTAGTGAGATTAGGTGTTCAAGGATGGGATAGGTGGTACATATTTATTATATATAAGAATGACATCAATTGTGTTTGTTGGCCTAGAAACCCATCCAAGATTGACTCATTAGGAGTAAATCTTGGATAGTCCCCGGTTTGGGACTGTTCTTGAACACCTAATCTCACTTAGGATGTAAGTGTATAATGTGTATTGGGTTTTCGAGAAAATTTCGGTAAATTTTCTTGAAAACCCAATACACATTATACACTTACTAGTGAGATTAGGTGTTCAAGGATGGGATAGGTGGTACACATTTATTATATATAAGAATGACATCACATTATACACTTAGGTAGGATGTAAGTGTATACCCTAATCTTTTCCTAATATATACTTGTTTCCTAATATATACTTGTTTTCTCTGATCATAGAATGGATAGATCATGGATGTCCATTCGTAATCGTTGCACCCCAGAGTTTATATCTGGTCTTTATCAGTTTATTAGATTTGCCGAGGAACATAGGAAAAAACCTACAGATAGGTTCTACTGTCCATGTAGGCATTGCAGTAACAACTTGAAAGTCAACACTGGTGAGGAAATCAAAAGTCATGTCATGTGCAACGGGATTGTACAAGGGTATACAGAATGGCACTGGCATGGAGAGATTTCAAAATCGAAACCAGTAGATGTCGATAGCAGTGCTTGGGTGGAAGAAGAAATTGCCTCCGATGACGTAAATGTGAACGAACCAGTTCCAGCAGACATCGTTGATGCGATGCTGGATAGTTGTAGGGTAGAGCACACCGATCCACCTCCTATCTTTAGAAACATTGTGCATGATGCTGAGATACCGTTATACACAGGTTGTGCTAAGTTTACGAAGCTTAGCGCTGTGTTGAGATTGTATAAGTTGAAAGCTAACAATAGATGGAGCGACAAAAGCTTCACTTCATTGTTGACTTTGTTGAAAGAAATGCTTCCTGAAGGAAACGAGCTGCCAATCTCAACATACCAGGTAAAGAAAATGTTGTGCCTAATGGGAATGGAGGCCAAGAAGATACACGCATGCCCGAATGATTGTGTATTATTTCAAAAGGACTATGTAGATTTGAAAGATTGTCCAAAATGTGGTGCGTCACGGTATAAATTGACGACTTCGGGGGAGTCCAAAACTGGTTCTCCTTCCAAGGTGTTGTGGTATCTACCTATAATATCATGGTTTCAACGCTTGTTTGCAAATCCGAAAGATGCGAAGAATTTGAGGTGGCATGCAGATGTTAAGAAAAATAATGATGGGATCCTGCGACATGCGTCTGATTCCCCACAGTGGAAGAAGATTGATCTATTGTACCCCAAATTTGGTGAAGAAGATAGGAATCTAAGACTTGAGCTTTGTACAGATGGGATGAATCCGTACGGGACATTGAGCAGCCAACATAGCACTTGGCCAGTCATGCTTGTTATATACAATCTTCCTCCCTGGATGTGTATGAAAAATAAGTACGTTATGTTGTCATTGTTGATATCAGGCCCTAAACAACCCGGAAATGATATCGATGTTTATCTTGAACCTTTGATTGATGACTTAAAGAAACTTTGGGCTAAAGGTGTGATGACCTATGATGCTTCAGCAAGAGAGACATTTCGTTTGCACGCTATGTTGTTTTGCACTATTAATGACTTTCCAGCATATGGGAATTTGTCTGGATATAGTGTCAAAGGAGCTAAAGCGTGTCCTATATGTGAAGAAAACACTAATTAAATAAGACTAAAACATGGCGGCAAGAATGTATATCTTGGTCATCGAAGGTTTCTTTCAAAATTCCATCCGTATCGTAGGAAGCGCAAAGCATTCAATGGATGGAATGATGAACGGAGTGCACCTAAACCTATACCAGGGGATGTTGTTTATGAAAGAGTAAAAGACATTGTCAATGAATTTGGTAAGAAATCACAATGTAGTATGGCCACACGGAGTGACAATTCTTCATTCAAGAAGAAGTCAATATTTTGGGATCTTCCTTATTGGAGTTCTTTGACAGTCAGACATTGTATCGATGTAATGCACGTTGAGAAAAATGTCTGTGATAGTATCATTGGTACTCTGTTAAATATACCAGGTAAGACTAAAGATGGGATAAAATCCAGACTGGACCTACGTGAAATGGGAATAAGGTCATAATTAACAGAATTACGTGAAATGGGTAGTAAAAGAACATACTTACCTCCCGCTTGTTACACGTTGTCTAGAAAGGAGAAGAAAACTTTTTGTGAATGCTTGGTAAATGTTAAGGTGCCACATGGTTACTCATCCAACATCCGTAGATTGGTATCAATGAAAGATCTGAAGTTGATAGGTCTTAAATCTCATGATTGTCACACTCTAATGCAACAAATATTGCCCGTGGCAATTCGATCTATATTGCCGAAGCATGTAAGGTTTGCAATTATCAGACTTTGTTTCTTTTTCAACAGTCTATGCAGCAAAGTTATTGACCCTAATACTCTCGATAATTTGCAAAGTGAAGTGGTTGTTACCCTATGTCAGCTTGAGATGTATTTCCCTCCTTCGTTCTTTGATATCATGGTACATCTTGTTGTCCACTTGACTAGGGAAGTGAAAATGTTGGGACCCGTTTTCTTGCATTGGATGTATCCCTTTGAATGATACATGAGCATTTTTAAAGGTGATGTTCGAAACTGTTATCGGCCTGAAGGGAGTATTATTGAAGGTTATGTGGCGAGAGAGGTTATGGATTTTTGTAATGACTTTCTCAGTGGTAATGACACTCCTGATAATGACAAGAATATTGAGGAGGGCAAAGGAATTTTGGGATCACGGGTGAAAGTAATCAGCCGTGAGCAGTTGGAACAAGCTCACTTGTATATTTTACACAATATGGACGAAGTGAGTGTTTATATCGAGGAACATACCAATTTCATAAAGAGACAACATCCTCGAGCAAGTTCAATGTGGCTTGCTAGAGAGCATAATAAGACTTTTACTAAGTGGTTTGAAGATAAAGTCTTACATCAATTATCTCAAACACCAAATGATATTACGGAAACTATCAAATGCCTCGCCTTTAAACCAAAACCGAATGTTATGTCTTATGAAGGGTTTGACAGTAATGGATTCACATATTACACAAAGCGCCAAGATGATAAGAGTGTCGTACAAAATAGTGGGGTCACTCTTCAAGCGTCGACTATGTACTTTGCAAGTGCAAAGGATAAGAGTCCACGTGAAGCTAAAATGTCATATTACGGTGTCATTGAGGACATTTGGGAGTTTGACTACATAGATTTCAAAATTCCGCTCTTTAAATGTAATTGGGTTGATAACACCAAAGGAGTTATAGTGGATGAATTGGGTTTCACTTTGGTGAACTTTGAAAAGATTGGCGAGAAGGGTGAACCATTCATATTGGCATCACATGCGAAACAAATATTCTATATCGATTATCATGCGAATGATAAATGGTCAGTTGTTCTTCATGGTAAAAGACAATTCATTGAAGATCCTATAGATGAAGAAGAGTACTATGATAAGTATGATGACTCCAGTCCATTCTCAGTTGGGTTGCCAACTCCACAAAATATTGAAGCTAATGATGACTTATATGTGCGCGGAGATCACAATGAAGGATTGTTAATTGATAAAAGATCACAATTTTAGAGACATGTATGTTTATACAAATGCTAAATGTTTGCCTTTTTCTAGTTAATAAAAATGCTAAATGTTTGCCTTTTTCTAGTTAATACAAATGCTAAATGTTTGCCTTTTTCTAGTTAATACAAATGCTAAATGTTTGCCTTTTTAATGACATTTTCAGATGGCTGACCATGATGAGCATGATGTCCATGATGAGCATGAAGTCCATGATGAGCATGCTGTCCATGACGAGCATGGCGAGGATACCAATGTAAGTTCTAAAAGCATATCCTGTATTTCTATAAAATTCATTATCTTCTAGTTATGTCATATATCCTATATTTCTATATTGGGCTAATTCAGTGTGTTTATTTTTGTCAAAATTTAGGTTGATGATGCACATGTACCCACTGAAGCACTGGAGCAACTTGATGCGCAGCACCAAACACTTAACAAGAAAAGGGGCATCACTCTGTTGAAGAAGTTAATAGCGCTAAGTGGCAGTGGATCCAAATTGGTTGTGGAGTTTGATAATGGAGGAAATGCAATTGGAGTGAACCGCAATAATTTTGTAAACTATCTTGGGTGTACCACTCGGAGCCATTGTGGTGTTAAGTATGATAATTGGCATAAAGTTCCTCAGGGGAAAAAAGACTTGATATGGAAGGATTTATGTGTGAGTTATTATTATTTGCAATTCTATTTTGTAGATTACAAATTCTATTATTTGCAATTCTATTTTGGATACTAGTTAATAACATTTCTATTTTACAGAATCTGTTTGCATTGGATGAGAAGTTGCATCGTAAAAGTGTGATGCAACATGCTGGAAATATGCTTAGGAATTATAGGACAAATCTGAACAGAGAATACATAAAAGAGGGTGATAAGAAGAAGAAGTCATCCCTTGAACAATGGAACTTCTTGGACGAAGAAGATTGGGACAATTTTGTTGTTTCAAGAAAATCTGAAGAATTCAAGGTATTAGGCGTCACTCCCAATTTAATTAATATACATTGTATTCACCTATTCAAGATTAACATTTAGTTCTACTAACCAAATCATTAATGTGCATACTAACTAGGCCCTCAATGACGCACAAAAAGCAAGGCGTGCACTGAATGTGCATGACCACACTATGGGTCCAAAGGGCTATGCAAGCGTTCGCCAAAGACTACAGGCGGAGTCTGCGGCTACTCAGGAGTCTGCTGCTACTGAGGAGTCTGCCACACCCATGCCTCGCCATGATATCTGGATAGCTGGGAGGCAAAATAAGAAGGGTGAAATAAAGAAGCCCGTAACTGCTGAGGCGGCTGCAAAAATGGTAAAATACAACTCTTAGAGCAATCGTTTGAATATTGATTATTTGTTAACTTACCAATTTCTGTTGATGGTGATTAGCGGGAGCTGCACGAGCAGAGGAAACAAGGCACGTTCATCCCTCAGGGCACACAGGATGAATTGACAGTTGCTCTGGGTAACCCAGAGCATCCTGGACGTGTTAGGGGTGCAGGCGCTGGTGTGGGCATCAAAGCATTCTTTGAGCCATCCCAGCGCAAACCCAGAGCGGGACTTTCACAAGAAGAGGTAACCTATACTTTTTTTAGACTGTTGCTGCAAAAGGAAATTCAATAATAAGAAGCTAATGTTTCTTTTATCCATGTATAGGAGAATAAGAGAGTCGAGGATATAGTTGCTAAGAAGGTCAACGATGTAGTTGCTGAGAAGGTCAAGGAAGAATTGCTGCGGTGGCAGGCATCTCAGGCTTCCAATCAGCCTATGGCGACCCACTCTTCTCCTGATGTACAGACTACAAGTAATCCTGTAGACCCACCGCCTAACACGTCTGCTGTAAGTATTGTTTATGACATTATAGTTAGTCTTTTTAAGTTGTTATGTTTTCAAGATGATATGTATATATGTATAATATTCTTTACGTAAATTTGCAGGCATTGAAGCCATGCCGCTTAAGAATGCAAGACTACGTTGTTGCAGAGGTGCAGGCTTACCCGTCCCTTCCTGGGGCAATGTTTCACGGGACTCCAATGCCACAGGGCTACGTTCGTGTGAGCCTGATACGTGTGTTACCCGATTGGAGAGAAGCTACATTGCCATATCCCCACCCAGATATTGATACACTTGCTGATGCAGAAGGCGGGGTCATATTGTGGCCCAAAGCAGATGTCGTCTACACTACTAAAATTGTAAGATAAATTTACATTGATTTAGACTGTTAATGTGTATATATGATGTCAAGTGATCTGAAATTATATATACAGGTTAAAAAGAAGACACCAGGAGCACCTAGGCCTCCACCTCCACTTCCCGCATTACCAACTTGGGTTCCAACTGAGCTAACATACCCGTTAGGTCCTGCTTGTAGGGGAATGGCATGTTGGCTACGGGCACATAATATACATTGCCCGATAATTGTTTCTTTAGATGCAGATTATGCAGGTCAATCATACGATAGCTCTTTATGTATACAAGATATTATTGAGTTGTTTATGTATGATTGGCTAAATACATCAGTGATAGAGACATGGATAAGGTGAGATCTTGTTTATACATCCATATACCTTGTGTAAGATTCGGTGATCTGGTTTCTTATATATTTATGCATACGTAATACATGTTTTGCAGCTACTTAGTCGAAGATCATTGCAAACAATTTGCATTTGATCATGTGGGATTTTTGATTCCATCATTGATTAGTATGGTAGCTAAAGACCCTGATACTGTTCAACAATACTATATAGATGCTTTTACAATTTTTTGTCAGCAAAAGAAGACGATAATAATAGCTCCATTCAATGTCAAGTAAGTTTACTTTATTTATAATTTGGACTTAAGAAAATTCCATTTTTATTGTGCATTTTGAGTTATTAATTGTTAACTTTTTACCTCTAGCGGTAAACATTAGGAGTTACTAGTTATTGTCCCCGGGACGTTCACTGTTTATTATCTAGATCCTGCGGGAAGTACATTAAACACTAAAATTGGACACGTAATGAGAATGCCATTATTCTGGTGAGAAATATTTCATTTTTGTATATGTTAACATCTCTTATTACATTACTATTTACTTATGCAATTTACTATGTTATATTAACATGTAGGGGTTTAGATGCATTCAAAAAGGCTGGAGGAACGGTCCCAAGGAAAAAGAACCAGCCAATAAATTGGCAGAACGTACAAGTAAGTTCCCGACTCCAATGTATATATTATTGATGTGAATTGTGCTTAGTTGTATTATTTTGTATGTTTCAATTTATAGTGCGCTACACAAGACAATGGTTGGGCATGCGCATACTATGTGATGCGATTTATGCAGATGATTATCCGATATGCCGCATTGGACATCGATACCATACATGAGGTATTATATATAGTCTCATTAGTTAGTATGAAATATATCAATCTTATTTTTATATTATTACTTATATATATACATCATTCTCTTTGCAGGTGTTTAAAACTGACAACACTACAGGTAAATGCTTAAAAAATATACATTCTCCATATACGATGGAAGCATTAAATGAAATAAGAGAAGAATGGGCAAAAGCCATACAAGCAGTGGCAACTGTAAGATATAATTGGGATGTTGATAGCGATAATGAATGATACTTTGTAAATGAATATTTCTGAATGTTAATACATATATTTGAATGTTTTTATATGTGTGAATGTGAGAATTGAATTGATGTCTGAATGTATCTACTTGTGTGAATTATTTTTTGTGAATTTTGTAGGTTTATGGCCTGTTTGTAGGCTGATATCAATGGATGTCGTAAACCTGCAATTCAGAAAACTGAACTGCAGGTTCTCATCCTGCTGACCAGCCACAACAGGCCTGCAAACTGATATAAAAAAAATAGATATAGGCATCGGTTATTTACAGAAAACCGTCAGCAAAGACCTACAGCTTCGGGTTTTGTAAAACACCGACGCCTAATGTGGCCACAGCCGTACAGGAAATGGCGTCGGTTGTTCTTGTCAAACCGACGCCTATTTAACCTATAGGCGTCGGTCTTTTAGTAGATAACCGACGCCAAAAGGGTTCACGCCACAGAAAATGGCGTCATCTAGGACACTTTCTGCGTCGGTCTTTTAGTAGATAACCGACGCCGAAGGTGTCCTAGATGACGCTGTTTTCTGTGGCGCGAACCCTTTTAGCATCGGTTATCTACTAAAAGACCGACGCCTATAGGTTAAATAGGCGTCGGTTAAAAAACTGACGCCGAAGTGTTCGACCTTTAGCGGTGCCCACATAGGCGTCGGTCGGAAACCGACGCCAAAGGGGGTTAAACAACCGACGCCAAAGGCTGTTTCTGTAGTAGTGATTTTTCATAATGCCACCAAAATCATTAATAATGCATCATATTATCTTCCTATTTGTCATTATTGTTATTTTCACTTTCCTATTTCCTTATTGTGACTCCTTGGATCCCGAGAAACTCTATGGTTTCGAAATTCCTTCACAAGGATACTCATTATCCTTCTAGATGCATCTAAATGCATTGTTTCATATTATCTTATTTATTTCCTATTAAAATAACTCTGTTTGAGGTTTTCTCTTCATTTCTCTTTTATCTTCCTCATGGGTGTTCCTTTTATCATTAAGAATCCTTGGGATACGAAATTCCACTAAATATAACTCAATTGTACCTCTTTTTACTTATTTTCCACATTTTACCATTGTTTTCAATCTCTTTCTTAATAAAGAAATATTTAATTGATATTTTCTTTTCTTATTCCACTCTTTTTGCAACTTTGGACTCCTTGGAACCCAAGGAACCCAAGAGGCACGAAATCCCTCTTTGGATTTGCCTTCTAGAGGTTTCCACATATTTCTTTTCTTAGAAATTCAATTATTCATTTACTAATTGGATTTCCTTGTTATTTGGGTCCAATAGCCAATAAAGACCACAACACAAACATCAAGGTTATTGTAAACTGAATCCATTTATTCGAACCAAATTATGTCGTTATTTGTTCAAATATCTTTAATATGAGAAATTACATTCTCACCAAATGAACCCAAAAATTGGGGTTGTAACAGTAACATCTTAAACTTACATGAAGGGTAAATCCTAAGGATCCATGTAGAGGAAATCTAAACCACTTCAAGTTTGTATCCAAGATTTTAACGTCACAATCTAAGTCCAGGTCAATATGCCTTGCCATCCAAGTCCTCCACCTAGGGTTGGAAACATACCCTAGTAAGAAGAGAAACAATATAAGACATCAGTAAAGGCTGGTATGTTCATACTAAAAAGAAAAATTTAGCAATATAAAAAAATAAGGACATCAAATAATAAAAAGCTTCCCATAGAATAGAAAAGTACCACCCAAATGGGTATCAAGAGAATTGATCCACAATAAAAAGATACTTGCCATTAAAACAACTTAAAAAGCTTGTGCCATATATACATCCACTACCATGGTGGGAAATGAAGCACATATCAAGAAAGTAGGGCACACCAAACAATCATCATCAATAACATGCATATGTGAGATAAGCATAACACTAGAAGAATATAAAGACAAAGGTAGCCAATGCTTCACATCCTTGAAACCTAATAGAGAATGACACATTGCCAAACTCCCAATATATAAAGCTGAGCCAAGGCTTCACATCCTTGAAACTCAGGTATGGGGTACCACCACTACCATCCCAAAAATAGGGGCACACACCCAAAAACCAATGCAATTACACTACTCTAGAGTTTTTGAATCACATAGCATGTAATTGTAGAGGCAAGTAGAAAGTATAGTCTGATTATACAATGTTTCCATCACACAATGGACAATGCATACATCCATATGAAAGTGGGAACAAGATATCACATATCCACAAATAAATATCCACCTCAAAGTGGACACATATCATCAAAAGTCCCACATGCACCAAGGCACAAGATAAGAGTCAAGAGAATATCCAAGATAACTATAAACAAGATAGTTCACAAGAACCATGATATCAAAAGATAAGAGCAATGTGTATAGGCTATTATCCATAGGACAAAGAGAAACATAGGTGAATTTCTCAACATAGAAAATAGGGGATGCAAGATACCTCAACTTCAGAGTCCAAAGTCCAAAGCACAATCTAGGTCCAATCCTAGGATTCCAAAGAACCTATTAAACACATATACAAATTTTGTGTCAATTTCATGTACATTAACCAAACAATAAAAACACATTTTAATCATTATGAGAATTAGGTTATGTAAACTATTCCACAATTTAGTTCATGTTATTAGGAGTCCAAATAATATTCCATTATATTTTTCTGACTTATAAATCTTTAGTTATTTATTTTACAAGATATTACCTAATGCTATTACTCATTAATATTCACTTTTATGTAAACATCAGAATTTGCTGACAAAATCAGTACAATTAGATAGGTTATAATTTCTTGATTTCAAAACTTATTTTAATTCATTTTTCTGAGTTGTAGATTATTTATTGTGTATTTTCAAAAATGGACAAATCACAAAATTAAGAAAAACCATGTCATCAAGAAAAATATAAAATGAAGGGGGTTGGGACCCACTGACCTGGCCCAACCAGCAGTAGCCAAGCCGTGTGGTCAGTAGCCGATTTGACCCACCCCAAAACTAGAAAAGATGGAGGTGAGATTTTTATTTTGCCCTTGATAAAAAAAACAAAACAAAAGAGAGGGTGAGGGTAGAACCAAGATAACCACAGGGAGATACATCCCTCCCGTAGCTCCTCACCATGAATACAAGCAGCAAGCTGTTGGGTTGGCTGAAAATGCTAGGAATAGAGAAACTAAGATCTTTGAAAAACTAACCTCTCAAAAATGGCTGAGTAAACCATGCTGAAGGTGATAGAAGGAAAACCAAGTCGGATGGAGGTCAAAACACCCTGGATTACACTAGGCACAAAATCCTATGAGGAAGGGGGTGAAAATAGGGAAACTCGTGATACTCACCATTGACCAAAATTGATCACGAAGAAAGCTTCAACCAAGCTAAAGTAATGATTCAAGTGCATCTACAGGAGGTACCATGGCCAGAAATGTCGATACCAGGGTCCAAAGCCCCCTCGCAACAATAGAAGAATGGTGAGACACACGAGGTGAAGAGGGAATGAACTGGAGGTAGAAAAACATTAGTTCATGTTTGGCGGTAGCGTGGGCAACTTTTTATAAGATCCCGAAGGATAGAAGTGACATGGAAAAGAAGAAGGAAAGAAAAATAGAGGTGACAAGTTTGGCGCTACTCGTCTCAGTGGAAAAGGAAATAAAACACCGAAAGACTTGGGATAGTAGGGTGTGGAATCACATGAGGAATCGAATGGAAAAAAGAATCGAGAAGTTTCATGGACCAACCACGAAGAAATTGGCTCCCGAAGATCCACAACAATCAAAACTTGTTCCAAAAACCATCCTGAGCTGGGAGACAAATCGCAGACCGTTGGATCAACGATCTGACGGTCAAGATCGCATAGATACATCATAAGGGGCACATGACAAAATAAAATAGGAAACATTATCCAAATAGAATTTCGAATAAAGTGTAAAATTCAATTATTTGTTTTTTTTCTTTCTCTTCATTTGAGGGTGCAAACGAACCCCAAATTGGATAAAATTTTGCACATAAGAAAATTTTGATATGTAGAATCCGAATATAAAATTAGAGTTTCCTTTTTAGAACCTTTAATGTGTTAAATAAATCATTCACTATTTTTTCTTTCCTCCTTCATTAATGGTTTTAACATTATCCAAATTTTATGAAACTTCACCCGGAAGTCATATTTAATGTGTTGGATATGAATTTTCCATCAATTTCACATATTGCAGTTGTTTATATATTTATTTAATATTTTGAAGGTTCTACACACTTTATCTCTCAAGATTTCACCTTTTAAGCAAACTTTCTCCAAATTGGATGAAAATTCACCCAAAGGCTATATTTATTATGTAGATCACAAATATAAGATTATTTTCCTATTTTGGAGTCATTTATTGTTTTAAATGAATTATTATTATGTGAATAATGTGAAACTTGACTCCCAAGGTAATTGGGACCCAAGGAACATGATTTTAAAATTAGATTTCACTATTAGGATTTCTTTTTTTTTTGAGATATGTCATATGGCCCATTAGTTTATTATGAGAACAATTAAGTTCTTTATCTTTATATTACCATCAAAAATAGTTATGTGACATGTCAAATTATATTAGAGTAATATATTCATGCTTTAGTTTATTAAGATTACTCTAACCTCATCCTTGTTTGGTCAAACCCAAAAGGTCAAAGTTCTAGGGTAGGGTCCAAGATTCGGTATGTTACAACACTACACCCCTTAAAATGATTTCATCCTTAAAATCTACAGATCCAACATCAAAAACTGACTACTCTCCACCCCTTAAAAAGGTTCATCCTAATAAGTCAAACTAATCATCATCAAGGTATTAAGACTACCCACATATAAGTTAGCTGTGAAAGTTTTTAGAGATTTGTGTTATTCATTTATCCAACTAGAAGTTGCCATCTAGGGTTGAGTTTTAGGTCCTTGTGTCTCTAACCTATCAACCATACAACAACATCCAAAAGTCATAGGGTAGATCAACTACACCTTTATATCAATCCTAGTCACGAAAAATAGAGTTAGATTCTACTCAAACTATAGTTTCTCTTCATTGTGACTTATTTCAAGAAAATTTTAACAAACCAGAGAATTTTTTGTACGTATAGTGTATAAGGAAAATAATTTGGTGTGAAAACTTTTGCGATTGAAAACTGAAATTTAGGGCCCAAAATCAAGGTGAAACCAAGTCATAATTTATCCATACTAATACTTCTTATCCTTCTATCTTATCATAACCTAACTACATCCTCAAGTCAAACCTTATTGCATCAAAATATCATCATAGATCAAACCTAGGGTCAACATATCACTTAGAGGTAACTTAGAAAAGTCAAGGGTTCTAATGAGAAGACAAAATTGAAATTGTCAGATTCCTACACCATGGGCTCTAATACCATGTTGTAAAGAAGTGAAACCACCTCTCTACTAAAAATTTGAACATTAGAAACTCCAGTCCAAATACACTTGAAAGGTATGCTTGGCGTGGGTGTTAAATTTTCAAACTTTATAAATGTGTATTCAAAACAACCAAAGTGTAGCAGCGGAATAAAAACTTGACAATAATAAATGCATAAAACAAGGTAACATCTTAAACTTGCATGAAGGGTAAATCATAAGGATCCACGTAGAGGAAATCTAAGCCACTTCAAGTTTGTCTCCAAGCCTTTAACTTCACAATCTAAGTCCAGGTTAACATGCCTTGTCATCCAAGTCCTCCACCTAGGTTTGGAAGCATACCCCAGTAAGAAGAGAAACAATAGAAGACATTAGCAAAGGCTGGTATGTGCATACTAAAAAGTAAATTTGAGCAATATAAAGAAATAAGGACATCAAATAATAAGAGGCATTCCATAAGAGAAAAGTACCACCCAAATGGGTATCAAGAGAATTGACCCACAATAAAATAATACTTGCTATTAAAACAACTTAAAAAGATTGTGCCATATATACATCTACTACCATGGTGGGAAATGAAGCACATATCAAGAAAGTAGCGCACACACCCCACAATCATCATCAATAACCTACATGCATGTGAGATAAGCATAACAATAGAACAATATAAAGACAAAGGTGGCCAATGCTTCACATCCTTGAAACCTAATAGAGAATGACTGCCAAACTCCCAATATATAAAATTGAGCCAAGGCTTCACATCCGTGAAACTAGGGTATGGGGCACCACCACCATAATAATAAAAATAGGGGCACATGCCCAAAAACCAATGCAATTACACTACTCTAGTGCTACTGAATCTCATAGCATGTAAATTTATAGGCATGTAGAAATTATAGTCAGATTATAAAATGTTTCCATCACACAATGGACAACGCATACATCCATATGAAAGTGGGAACAAGATATCACATATCCACAAATAAACATCAACCTCAAAGTGGACACATATCATCAAAAGTCCAACATGCACCAAGGCACAAGATAGGAGTCAAGAGAATATCCAAGATTACCATAAACAAGATAGTTCACAAGAACCATGATATCAAAAGATAAGAGCAATGTGTATAGGCTATTGTCCATAGGACCAAGAGAAAGAATAAACATAGGTGAATTGCTCAACATAGAAAATAGGGGATACAACATACCTCAACTTCAGAGTCCAAAGTCCAAAGCACAATCTAGATCCAAGCCCAAGATTCCAAAGAACCTATTAAAAACATATACAAATTTTATGTCAATTTCATGTCATTAACCAAACCCTAAAAACACCTTTTTATCATTATGTGAATTAGGTTATGGAAAATGTTCCACATTTTAGTTCATGTTATTAAGAGTCCAAATAATATTTTATTATATTTTTCTGACTTATAAATCATTAGTTATGAATTTTACAAGATATTACCTAATTATATTACTCATTAATATTCACTTTTATTTAAACATCAGGATTAGGTGAAAAAACTAATACCATTAGATAACTTATAATTTTTTTATTTCAAAACCTATTTAAATTCATTTTTTGAGTTGTAGATTATTTATTGTGAATTTTTGAAAATGGACAAATCACTAAATTTAGAAAAACCACGTCAGGGAGAAAAAGATAGACAGAAGGGGGTTGGGCCCCGCTGACCTAGCCCAACCAGTAGAAGCCAAGCCATGTGGTCAGCAGCCGGTTTGACCCACCCCAAAACTAGAATAGATGGAGGTGATATTACTATTTTGTCCTTGATAAAAAAAATAGAAGAGAGGGCAAGGGTAGAACTGAGATAACTGCAGGGCAATACATCCCTCCCACTTCTACTCACCATGAACACAGGCAGCAAGTTGTTGCGCTAGCTAAGAATGTAGGGAACTGGGAAATTGAGATCTTTGAAAAAATAGACCTCTCAAAAACGGCTGAGTAAACCATGGTGAAGGTTATGGTTGGAAAACCAAGTCGGATGGAAGCCAAAACACCCCGGATTACACTATGCATAGAATGCAGCAAGGAAGCGGGTGAAAAGAGGGAAACTTGCGATACTCGCCATCGACCAAAATTGATCACAAAGAAAGCTTCAATCGAACTAAAGCAATGATTCAAGCACATCTCCAGGCAGTACCATGGCCAGAAACACCGAGAACAGGGTCCAAAGCCCCCTCGCAGTAACTAGAGAACGGAGAGACACACGGAGCGAAGAGAGGATGAATTGGAGGTAAAAAAACATTAGTTGATGTTTGGCGGTAGTGTGGGTAGCTTTTTATAAGGTCCCAAAGGATAGAAGTGGCATGGAAAAGAAGAAGGAAAGAAAAACAGAGGTGATGAGTTTGGCACTACTCGTCTGAGTAGAAAAGTAAACAAAACACCAGAAAACTTGGGATTGAAGGGTGCATAATCACACGAGGAATCAAATAGAAAATGAATCAAGAAGTTTCGTGGACCAACCACATAGAAATTGGCTCCCGAAGATCAACAACAATCAACACTTGATTCCAAAACCATCACGAGCTGGGAAACAAATCACAGACCATTGGATCAAGGATCTGATGGTCGAGATACCACATAAGGGGCACGTGAAAAAATAAAATAGGAAATCTTATCCAAATAGAATTCTAAATAAAGTGTAACATTCAATTATTTAATATATTCTTTTTCTTCATTTAAGGGTGCAAATTGGATAAAATTTTGCATATAAGCCAATTTTGATATGTAAAATCTGAATATAAATTTATATTTAACTTTTTAGAACTTTTAATGTGTTAAAGAAATCATTCACTATTTTCTCTTTCCTCCTTTGTATATGGTCATAAGATTATCCAAATTTTATTAAATTTCACCAGTAAGTCATATTTAATATATTGGATATGAATTTGCCATCTATTTTACATATTAGAGTTGTTTGTATATTTATTTAATATTAAGAAGGTTCCACACACTTTCTCTCTCCTGATTTCACCTTTTAAGCAAACTTTCTCCAAATTGGATGAAAATTCACCCAAAGGGTATATTTATTATGTATATTACGAATCTAAGATTATTTTCCTCTTTTTGAGTCATTTATTATTTTATTTGATATTTTGGGGAAAACACACATATTCTTTTCCAATTTTAATTAAATGAATTATTATTACGTGAATAATATGAAACTTGACTCCCAAGGTAACTGGGATGCAAGGAACATGATTTTAAACTTAGATTTCACTTTTGGGAATTCTTTTTATGATATATGCCATATGGGCCATTAGTCATCCATTAGTACATTATTTGACCAATTAAGTTCTTAATCTTTATATTACCATCCAAAATAGTTATGTGACATGTCAGATTATATTAGGCTGATATATTCATGCTTTAGCTTATTAGGATCACTCTAACCTCATCCTTGTTTGGTCAAACCCAAAAGGACAAAGTTCTATGGTAGGGTCCAAGATCCGGTATGTTACAACAATCCACTCCTTAAAAGGATTTTTCCCTCTAAAACTATAGATCAAACATCAACAACCAACTACTTTCTACCCCTTAAAAAGGTTCATCTTAACAAGTCAAACTAATCATCATCAAGGTATTCATACTACCCACATATAAGTTAGTTGTGAAAGTTTTTAGAGATTTATGTTGTTCATGTATCCAACTAGAAATAATCATCTAGGTTTGAGTTTTAGGTCCTTGTGTCTCCAACCTATCAACCCTACAATAACATCTAAAAGTCATAGAGTAAGTCAACTACACCTTTATAGCAATCCTAGTCACAAAAACTAGGGTTAGATTCTACTCAAACTATAGTTTCACTTCATTGTGACTTAGTTCAAGAAAACTTTGACAAACTAGAGAAATTTTTTGTACATATAGTATATAAGGAAAATAATTTGTCGTGAAAACTTTTGCGATTGAAAACTAAAATTCAGGGCCCAAAATCAAGGAAAAACCAAGTCACAATTTATCCATACTAAGACTTATTATCATGCTATCTTCTTATAACCTAATTACATCCTAAATTCAAACCATATTGATTCAAAATATCACCATAGATCAAATCTAGGATCAACATATCACTTAGAGGTAACTTAGCAAAGTCAAGGGTTCTAATGGGGAGACAAAATTGAAATAGTCAGATTCCGACTACCATGGGATCTGATACCATGTTGTAAATAAGTGAAACCACCTCTCTACTAAAAATTTGATCATTAGAACCTCCATTCGAAACATGCTTCAAAGGTATGCTTGGAGTGGGTGTAAATTTTTTTAACTTTATTAATGGTATTCAAAACAACCAAAGTGTAGCAGAGTAATAAAAACATGAGTATAATCAATTTATAAAATAGGGTAACATCTTAAACTTACATGAAGGGTAAATCATAAGGATCCATGTAGAGGAAATATAAACCACCTCAAGTTTGTCTCCAAGCTTTTAACTTCACAATCTAAGTCCAGGTCAACATGTCTTGCCATCCAAGTCCTCCACCTAGGGTTTGAAGCATACCCCAACAAGAAGAGAGATAATAGAAAACATCAGCAAAGGCTGGTATGTGCATACTAAAAAGTAAAATTGAGTAATATAAAGAAATAAGGACATCAAATAATAAGAAGCTTCCCATAGAAGAGAAAAGTACCACCCAAATGGGGATCAAGAGAATTGATCCATAATAAAATGATACTTGCCATTAAAACAACTTAAAAAGATTGTGCCATATGCACATCCACAACCATGGTGGTAAATGAAGCACATATCAAGAATGTAGGGCACACACCCCACAATTATCATCAATAACCTGCATGCATGTGAGATAAGTACAACACTAGAACAATATAAAGACAAAGGTAGCCAAGGCTTCACATCCTTGAAACCTGATGGAGAATGACGCACTGCCAAACTCCCAATGTATAAAGTTGAGCAAAGGCTTCACATCCTTGAAACTCGGGTATGGGGCACCACCACCACCATCCCAAAAATAGGGCAACATGCCAGAAAACCAATGCAATTACACTACCCTAGTTCTACTGAATCACATAGAATGTAAATGTAGAGGCAAGTAGAAAGTATAGTCAGATTATACAATGTTTCCATCATACAATGGAAAAAGCATACATCCATATGAAAGTGTGAACAAGATATCACATATCCACAAATAAATATCCACCTAAAAGTGGACACATATCCTCAAAATTCCAACATGCAGCAAATCACAAGATAAGAGTCAAGAGAATATCCAAGATTACCATAAATAAGATAGTTCACAAGAACCATGATATCAAAAGATAAGAGCAATGTGTATAGGCTATTGTCCATAGGACCAAGACAAAGAATAAACATAGGTGAATTGTACAACATGGAAAATAGGGGATACAACATACCTCAACTTTAGAGTCCAAAGTCCAAAGCACAATCTAGTTCCAAGCCTAGGATTCCAAAGAACCTATTAAACACATATACAAATTTTATGTCAATTTCATGTCATTAACCAAACCCTAAAAACACCTTTTTATCATTATGTGAATTAGGTTATGAAAACTAGTCCACATTTTAGTTCATGTTATTAGGAGTCCAAATAATATTTTATTATATTTTTCTGACTTATAAATCTTTAGTTATGAATTTTACAAGATATTACCTAATTATATTACTCATTAATATTCACTTTTATTTAAACATCAGAATTAGGTGACAAAATCAGTACCATCAGATATCTTATAATTTTATAATTTCAAAACTTATTTTAATTCATTTTTCTGAGCTTTAGATTATTTATTGTGAATTTTTGAAAATGGAAAAATCACAAAATTTAGAAACACCATGGTGTGCACAAATCATATCATCTTTTGGATCATGTTTGGTTGCATACCATGTTGTTTTGACTCAATTATCACTCTCATTCATGCTAGATTCTATATTTTTAGCTATTCTTACTTGTCTCATGGTTTGGATTGTAGGTACTATATTTTGTAATGAAATGATGAGGAATATATCATATTATCTCTTATTGGATCATTCCTCAAGTATCTACATGTTTTGGGGTTTGAAACTACGCAAATACCACTTTTTACGGCATGTAATTCAGAGCTACACACTGAAAGTTATGAGCAGAATACACAACAGCCCAGAACAGCCAAGTGCACGTTGTGCACCAAAAGTGCACGTCGTGCACCTGGAGCATCGAGCAGATTGAAAGTTTCTGGAAAGTTGCACGGCATGCACACAATTGCACGTCGTGCACCTGGGAGCTAAAAGTTTCTAGAAAGTTGCACGGCGTGCATTTCTTCAGTGCATGTTGTGCACCTGGGAGCTAAAGGTTTCTGGAAAGTTGCACGACGTTCATTTCTTCAGCACACGTCGTGCACAGTGCATCCTGGAACAAATTGAAAGTTTCTGAAAAGTTGCACGGTGTGCACCTGGCAGTTTCAGTGTTTTGAAAAATACGAGTTTTTGTTTAAAACGATGGGGGAACTTAATGGGCGGTTATGCCCGGTCATTTGCGGAAGTTCTCTTGTCCTAGAGCAAGCCTAGAGCATAGGAGGCCAATTTTGAGGGGAAAGGAGGTGGTTTCTTACCAAAGAAACCCCATTCTTCCTCTCTTCTTCTCCAAGCTTCTTCTCCAAAGTGCAACAGAGCTTCTTCACTCCACAAAGCTTCTCAGGAGGGAAGTTTGTCCGGTTTGGAGCAGCTGTAGAAGTGGGACTTCATCCTCAAGTCAGAATTCTACCTTCCTTTGGTTACACCTTGGGATTGCTTAGCTTTTCCTTCTCTAAACCATGTTTAACTCTGAAATTTCTGCACATTTTTTGTTGTACATCATTATGGACGAGTAGACTCTTTTTCTTGGGCATGGGAGAGTAACTCCCATGTCATAGCTTGGATGAACATATGAATTTTGTACTAAATGTTAGTTTCTTGCATATTCTAAGAGTTATTTCAGATCTGAAATGCTTGTTTGTGTGATTGGCCATCATACTTGCATGTTTTATACTTTCTTTCATAATCTGAGAAGATGTGTTTGAGAGTATGGAGTTACTCTTTTGGCAACTTGTCCTTGACCGCAAGAGTGGCTGGGATTATGTTGAGGAGCAAGGTTTGGGATTTGAAATGAAATACATACACAAGAGAGATGTATGGAGTTAAAATCATCATCACTTCGCCGGGAGGTGAGCAATGACTACAAACCTCCTTTGCAAGTTAATTAACATGTTTAAATTTGTATTTTAATATAAGCTATGATGTGATAGTGAAATCCCAAGTCTAAGATCCTTCCAAATCTGAATCTTAACTTTCTTAAGTGATAATTTATTGTTTTGCGTTAAATCTATAATTTAGTTGTCCTAATCCAATCATCTTATATACAATGATCTAGATTATTGAAAATCATAAATCTTGTGCCAACTAACCAACGCTCCTTGTGTTCAACCTCGACTACAACTACCCTCGTATACTTACGGGAAATAGCTAGTTGAGTAAAAAATCATTCTTAATGATTGAAACTCATTAGTGTAAACAACCAACAAGTTTTTGGCGTCATTGTCAGGGAGCATCGGTATTCCTGTTAGAGTAAGAGTTGTTGGTAAGTAAATGAGACTAGATCACAACCATCATATCCATTATCATATCTGTAAATCATAATTCATCATGATCATCATAATTTGTTGTATCTTCCATGTTTGTTTTGGTATCTCACTCACTTTGTTTATTTGCAGGAGCATATGGGGTGTTCATAAAAAGATCCTTGAACCGTGCATATCTCTACATTCAGAAAATGAACACATCATTTGCAGCCCTCATGGAGCAACAAGGAGTGAAACCCAAACATGTATGGAGGAATCACAACCCACACAACCATCATCCATGTCACCATCATCCAAACGGCATTCACCCATGCATCATTCATCCACATCACCATCATTCACACCTAATTCACGACTAACACCCATACCACATTCTTCTACACCCTCATATCCATCACCTTCATCCATACCACATACACCACCACCACCTACGCCACATCTACCTAATCCTACAGATTCACATGAAGAACTAGCCAAGGAGGATGACCTTCCTCTTAAGGACTACTTTGGTACAGTTGCAGCCAATATTATTTGTGATTCATGTGGGTTTCTTGGACACTCATCTTCTACATGTTATGCTTCTCCTGTTTAACTACAATGGGCTACACTCCACCAGACTTCTACATCAATGCAAACCCAAATTTCATTCAGCCACAACAACCACAAGTAACTTCTAGATTAGAGTCCATGCTTGCAACATTTATTTCAATTCAAATGCAGCAAAATGAGGAGTTCCATCAACAAAGACAATCAATGAAGGGTTCCATTATCCAACTCTCTTCTAAGGTGCATGATATTACCACTCATGCACACATCTTGGAGAAACAAATTACCCAGCAAGCTCTTTTTAGCAAAGAAGCATTTCCACCTTTCTTGCCTAGTCCACCGGAGATGAATCCTACATATTTTAGGCCGGTGACATTGAAGAATGGAGTTTTTATAGAGGTATATCCTTCAAAGTATGATGATGTTGATACCCATGACGATTATGAAGTTTCAACTAAAGGGGAGAAAGCTACAACACATGCTCTACATGTTGATTCTTCAAGCAAGCCACATGTCCTTCCTCCTCACATACTAGATGACACATTGCTTCATAATGAGAACACTCTTCCCAACTCATATTTTGATGATGCTTCAAAGAAGAATGAAAAGACAAATAGTATTGGCATACAAAAGACTATTCTTGTTGCACCTCATAGGTTCTTTCGCTTGCCCCAAATCAAGGACATATTTGCAAGGAGGCATAAATCTTTAGCACAACAATTTCCAGCTGCAAATCAGAGCATCGGTCCTCCATGGACTTTGATGTTTCCACCATGATGAGGTACCCGGTTGCAACCTTTTTAGTTTGATTTATGCAGTGAGGACACTACAGATTTCAAGCTTAGGGGGGAGCAACTGGATTGTAACCTAGTTCTTTTAGCTTTTCCCTTTCATGTTATTTGCTTCTTGTCATTTGCTTTTATTTTGTGTTCACATTTTAGTCTTTTGTTTTCAATTCTGCTCTTCTGGTGGAAAATCTAGTATGATATGAGGTTTATCTTTTATATGTGGATAGAACTCCTATGCTTAACTGATTGTCCTCTTTTGATGAGAAATATCATTTGGAGAAATTGTAAAAGGCATGCATTAATCAAATGAAACCTTTTGGCCATCAACATGTGCTTAACTCTGGTTTATGTTTCTAGCCCGAACATTCATCTTTCACATCCTTAATTGCTTAAAACATGTAATGGTTTCAATTTTTGTGAGTAAATCAACTTTACAACATCATTTGGAATACGGATGCCCTTGTCAAGCTCTTAGTGCATTTTTTACCACTCTTTCAATGAAAAAAAAACAAAACAAATGAATGAAATCTAGCTAATGTTGCAATTTAGTTGACTCTCCTATGTTTTGGAAAAAAATAAAATTTCTTTTGGCTTATCTCATCTTAATACCCCATAAAAGATGGCTAAACTACCCACATATCATGCTAGCCTAGTGTAAGTCCGATCTGGCCACGATGGTTAGGTGGTATGTCTTAAAAGAGGGTAAAATACCCCAATCGACATTCCAAGTGTGCATAAGCCTACATTAGCATCCGAGTGTCGGAACCCATAATCCATTATCATGTCATTTTTGGGAAAGAAGGAGAGTACAACCAAAATTGTCAATTTTAACTAAGATTTCATCATTTGTATCATTAATAGTTGAGAGTTTGAGTTGCACATCCACTAATTGCTTGGCATGGTCATCCAAATTCTACTTAGTGTTGTTTAATTGATTGGTTTATTTAATTGTGACCACCCCTACTGAACTAAAAATCTCTTTCTTGGGTGTTTAAGTTGAAATTGATGGATATGAGCATAAACATGTTGATCATGGTTGGTTTGGTCTTATACACATCTTTCATTTCATTTGATCTATTCATGAACTTGACAATTCTTCATTTATGTTTCTATGCTCTTTTTGCTTGAGGACAAGCAATGGTTTAAGCTTATGGGGATTTGATGTACACAAATCCTGTCATCTTTTCGATCATGTTTGGTTTTATATCCATGTTGTTTTGACTCAATTATCACTCTCATTCATGCTAGATTCTATATTTTTAGCTATTCTTACTTGTCTCATGGTTTGGATTGTAGGTACTATATTTTGCAATGAAATCATGAGGACTATATCATATTATCTCTTATTGGATCACTCCTCAAGTATCTACATGTTTTGGGGTTCGAAACTACACAAATACCACTTGTTACGACATGTAATTCGAACCTACACACAGAAAGTTATGAGCAGAATACACAACAACCCAGAACAGCCAAGTGCACGTCGTGCACCAAAAGTGCACGTTGTGCACCTGGAGCATCGAGCAGACTAAAAGTTTCTGGAAAGTTGCACGGCGTGCACGTAATTGCACTGCGTGCACCTGGGAGCTAAAAGTTTCTGGAAAGTTGCACGGCGTGCATTTCTTCAGTGCACGTTGTGCACCTAGGAGCTAAAGGTTTCTAGAAATTTGAACGACATGTATTTCTTCAGCACACACCGTGTACAGTGCATTCTGGAACAAATTGAAAGTTTCTAGAAAGTTGCACAGCATGCACTTTGGGTGCACGGCGTGCACCTGGCAGTTTCAACATTTTGAAAAATACGAGTTTCTGTTTAAAACGAAGGGGGAACTTAATGGGTAGTTATGCCTGGTCATTTGTGGAAGTTCTCTCATCCTAGAGAAAGCCTAGAGCATAGGAGGCTGATTTTGAGGGGAAAGGAGGTGGTTTCTTGCCAAAGAAACCCCATTCTTCCTCTCTTCTTCTCCAAGTTTCTTCTCCAAGGTGCAGCAGAGCTTCTTCACTCCACAAAGCTTCTCAGGAGGGAAGTTTGTCTAGTTTGGAGCAGCTGTAGAAGTGAGATTTTGTCCTCAAGTCGGAATTCTACCTTCCTTTGGTTACACCTTGGGATTACTTAGCTTTTCCTTCTCTAAACCATGTTTAACTCTGAAATTTCTACACATTTTCTGTTGTACATCATTATGGACGAGTAGACTCTTTTTCTTGGGCATGGGAGAGTAACTCCCATGTCATAGCTTGTATGAACATAAGAATTTCGTACTAAATGTTAGTTTCTTGCATATTCCAAAAGTTGTTTCAGATCTGAAATGCTTGTTTGTGTGATTGGCCATCATACTTGCATGTTTTATACTTTCTTTCATAATCTGAGAAGATGTGTTTGAGAGTATGGAGTTACTCTTTTGGCAACTTGTCCTTGACCGCGAGAGTGGCTGGGATTATGTTGAGGAGCAAGGTTTGTGATTTGAAATGAAATACATACACAAGAGTGATGTATGGAGTTAAAATCATCATCGCTTCACCGGGAGGTGAGTGATGACTAAAAACCTCCTTTGCAAGTTAATTAACATGTTTAAATTCGTATTTTAATATAAGCTATGATGTGATAATGAAATCCCAAGTCTAAGATCCTTCCAAATATGAATCTTAACCTTTCTTAAGTGATAATTTACTATTTTGTGTTAAATCTATAACTTAGTTGTTCTAATCCAATCATCTTATATACAATGATCTAGATTATTGAAAATCATAACTCTTGTGCCTAACTAACCAACGCTCCTTGTGTTCGACCTCAACTACAACTACTCTCATATACTTGTGGGAAATAGCTAGTTGAGTAAAAGATCATTCTTAATGATTGAAACTCGTTAGTGTAAACAACCAACAAACCACGTCATCGAGAAAAAGAGAGAGAGTAGGGGGTTGGGCCCTGCTGACCTGGCCCAACCAGTGGCAGCCAAGCCATATGGTTAGTAGCCGGTATGACCTGCCCCAAAACTAGAAAAGATGGAGGCGAGATTACTATTTTTCCCTTGATAATAAAACAAAATATAAGAGAGGGTGAGGGTATAACCGAGATAACCACAGGGGGATACATACCTCCCACTGCTTCTCGCCATGAACTAAGTAGTTAGCTGTTTCATTGGCTGAATATGCAGGGAACAAGGAAATCGAGATCTTCGAAAAATAGACCTCTCGAAAATGGTGGAGTAAACCATTGAGAAGGTTATGGTTGGAAAACAAAGTCAGATGGAGGCCAAAACACCCCGGATTACACTAGGCATAGAATGTGGCGAGGAAGGGGGTGAAAAGAGGGAAACTTGCGATACTCACCATCGACCAAAATTGATCACAAAGAAAGCTTCAATCGAACTAAATCAATGATTCAAGCGCATCTCCAGGCAGTACCATGGCTAGAAACACTGAGAATAGGGTCCAAAGCCCCCTCGTAGTAACTGGAGAATGGAGAGACACACGGGGCAAAGAGAGGATGAACTGGAGGTAAAAAAACATTGGTTGATGTTTAGCGGTAATGTGGGTAGCTTTTTATAAGGTCCCAAAGGACAGAAGTGACATGGAAAAGAAGAAGGAAAAAATATAGGTGATGAGTTTGACGCTACTCGTATGAGAAAAAAGGAAACAAAACACCAAAAAACTTGGGATAAAAGGGTGCAGAATCACACAAGGAATCAAATGGAAAAAGAATCGCGAAGTTTCGTGGACCAACCACTGAGAAATCGGCTCCTGAACATCCACAGTAATCAACACTTGTTTCCAAAACCATCTTGAGCCGGGAGACAACTCACGGACCGTTAGATTAAGGATTCGACAGTTGAGATTGCACAGATACAACATAAGGGGCGCGTGACAAAATAAAATAGGAAACCTTATCCAAATAGAATTTTGAATAAAGTGTAAAATTCAATTATTTAATGTTTTCTTTTGCTTCATTTGAGGGTACAAATGAACCCCAAATTGGATAAAATTTTTCAAATAAGAAAATTTTGATATGAAGAATTTGAACATAAAATTAGATTTTCCTTTTTAGAACTTTTAATGTGTTAAAAAAAGCATCCACGGTTTTCTCTTTCCTCCCTCATTAAAGGTTGTAAGATTATCCAAATTTTATGAAACTACACCCGCAAGTCATATTTAATGTGTTGGATATGAATTTTCCATCAATTTTATATATTGGAGTTGTTTATATATTTATTTAATATTTTAAAGGTTCTACACATTATCTCTCTCCTGATTTCACCTTTTAAGCAAATTTTCTCCAAATTGGATGAAAATTCACCCAAAGGCTATATTTATTATTTAGATTATGAATCTAAGATTATTTTCCTCTTTTGGAGTCATTTATTATTTTATTTGATATTTTGGGGAAAACACATATATTCTTTTCCAATTTGAATTAAATGAATTATTATTATTATGTGAATAATGTGAAACTTGACTCCAAAGGTAATTGGGACCCAAGGAACACGATTTTAAACTTAGATTTCACTTTTGGGATTTCTTTTTATGAGATATGTCATATGTCCCATTAATTCATTATTTGACCAATTAAGTTCTTTATCTTTATATTACCATTCAAAATAGTTATGTGACATGTCAGATTATATTATGAAGATATATGCATGCTTTAGCTTATTCGAATCACTCTATCCTCATCCTTGTTTGGTCAAACCTAAAAGGTCAAAGTTCTAGTGTAGGGTCCAAGATCCGGTATGTTACAACACTTGAACCCTTAAAAGGATTTCATCCTCGAAATCTATAGATCCAACATCAACAACCAACTACTCTCCACCCTTTAAAAAGGTTCATCCTAAAAAGTCAAACTAATCACCATCAAGGTATTAAGACTACCCACATATAAGTTAGTTGTGAAAGTTTTTAGAGATTTATGTTGTTCATGTATCCAACTAGAAGTCACCATCTGGGGTTGAGTTTTAGGTCCTTGTGTCTCTAACCTATCAACCCTACAACAACATCCAAAATTCATACGGTAGGTCAACTACACCTTTATATCATTCCTAGTCACAAAACCTAGGTCTACTCAAACTACAGTTTCTCTTCATTGTGACTTAGTTCAAGAAAACTTTGAAAAACCAGAGATATTTTTTGTACACATAGTATATAAGGAAAATAATTTGTTGTGAAAACTTTTGTGATTGAAAACTAAAAATCAGGGCCAAAAATCAAGGCAAAACCAAGTCACAATTTATCCATACTAAGACTTCTTATCCTACTATCTTCTCATAACCTAATTACATCCTCAGGTCAAACCTTATTGCATCAAAATATCATCATAGATCAAATATAGGGTCAACATCTCACTTAGAGGTAACTTAGCAAAGTCAAGAGTTCTAATGGGGAGACAATATTGAAATAGTCAGGTTCTGACCACCATGGGCTCTGATACCATGTTGTAAAGAAGTGAAACCACCTCTCTACTAAAAATTTGAACATTAGAACCTCTAGTCCAAACACACTTCATAATTATTCTTGGAGTGGGTGTAAAATTTTCAAACTTTATTAATGGTATTCAGAACAACCGAAGTGTAGCAGTGGAATAAAAACATGACTATAATCAATTTATAAAACAAGGTAACATCTTAAACATACATGAAAGGTAAATCATAAGGATCCAAGTAGATGAAATCTAAACCACCTCAAGATTGTATCCAAGCTTTTAACTTCACAATCTAAGTCCAGGTCAACATGCCTTGCCATTCAAGACCTCCACTAAGGGTTGGAAGCATACCCCTGTAAGAAGAGAACAATAGAAGACATCAACAAAGGTCGGTATGTGCATACTAAAAAGTTAAATTGAGCAATATAAAGAAATATGGACATCAAATAATAAGAATCTTTCCATAGAAGAGAAAAGTACCACCCAAATGGGTATCAATAGAATAGATCCACAATAAAATGATACTTTCCATTAAAACAATTTAAAAAATTGTGCCATATATACATCTACTACCATGGTGGGAAATGAAGCACATATCAAGAGAGTAGGGCACACACCCCACAATCAACATCAATAACATTTATGCATGTGAGATAAGCATAACACTAGAACAATATAAAGATAAAGCCAGCCAGGGCTTCACATCCTTGAAACCTGATAGAGAATGACGCATGGCCAAACTCCCATGTATATAGTTGATCCAAGGCTTCACATCCTTGAAACTCAGGTATGGGGCACCACCACCACCATCCTAAAAATAGGGGCACATGTCCAAAAACCAATGCAATTACACTACTCTAGTGGTACTGAATCACATAACATGTAAATGTAGAGATAAGTAGAAAGTATAGTCAGATTATACTGTTGGTATATATGCACATAGATCCATCCCAAGCGATTGCATAGAGTCGGATATTAATTAATCAAAAAATGTGATTATTTGGTTAATTAATGAATTCTAGAATATTCTAATTAATCTACGAGCGTTTTAATTAACATAATGTTTCTATTTACCGATGGGTTTAGGAAACCCTACTTCCCTTCGTATCCTATTTAAAGGAGGATCGATGGCCAATATCTATATAAGATATTGAGAGATGCTTTTAGTTTATGCTCACGTACGTAACCTAGCCGTCACCGTCCTTAGGAGAGAAAGGAGAGCAACGCGCCGCTAGCACGCCGCCGCACAGACATGACTCCTTCCCGCCGACTTAGGATGTGCGACGTGGAGTTTCAGTCCATCCGCGTGGACGAAGTAGAGACGCAGAGACTAAGACTCCTACATTCGATGGACACGACGACCATCCGTGCACGTTACGAGCGGGGCACATCATCGCACAGGAGCGCCGCCAGATCTTCCTGTGACAGCGAATGGGAGAGAAGTTCCGTCTGTGTAGGTCAGCACCGTTGCACCGTCGTGCAGCAGGACATCGTCGGACTTGCTCCGTGATAAGGTATATTCCGCAAACACTCCTTCCAAATACATTGTTGTCGACGAGATCCTGTTTCGGATTGCGTGGATTTTATTTCTTCCAACGTGCATGTTTTCTCCACAAAACCCAACATATACAATGTTGCCATCACACAATGGACAACGCATACAACCATATGAAAGTGGGAATAAGATATCACATATCCACAAATAAACATCCACCTCAAAGTGGACACATATCATCAAAAGTCAAATGTGCACCCAGGAACAAGATAAGAGTCAAGAGAATATCCAAGATTACCATAAACGAGATAGTTCACAAGAACCATGATATCAAAAGATAAGAGCATTGTGTATAGGCTATTGTCCATAGGACCAAGAGAAAGAATAAACATAGGTGAATTGCTCAACATAGAAAATAGGGTATACAACATACCTAACTTCAGAGCTCAAAGTCCAAAGCACAATCTAGGTCCAAGCCATGGATTCCAAAGAACCTATTAAACACATATAGAAATTTTATGTCAATTTCATGTACATTAACCAAACCCTAAAACAACTTTTTATCATTATGTGAATTATGTTATGAAAACTATTCAACATTTTAGTTCATGTTATTAGGAGTCCAAATAATATTTTATTATATTTGTTTGACTTATAAATATGTTGCTATGAATTTTACAAGATATTACCTAATTATGTTACTCATTAATATTCACTTTTATTTAAACATTAGAATTAGGTGACAAAATCAGTACCATTAGATAACTTATAATTTTTTGATTTCAAAACTCATTTTCATTCGTTTTTTTGATATGTAGATTATTTATTATGATTTTTTTAAAATGGACAAATCATAAAATTCAGAAAAATCACGTTAGTGAGAAAAGAGAGAGAGAAGGGGGTTGGGCCCTGCTGACCTGGTCCAAGCAGTGGCAACCAAGCTGTGTTGTCAACAGCCGATTTGACCCGCCCCATAACTAGAAAGGATGGAGGTGAGATTACTATTTTCCCTTGATAAACAAAACACGACAAAAGAGAGGGTGAGGGTAGAATTGAGATAATCGCAAGGGGATACATCCCTCCCGCTGCTCCTCACCATGAATACAAGTAGCAAGCTGCTGTGTTGGCTGAGAATGCAGGGAACAGGACAACCGAGATCTTCGAAAAATAGACCTCTCGAAAATGGCTATGTAAACCATGGTGAAGGTGATGGTAGGCAAACCAAGTCAGATGGAGGCCAAAACACCCCAGATTAACTGGGCACAAAATCCGATGAGGAAGGGGGTGAAAAGAGGGAAACTCGCGATACTCACCATCGACCAAAATTGATCACAGAGAAAGCTTCGACTGAGCTAAAGCAGTGATTCAAGCACATCTCCTGGTGGTATCATGGCTAGAAATGTTGAGACCATGGTCCAAAGCCCCCTCGTAGCAACCGGAGAATGGAGAGACACATGAAGCAAAGAGGGGATGAACTGGATGTAGAAAAACATGGGTTGATGTTTGGCGGTAGCGTGGGAATCTCTTTATAAGGTCTCGAAGGACAAAAGTGACATGGAAAAGAAGAAGGAATGAAAAATAGAGGTGACGAGTTCGACGCTACTCGTCTGAGCAAAAAAGGAAACAATACACCAAAAAACTTGGGATATAAGTGTGTGGAATCACATGAGGAATCAAACGGAAAAAGAATCGAGAAGTTTCATGGACCGACCGCGGAGAAATTGGCTCCCGAAGATCCACAACAATCAACACTTGTTTCCAAAGCCATCACGAGTTGGGAGACAACTGACAGACCGTTGGATCAAGGATCTAACGGTCGAGATTGCATGTATATACCATAAGGGGTGTGTGACAAAATAAAATAAGAAACTGTATCCAAATAGAATTCCGAATAAAGTGTAAAATTCAATTATTTAATGTTTTCTCTCTCTTCATTTGAAGGTGGAAATGAACCTCAAATGTGATAAAATTTTGCACATAAGAAAATTTTGATATGTAGAATCTAATTATAAAATTAGATTTCCCTTTTTAGAACTTTATTTATTAAGTAAATCAATCATTATTTCTTTTTCCTCCTTCATTAAAGGTTATAAGATTATCCAAAATTTATGAAACTTCACCCGTAAGTCATATTTAATGTGTTGGTTATGAATTTTCATCAATTTTACATATTGGAGTTGTTTGTATATTTATTTAATATTTTGAAGTTTCTACACACTTTCTCTCGCCTAATTTCACCTTTTAAGCAAACTTTCTTCAAATTGGATGAAAATTCATCCAAAGGATATATTTATTATGTAGATTCAGAATCTAAGATTATTTTCCTATTTTGGAGTCATTTATTGTTTTATTTGATATTTTGGGGAAAACACACATATTCTTTTCCAATTTGAGTTAAATGAATTTTTATTATGTGAATAACGTGAAACTTGACTCCCAAGGTAATTGGAACCCAAGGAACATGATTTTAATCTTTGATTTCACTTTTGGGATTTCTTTTTATGAGATATGTCATACGTCCCTATAATGGCCCATTAGTTCATTATTCGACTAATTAAGTTCTTTATCTTTATATTACCATCCAAAATAGTTATGTGACATGTCAGATTATATTAGGGTGATATATTCATGCTTTATATTATTAGGATCACTCTAACCCCATCCTTGTTTGGTCAAACCTAAAAGGTCAAAGTTCTAGGGTAGGGTCCAAGATCCGGTATGTTACAAAACTCCACCCCTTAAAAGGATTTCGTCCTCGAAATCTATAGATCTAACATCAACAACCAACTACAATCCATCCCTTAAAAAGGTTCATCCTAACAAGTCAAACTAATCCTCATCAAGGTATTAAGACTACCCACATATAAGTTAGTTGTGAAAGTGTTTAGAGATTTATGTTGTTCATGTATCCAACTAGAAGTCACAATCTAGGTTTGAGTTTTAGGTCCTTGTGTCTCTAACCTATCAACCCTACAACAACATCCAAAAGACATAGGGTAGGTCTACTACACCTTCATATCAATCCTAGTCACAAAAACTAGGGTTAGATTCTACTCAAACTACAGTTTCTCTTCATTGTGACTTAGTTCAAGAAAACTTTAACAAACTAGAGAAATTTTTTGTACATATAGTATATAAGAAAAATAATTTGTTGTGAAAACATTTGCAATTGAAAACTGAAATTTAGGGCCCAATATCAAGGCAAAACCAAGTCACAATTTATCCATACTAATACTTCTTATCCTGCTATCTTCTCATAACCTAATTACATCCATAAGTCAAACCTTATTGCATCAAAATATCATCATAGATCAAATATGGGGTCAAGATCTCACTTAGAGGTAACTTAGCAAAGTCAAGGGTTCTAATGGGGAGACAATTGAAATAGTCAGATTCCGACTACGATGGGCTCTGATACCATGTTGTAAAGAAGTTAAACAACCTCTACTAAAAATTTGAACATTATAACCTCCAATCCAAACACACTTCAAAGGTATTCTTGGAGTTGGTGTTAAATTTTAAAACTTTTTTAATGGTATTCAAAACAACCAAAGTGTAGCCGCGGAATAAAAACATGACTATAATCAATTTATATAACAAGGTAACATCTTAAACTTACATGAAGGGTAAATCATACCCCACGTAGAGGAAATCTAAACCACCTCAAGTTTGTCTACAAGATTTTAACTTCACAATCTAAGTCCAGGTCAACCTACCTTGCAATCCAAGTCCTCCACCTAGGGTTGGATGCATACCCCAGCAAGAAGAGAAACAACAGAAGACATCAGCAAAGGTTGGTATGAGCATAATAAAAAGTAAAATTGAGAAATATAAAGAAATAATGACATCAAATAATAAGAAGCTTCCCATAGAAGAGCAAAGCACCACCCAAATGGGTATGAAGAAAATTGATCCACAATAAAACAATACTTGCCATTAAAAACAACTTAAAAAGATTGTGCCATATATACATCCACTACCATAGTGGGAAATGAAGCACATATCAAGCAAGTAGGTCACACACCCCACAATCATCATCAATAACTTGCATGCATGTGAGATAAGCATAACACTAGAACAATATAAAGACAAAGGTGGCTAAGGCTTCACATCCTTGAAACCTGATAAAGAATGACGCACTGCCGAACTCCAAGGCTTCACATGCTTGAAACTTGTGTATGGGGCACCACCACCACCATCCCAAAAACAAGGGCACATGCCCAAAAACCAATGCAATTACACTACTCTAGTGCTATTGAATGAAATAGCATGTAAATGTAGAGGCAAGAAGAAAGTATAGTCCAATTATACAATGTTTACATCATACAATAGAGAACGCATGCATCCATATGAAAGTGTGAACAAGATATCAGATATCCACAAATAAACATCCACCTCAAAGTGGACACATATCATCAAAAGTCCAACATGCACCAAGGCATAAGATAAGAGTCAAGAGAATATCCACGATTACCATAAACAAGATAGTTCACAAGAACCATGATATCAAAACATAAGAGCAATGTGTATAGGTTGTTGTCCATAGGACCAAGAGAAAGAGTAAACATAAGTGAATTGCTCAACATAGAAAATAGGGGATACAACATACCTCAACTTCAGTCCAAAGTCCAAAGCACAATCTAGGTCCAAGCCTAGACTTCCAAAGAACCTATTAAACACATATACAAATTTTATGTCAATTTAATGTACATTAACCAAACCCTAAAAACACCTTTTTATCATTATATGAATTAGGTTATGAAAATTGTTCCACATTTTAGTTCATATTATTATGAGTCCAAATAATATTTTCTTACATTTTTTTACTTATAAATTTTTAGTTATGAATTTTACTAGTTATTACCTAATTATATTACTCATTAATATTCCCTTTTATTTAAACATTAGAATTAGGTGACAAAATCAATACCATTAGATAGCTTATAATTTACTAATTTCAAAACTTATTTTAATTCATTTTTTTGAGCAGTACATTATTTATTTTGAATTTACAAAAATGGACGAATCACAAAATTTAGAAAAACCACGTCAGCGAAAAAGAAAAAGAGAATGGGGTTGCGCCCCACTGACCTAGCCCAACCAGCGGCAACCAAGCGGCATGGTCAACAATAGATTTGACCCGCCCCAAAACTAGAAAAGATGGAGGCAAGATTACTATTTTTCCCTTGATAAAAAATAGAAGAGAGGGAGAGGGTGAACTATAATAACTATAGGAGGGTACATCCCTCCCACTGCTCCTCGCCATGAACACAAGCAGCAACCAATTGTGTTGGCTGAGAACGTAGGGAACGGGGAAATTGAGATCTTCAAAAAATAGACCTTTCGAAAATGGCTAAGTAAACCATGGTGAATGTGATGGTAGGCAAACCAAGTCAGATGGAGGCCAAAACACCCCAGATTACACTAGGCACAGAATCCAACGAGGAAGGGGGTGAAAAGAGGGAAACTCACAATACTCACCATCGACCTAAATTGATCATAGAGAAAGCTTCAACTGAGCTAAGGCAGTGACTCAAGCGCATCTCCAGGCGGTTCCATGGCCAAAAATGCTGAGACTAGGGTCCAAAGCCCCCTCGCAGCAACCAAAGAATGGAGATACACACGAGGTAAAGAGGGGATGAATTGGAGGTAGAAAAACATTGATTGATGTTTGGCGATAGTGTGGGCAGCTTTATATAAATTCCTATAGGACAGAAGTGAAATGGAAAAGAAGAAGGAAAGAAAAACAGAGGTGACGAGTTTGGTGCTACTCATCTGAGTAGAAAAGGAAACAAAACACCAGAAAACTTGGGATAGAAGGGTGCAGAATCACACGAGGAATCAAATGGAAAAAGAATCGAGAAGTTTCATGGACCAACCACAGAGAAATCGGCTCCCGAAGATCCACAACAATTAGTACATGTTTCCAAAACCATCGCGAGCTGGGAGACAACTCACAGTCCATTGGATCAAGGATCACGGTCAAGATCGCATGGATACAACATAAGGGGTTCCTGACAAAATAAAATAGGAAACCTTATCCAAATAGAATTCCAAATAAAGTGTAAAATTCAATTATTTAATGTTTTCTCTCTCTTCATTTGAGGGTGCAAACGAACTCCAAATTGGATAAAATTTTGCACATAAGAAAATTTTAATATGTAGAATCCGAATATATAACTAGATTTTCCTTTTTAGAACTTTTAATATGTTAAATAAATCATTCACTGTTTTCTCTTTCCTCCTTCAATAATGGTTATAAGATTATTCAAATTTTATGAAACTTCACTCGCAAGTCAGATTTAATGTGTTGGATATGAATTCCCCATCAATTTTACATATTGGAGTTGTTTGTATATTTATTTAATATTTTGAAGGCTCTACACACTTTCTCTCTCCTAATTTCACCTTTTAAGCAATCTTTCTCCAAATTGGATGAAAATTCACCCAAATGCTATATTTAATATGTAGATTATGAATCTAAGATTATTTTACTCTTTTAGAGTCATTTATTATTTTATTTTATTTTTTGGGGAAAACACACATATTCTTTTCCAATTTGAATTAAATGAATTACTATTATGTGAATAATGTGAAACTTGACTCCCAAGGTAATTGGGACCCAAGCAACATGATTTTAAACTTAGATTTCACTTTTGGGATTTATTGGATATGTCATATGGCCCATTAGTTCATTATTTGACCAATTAAGTTCTTTATCTTTATATTACCATCGAAAATAGTTTTGTGACATGTCAGATTATATTAGGGTTATATTCATTCTTTAGCTTATTAGTATCACTCTAACCTCATCCTTGTTTGGTCAAATCCAAAAGGTCAAAGTTCTAGGGTAGGGTCTAAGATCCGGTATGTTACAGTCTTAATCTCACCAAAGAAAGCAATGATACTATCAAGAACATGTGCCCTATCTTTTAGTAAAAACAACCAAGTAGCCTGAGAGAAGTCATCGATAAAGGTCATAAAGTAATGAAATCCTGACATACTTTTGAAAGAAAAAGGTCCCCATATATCAACATGGACAATGTCAAAAATAAATTTTGAGAGTTGTTTTTCTAGCCAAACTACATTGAGTTAGCTTTCCTAATTGGAATGCTTCACATTCAAACACCATTTCCAATAAATTAGGAATTAAATGTTTGAGCTTAGATGGGGATGGATGTCCCAATCTGTAGTGCCATTGAAGTCCCAAATTAATTGAATATAGAAGAGAAGTAGTTTGTGGAGCATCAAGGTAGTATAAGTTGTATGGTCCCTCATGGCCCAAACCAATACTCATCCTCGTGCAGAGATCTTGAAAGACTATGGCTCAAACATAACATAACACTAAAATTATTTGACAATTTTACTAACTAAAAGACGATTCATAGGATAGTGAGGAACATATAAAACTGATTTGAGCAAGCAATTATTTATATTGCAAATATTACAAAATCCATGAACTGGGGCTTGAGTGTCATTAGCAACAAAATCCATGAAATAGAAGAAGCAATTAGTTTAGATAAAAGTTTTGACATGCCAAAAATATGGGTAGAAGCACCAGAGTCAACCCATTTATTTATACCATAAAGGTTCAAGGATGCTAGAAAAGGTAGAATCACCATTTGAGCATGAAGCCAATGTCAGAGACTAGAATCATTATTAGGAAAGCTTTTCAAATTCAGCTCAGAGCCAATCCATAGAAGCCATGGAGGGTTGGGCAGAGTCATCCTCAGGTTTAGTCAGTAGAAGCTTGATTGTCCCATGTGTTGGGGTAGCCATGCTTCCCCAAAAAATGATCCTGATTGTGATTATTCCAGCCAAAAAAGTTGAAATGATGAGGTCTAGTTGGAGGAGTGTTGTTTGGTTCATCAGTTCATTAACCATGCCTTAGTCGAGTAGGGGGGTTGGCTATGTCCATGTCTTGATGGATCAAAATGACCACATCCTCAACCACGAGCACGACCTCTACCACGACCATGTTTTCTAGATCAAACTACAACAACACATACCTCAATGGAACCAACAAGAGTAGAAGAGATACATGATAGGCGTTGGACTCATTTTACAACATAAAGCAGTTTAGTGAGTGGATCATTGGGCATGATCTAATCCATGACTCCTACAAAAGAAGTAAGTAATCTAGAAATGTACAAATTGAATTTCATTCGGTTATGTTTGAACTTTAGTGATATCAAAAATTAGGGGATGCTAAACTTCAAATTCATTCCACAAAGCACAATATTAATTATAATAATTATCAACAGAGGTATCTTTATAGAATTGCTTTTTGTCCAGATTTTTAAAGATTTCAAATACATTTTTAGGGGGTTTTGTTTGTGTGAATATACATGTTCTAACTAATCCCACATGGCCTTTCCATTTTAAGTCGTAGAAGAGATTGACTTTTTTTTTTTTGCATTATTGACCATCCATGTTATCACTCCAGAGTCATTGTTTCCCCACATGTCATAGACATCTTTGGTTATTTTGTCAAAAGACTCAGACAGAGTAACAAGTCCTTTAGTGATAAGATGAGATTACCAACCTTGGGCCTTGACTTACATCTCAAAGGAATCCAACCATGTATGGTAGCTAGAACCATCCAATTTAGTGATGGGCAAGTAGAGAGTTCTTAAGTTATCATTAGAGGCAATGATGGAATCAGTTCAAGATAAGTCCATAGAAGTTCTTAGTTTAGAAAGGCATCAAGCATCATGCAAGGTATCAAATTACAAGTTCAAAGACCCAAAGAATGGGCATTAAGATTTTTTATTAATCAGTCGACACTACGTCGTCAATTTAGACCATCAAGTGACAATGGTTAATAGGAGGAAGAATATTTCCCCTAAGAAATAATTGGATCCAAGTAGTTTTTTATACCAGGATCAACCTAGGTGGAATCAACAACAGTCCAACATGGTCGTAGAGGGTGGCGGGCAGTATGATGGAGGTAGGGAGGGAAAATCACAATGGCGGGTGAGTGTTGGGGGTTACCAGAAGAGTTGATGTGGAGTTTAATGAGGGGGCCGATGTGGTGGACCATGGAGTGGATGTCAATGGACTAGGGGGTTGATGGCATGAAATGTGGTGGAAGATTGATAGGATGGAAGGTGGTTGAAGGTCGATGGGTTGGAAGGTGGTGGGAAGGTCAATGGGGGGTCAATGAGGGTGGTCAATGTGATGATCGATGGGGTGGTCGATGACTTTGATGGGGGTTCAATGGTATGGAAGGTAATGGAGGGTCAATGGGTTGGAAGTTCAATGGCTTGGCGGAGGATCAACGGGGTTTGGAAGATGGTGGAGGGTAGGACATGGAGTAGTGAATGGGTAGTGGAGGCAGCAGCAACGAGAGGGGAAGGTCGATGGGCAGAAGGACAAGGGGCGATGGGTAGGGTTTGAGGTAAGCATTGACAATGGAGGTTGTTGTAGCGTATGGGTGAAAAGGCTTAGGGAGGGTTGAAACTCTCTAAACACCATGTGCATCAAATAGGTTTTGTATTATTGAGATAACAAATACAAGCATGGGTACCCTCCTTATATAGGATAGGAGGAGTCCTCAATACAAGTTTACCAATATGGGATAAAAGACAAGACGCTAAATAAATCACAAACCAAATAAATAACAATAAATATACTAACAAAACCGATGGATAATACAATGGGACATTTGTATAATAAATCCTTATCCCATTCAAAAAAATCCTATACCCCTAACTTGATAAAAGAACTAATAGCATGTGAAATACAATGTGAATATCATAATATTATAACATGTTAGGTAATTATAAGTTTCACATAAGGGATAGTATGTAAATATATTCAAATGTCACTACCCTCATCAATATTTCTAATTCAGTTTATGAGTTTAACAATGCTCAGAATAAGATTGATTGTGTCTATATTAGTAAACATGATTGTTCATACATCCTTAGCCTTAAAACAATTGATGTATATTAGTGGAGTGTTAATTTGATATTAATGCAATTAAAATTACATCAAGTGAATTTAAAAGAAACTTGTATAAATTTCGAGGCAAGTGAGTAACGAATAGATAATCCCAAAACAAAACATAATTCTAAGATATTAATGATGAATGTTAAATTGGATGGTAAATGTGGTACTGATACCTTTTTAACTCTGACATATTAGATAACTTAAAAGATAATTCTAAAAGTAGAGATTAGTAAGGTAATACGAATCTACATGATTTAAGTGTTTGGGTGTCGATTTTCAATAGAATCGGACACCCCTATATACCTCAGATAATTATGAAAATAAAATATGATAATCAACCCTAAAATTGCAAAGTAAACGATTTAAATCATTCCATTTCCTATAGTTTGTTATATTTTTTCCGTCACACTTTTTGTTTTTCCTTCTTTTGGCACACTGTGTAAGAAAGTATTCAATTTCAAAGAGCCACACAACATGATAGATCCTCAGAAGTGAACGATGGTTCTAGGTCTTGTGTTGGTGGTAAAGGAATGACAAGAGTGACTTGAGTCACACGATGGGTGATGGGTTCATGATCCACAAATTCAGAAAGATCAAGCTTAATAGACTCAAATTGAGGTTAAGGTGGAGAGAATGATGATCTAGTATAAAAAAATACATCTGGTTCATAAAACGTAATATTGGCTAAGACAAGAGAGTTGCTTGAACTATAAAATAAATAATCTTTTTAAAAGGAGAAATAAAAAACAATTTTGATAGGAATCAAGTTTATCTGCATTTGGATCAAAATTATGAACAAAAGTAGTACACGGAAAACCACATAGAGGGAGGTGAAAAACCTTTTGAATGGAAAAAACAATAAAAAAGGATTTCTTGCTCTATAGAATAGAATACAACTGTCAATTTTTAAGGTAGTGGGAAATGAAAACAACCTCAGACTAATAGGATATAGGAAATTTGACTTGAAACATAAGAGTGCAAGAAATGTCAAGAAAATGACAATTTTTACCTTCTACAACCACATTTTGCTATGGATCTGAGGGAAAGAACATTAAGATATGGTTCCAATACTAGAACAAAATGTTAGCACCTAACCTGATATATATTTCAAAGTATTATTGGTCCAAAACATTTTGATGGATTTATTCAATAGTGTTGAGATCATTTATGGAAAGACTAAAAACATCAATCATCTCATCAAGAGATTTCGACAAGTATAACCAAGTCATGCGAGAGAAATCATCAAAAAAGGTAATTAAATAAAGAAATCATTAAAGATAATGCTTCAAAAGGATCACAATTGTCACTATGAATAACATAAAAATAGCTTTAGAACATAAAAATGTGTTGAAATCATTGATGGAAAGACTAAAAAACCAGTCATCTCAACATGAGATTTTGACAAGTATAACCAAGTCATGTGAGATAAATCATCCACAAAGGTAATAAAATAAAGAAATCCATTAAAACTAGTGGATTGAAAAACACCACAAATGTACATTGTGAATAACGTAAAACAACTTTAGAACATAAACTAGATCTTTAAAGAAAAAGAACTCCTATGATGATTTCTAAACTCAAAAATCACAAGGGAGATCTATTAAAATAGATAAAAGGGTTCTGGGTACTTCATCTTTTCAAGAAAGGGATAACTGTAATGTTGATGAAGTTGGAAAGGTGTGCTTGTGAGAGGGGAAGATGAAGGGATGCCATCACCAAAGTAGTATAGGTGGCTCTAGAACCCAAACCAATCATCCTGAAAGTATGAGAATCCCATATCACAAAACCATGGCTACCAAAGGTGATGTTATAAGTAAAGGCATCAATTTATTTGGATAAGGACAATAAATTAAATAAAAAATGAGTATTATAGTGGAAAATTTTGGGTGTAACACTAGGTGAGATGTTATCACTCTTACATTGTTGAACAATTTTAATGGACCCATCTACATCTGTCAAAGTGGAAGATGAGGTATGGATATAGGGTTAATTGGAGGATAAAATATGTCTCTTACCCATCATATGTTGGGTTCCCCAGAGTCGACAATCTAGGAATAACTAGATGGGACCCAGACATTACCTAGGTTAGAGGCTAGATGTGCTAAAGACGTTGCAGCGAGTTGCATGGTCATGTATCCTATGATTGTGTAGGTTGTTGAGGATCCAATTGAGAGGATTGTAGAATTTTAACATATTTGGATGACGAGATGGTGAAAGACAAATTGTCTATTCCTTGGGAAACATGAGCAATCATAGTGCCATCATTACTGCCATAAGGATGACCTTGCTTCTAATATTATCTCTTCCATATCTCCTAATTTATTACAAAGCATGCATTTGAGCCTTGACAGATGTCCACGAAAATGCTATGGATAATGGTTGCAGTCATTGATGAGGTGCAGAGCATTCTTTTCATATGTGTAGTGACTATGAGCAATGTCCCACAATTTTCTTATAGTTTCATAGAACATACATCTGTAGGAAATATATTTCTCCATATTGTTTAAAACCCAACTTTTGACTTGATTATTTCCCATTTCCATTTAGGGGTATGTTCAGCGAGCTTTTCTATGAGTTTCACCTTATCTTTGGATTCAAGAATCATTTCAATAGAATTCAACTAGAGTAGATAACTACCTCCATTTAATTTGAAGTGTGAATAAGTTTATTTGTTGTTATGTTGTTGTTGTTTTGATATGTACACCCTCGTCCTATATATATAGGAGACGAGGCAATTATAAGGAAGCGGACTAAGCCCTAATGGGACATGGGCAACAAGACCATCTACATAGTAGACTAGTTAACTTATTAATTAAATAGGCTAATATTCTTACACTCCCTCTCAAGCAAGAGCATGGTTGAACACAAGTTCAATCTTGGAGTAACATGTCTCGATTGAACAATAATAAATAAATGATAAATAAAAGATAGAAGTGCCACTCCCTGGACAAAAAATGCTAGTTCCCCTTAAATAATAACTTCCTAACTAAAAAATATGATGACGCCTCTTTGAGATGTGTTTTGTAGGTTGGAGAAGCTTTAGCTTTAAAGAATGTTTTTCATTTGAAGTGCATCTGGAATGAAGAACATATGAAATAGACGATCATAGATACCATGACTATGTCATTTTCACTATAGAGGAATGTACAAGTGGAATAAATGCACATCAACACATCCCACGTACATAGTGTGGCACAAACCTAGAGCAATGTGATATAGCAGTAAAGGTGTCTTTAAATTGTTTGAGAAGTGTACCAACTGGAATAAGCATTGAATACTACCAAAATGCATAATTTGGCACACACATGTTGGACGAGGTGTTGAGGTGTCGTCTCAACACGTAGAAGTAGCAGATGCAACTTGGAGAAGAAGTGATGTAGTAGCTCGGTGAAGATCACTCTAGATGAATCCTTGTAGATACAAAATTTGCAAAGTCTTGAAGATGATGAGCTCTAGAGATGAAGAAGAACCCATCTAGAACACCACTAAAACAACATGGATGAACAAATATAACATCATCAATACCAAAGGGGCAAGAGGCTAGAATTATCTGCGTCAGCTCTTGTCTTGACGTACATAATGAGGTATGAACGAGAAAGGCTTGATGTCAACGCTGCAACTGTGAGATCCTTCAATGTTGTCTCATATGTAAAGGATGCTAAGTGGTAATGATGTGACATAAAGACATTAGGAAACCAGATTTGTTGAACAATATGAAGATCCATGAAGATAGCTTGGAATATCATCTCGTCTCATCTCATGTCCTCTCCTCATATCCTCTCTCATGTTCTCCTCATACCCTCCTCTCTATCTCTCTCTCCCCTCTTATAACATCCCTATCCTGGGTTATGCCATAAACCTAAGAGTTTTGATTAAGTAAGTTATTTATAAACTTGTTTTAGTCTTTTGAAAAGTAATTAAGACTCAAGGAAAGTTTAATTTTCAAGTTTGAGATTATTTCCAAACTGTTTGTGCATTATATGATAGTTTGGGAGTAATTTGCAATTTACCCAAGATGAGGGGTTATATTGAAATATTTCACATTTTAAACATGCTTCAAGTGCTTTAGCATAATCAGAGAGAGAATGATTCTAAGGGGTGGCTTGTGGAAAGCCTAAGTTCCAAGTTGGAGCTTGTTTGAAAAATGCTTCTGCCTTGTGTACCAGTTTTGGTACAATTTGTAATTTACCCAAAATGTAGGGTTGATATGAAAATTACCATCTAGAGGAGAGAGAAAGATCTAGGAACCATGTTTGAATCATATTTGAGTGGTAGCATTCTTGGTGATGAAAAGACCAAGAAAAGATGTATAGTTGAAGCATTTATATGAGTTGTATCGAGTTGTAGAGCTTATATGGGAGTGCCTATCGGCCAAGGAGCCATAGAGGAGGTCCCATACCATTTTTTTGACAATTGGCATTTTCCATGATGGGTTAGGCACCTCAAGGAGGTGGTGGATATCGGTTTACAACTTTCCTTAGAAAAAGTGTATCGGTTTGCGAATAAAGTGATGTGGAGTTGAAATATCTTGCTCAACAAGATAACTAATGGCCACAATCTTATCCCTAGATTATCCTCAAGAGTTTTTCATGTCAAGATAAATATGTGTGCATGGACTTGTGTCAACCATGCATGGACACGTGGCACCTAGTAGTGTAAAATGATGACACCTCTTATACACTCTCTCTCATGAACCTCAATTATATATACACCATTCCTTTCACCTACTAGTGAATCTTTTCAAACCTTATCACACCATTACTCTTAGATATCATTCATAGAGTTGAGGATCAAGGAGGAGCTCGAGCCATTAAGCTTAAGGTGAAGCCATGGTCATCTTCAACCTTGGATAAAGCATGATCTCAGGTTGTGATTCTTTCTTTCTTTCTCTTCTTCACCAAATTCTTATCTATGGTGATTCCTTGCATGTAGAGGAATTATGTATGTGTCTTGGAACTGTGATAGGCTCATCTTCAACCTTGGGAACATGAAGCTTTGGATCTTGGATATTTGAATTTGTTCTTGAGGTGGGTTATATAACTTAAACCCAATTATGTTATTATTCACCATCAATCTTGCCATACTTGATGATCTACTTTAAATTTTGAGTATTCTTGTATAATTGATGAATCCATGAGTTCTATTAGTGACATAGAATTGTTGTCCATGAATTAGAACAGTAAAAACTAAGGTCTTGAGCTTGAAGATGATGAAATCATCATGGCTCAACCCGATATCAGGTTGAAGTACCTCTAACCCGATATGACAAACCCTAAATTATGAGAAACCCGATATAAGTGATCTAATTACATACCTCATGCATGATATAGTGATGAGTTTACACCTCATGGATGATATGAGTGATACATACACACACCTCATGCACGATATGGCATTAAGCACATACCTTATGCATGATATGGTGTCAAGTATACACTCTCACCCGATATGCTGTTGAAACCCAACATGGAACCCGATATACCTTGAATCCCCAAACCCCTATTGGTTTGTACACTTGATTTGGTCTAGACTAACATGTTGTCTAGGTTGTCACTTATCACATGGTGAAGGGTAGGCCCATACCATGAAGGTTTGAAGATATATGAGCATAAGGGTCTAACCCAGTATGCAAACCCTAGTGTTGAGCAACCAGATATGGAAGCATGATATGGTGATGAGGATACACCTCATGCATGATATGGTGATCAAGGATACACCTCTATGCCCGATATGGTGTGAAGCACACACACACCTCTTTGCCCGATATGGTGTGAAGCACACACACACCTCTTATCCCGATATGGTGTGAAGCACACACACACCTCTTTGCCCGATATGGTGTGAAGCACACACACACACACCTCATGCCCAATATGGTGGAAGCACCTCAATCCAATATACTTGATTGAGTAACACATGAAGTGTGTTATGTCAAATGATACATTAAGATGTATAGAGTTCAATGCATTTTGATAAATGTAGGCCAATGTACCTTGAGAGAAGGATTGAGCCAACCTAATAAAGTATGATGTAAACATTATCCTAGTGAGGATGAGAGAGAAACTCATACTTTGTGTGTTAATCATTCAATGAGCATACATTGATACCACTATATGTGTAGAGCTATGAATCAGGGTTTCAATCTTGATAATATGAATTAGGATTTTAATTCATGATAATATGAACTTAAAACCCTAATCCGTTAAAGAGGGAAACCCTAACCCTAATTGGTGAAAAGGGAAACCCTAACCCTAATAGTGGAAAGGTTGTATTTCTCATATGTTGCATGGTAATGATATGTATTGGATATTGCTTCTATCATGAAATAATAACTATGCATGTATTATAAGATGATGAGAATAGACAAGTATGAGCTATGATTTTTCATATGATACAGATTAAATGGGCCTTGTGAGCCATGTGAAATACATGTGCAATAAGTTTAATGTATAGCTAGTCTGAGGACCTAGAGGTAATAGTTACCTGATAAGAGGTAACAATGTTCGGTGATGAAAAGGGTTTGAATACCCAGATCTAGTAATCATGATGATGATAATGTTAAGGGATGAGAATTCCCAGTAATGTGATAAGGGACTGAGATCCCGAGTGTTATGCATTCACTGTGTTCCAAAGATTATGAAAGTACTTGACAAATGTATTACACCTTTTCTTTGTGGAATCTGTTATAATCCATTCTTGTAACTTGATTGATGCTAAAAGATATTTTAATACACTTAATTAATCAAATGTAACCTTATCATGTAGTGCCCAGACCATAGATCCATTCGGTGTATGCATTTGCTAGATGGTGAAATGACTTTAACTCTGAGTGCATATTTTTTAATATGTGGGGGGTGAAGGACGAACATATCCTTATGTCCAGATGGGGATTGATATGTTATCTTCCTGATGAATGTCGGGGTTGTCGTGTGATCACCCTAATGAAAATATACTGGGGATTGATGTGATATCTCCCCGAAGAGAGTGCATGTTGTAGTTGTAGCTCTATAGTGAAGATGTTGCTATACCCTGGCAAGCTAGTTGTAGTTTGACATGTGGTCACTTCAAGTGGTCTCGTACTAATCGAGATGGGTGAGGTCATGGCAGTTGGCTCTTCCATTGACCTTGTATGGTACCAATTTTGACTAAGCAGTGGTCTATTGGAGCATGAGAAGTATACCTCATCTCCTCTGGGCATAAGTGTGATTGTAAACATATAATCAGTCGTGTAGTGTATTTTCTTAAGGTATGAATACAGAAACATTGGTTGATGCTTCATTACTTTTATACATCTTAGTTGATAGATGTTATACATGTTCTTCATATTCCTTATAAAGTAAATAGATGATCTATAGCTTTGCCATGGATAGTTGAACTACATTAACATTGCTATTGCTTTGCACTGCAATTAAACAATGACTAAACAAGCTTATTTACATAAAAGATCCTCTGCTTAGTTTTATATTGTTTACCTATGATAATAATATGGCTGGGGAAGAGTTATATCTCTTGCTGGGACAATTGTCTCACCTCGTGGGTTCCACAATTTTGAGGTGGACATGCACGAGGAGGTAGAGATTGTACTATAGAGAAAGGACAACAATAGTAGGGACAATAGTTACAGTTCAGGTTGAGTGTATTGTCTGTCATATCTTGTACATAGAAGTCCTATGTGTCATCTCTATACTCTCAGGTCCTTGGGAGTTAGTACGTGATGGTTTTATAAATGATCTGAGATATTATCTAGTATGCCTCGAGGTTTTATGTTGCTTATGTATATGTTTGGGCAAAGCAACTGGTATATGATATCCTCCAGATGAGATGGCATAATGTATGTACAATATGAACCATGATGTATATATTGCTTTGGTTTTAATTTTTTTTAGTGATTTTTGTTAATATGCTGCTAATGGTTATTATGTGTAATTACCTTCCTTGTGGTGGCTCGGTTGGCATCGAGTTGTCACAAAGTTTTGGCATCAGAGCCTAAGGTTTGATGAGTCTACAGAGACATGGGATTAAGGTTGTTGAGTCTGTTCAAGTGTCCTCCAGTTTATCTTATAGTGACTTCTGCTCATATAGGAGAAGAAGTAAAGATGAAAGATGGCTGGAGCACACAAAGAACATGCTACTAAGAGCAGTCTTGCTACACTAGGAGGAGTTGTAAGGGATTAGGCTAGAGAGGAATCAGTTCTTGAGAATCCATGACTTCATCAAGACATGTTAGAAAATCTAGCCTTTCATGCTCATTTTAGGAATTTCATGACCACAATGATGCATATGGCAGATCACATGCCAACACAAGCACCTAGAGCACCAGTTCCCAATGAGGGACATGGATTTGGTAAGACCTTTGAGCAGTTATGTTGGGTAGGAGCCACCAAATATGCTGGTAAAGCTGACCCAACAGACACAGATTCATGGCTCACTGAGCTAAAGAAAGCCTTTAGAATCCTTAGCATTCCAGAGACTGATAAAGTTAGACATGTTGTGTACCTTTTAAAAGGAAGCGATGGACATTGGTGGGCCATTGAAGAAGAGAAAAGACCTGGTGTTGAGGTTGAATGGCAGGAATTCTGATGTGAGTTTGTTAGTAAATACTTTCCCAAGACTTATCTGGATGAGAAAATCTCACAATGTGAGCGGATTAGACAAGGATTGATGAATATTAGTGACTATGAAGCTAAGTTTATGGAGCTTTTGTGGTTTTATCCACACATGGCTACTAAGGGTGAGGAGAGGATTTAGCATTTTGATAAAGGTTTGAATGTTGATTTAACCACACATGTATCTACTCTAGAAAATAGAGAGAGGTTTGCCACCTTTATGGAGTCAGTTAGGCGGATAGAGAGGTCCGTGATTGAGAAATGTGAGGCAAATAGTAGGAAAGTACCTTCCTAGTTCTAGGGATAGAGGTCTAGAAGTTTCAAGAAACTGAGGTTTCCTGCACCATTAGCACCACAGAGGTTCAGTTCTCAAACATAGTGGACATCAAGCAAGGGTAGAGTTCATAGTTTTCTTCCAAGTGGAGCCCATAGCATGTCATCAATGTTAGTGACAGGACCATCTAGGCCACAATGGGAGAATAGAGATTGCTTCAAGTGTGGGCAGATAGGACATCTAATAAAGGATTGTCCAGTTAGAGATAGGGAGGTAACCCAACCATCGAGGCATAGTCAATTAGGCTCTTAGAGGAAATAGTTTAGTAGTGGCACATGAGGACGTGGACATGCATCCCAAGCAGGATCATCTGCACCAAACAATAGAGAACGGAGTTGACAATAGGCAATGGAAAGATTCTATGCTATGAATCAGTCAGAGGCAATAGTCAATCCATGAGTCATGATAGGTCAGGTGGAATTGTTTCATTCTGATATGTCTTCATCCTGCTTCGTATCTATTTTGATTGATCTGGGTGTTACGTATTCCTTTATCACTCAAGAAGTGATTCATGACTGCAATATGATTGTCAGTCTTAGAGCAGATAATCTATTATTAGAAACTTTGTTAGTTGAATCTACAATGTTGCAAGAGGTATGTTCTCCCTGTGTTCTTTCTTTTTCAGAACACAACATTTAGGTGGATCTTATACCACTTGAGATGCACATGTTTGATGCAATTCTTGGGATGGATACCCTATAAAAATATAAGCTTGTCTTGGATTGTGGTTCCAAGCAAGCTATGTTCATAGACAGTGATAAGATATGGGTCTTTCAAGGGGACATAATAATTCTTCCGAAATGTCTAGTGTCAGCAATGGTAGTGGAGATACTGATGTAACAAGGATGTGAAGCATTCTTGACACATGTAGTAGACACCAAAGTAGAAAGTCCTAGTCATTCTGAAGTTCCTGTTGTCAGGGAATTCAAGGATGTGTTTCTTGAAGAATTTTCAGATATTCCTCCACCTCGAGAGATTGATTTTGAGATTAATCTAATTCTGGGTACGCAACCAATAGCACAAACACCTTATAGGATGGAACATGTTGATATGGAAGAACTCAAGAAACAGTTACATGAGTTGCTTGAGAATGGTTTCATTCAACCGAGTACTTCTCCATGGGGTGCTCCAGTTCTTTTTGTGAAAAAGAAGGATGGGTCTATGAGATTATGCATAGACAATAGATAGCTTAACAAGGTGACTATAAAGAACAAATGTCCTCTACCAAGGTTAGATGATCTGTTTGACCAGTTGTGTGGTGTAATAATGTTCTCTAAGATAGATCTAAGGTCAAGATATCATCAGTTATGTATCAAGGAGGATGACATACCTAAGTCAGCCTTTAGGATAAGGTATGGTCATTACGAGTTCATAGTTATGTCATTTGGACTAACTAATGCACCGGTTGCATTCATGGAGTTGATGAATAGAATCTTGTGGCCATTCTTTGATCAGTTCATAGTGGTATTCATAGACGACATCCTGATATACAATAGATATGGTCAACAACATGAACAACACCTTCGTCAAGCCTTGACTTTGTTGAGACAGCACAAGCTATATGCTAAGTTTAGCAAGTGTGAGTTCTGGTTTTCAGAACTATCTTTTTTAGGACATGTTATATCTGCTTCAGGTATTCGTGTTGATCCTAAGAAAGTGGTCTGTTGTAGAGTGGGAACAACCCAAGATACCAATTGAGATTCGCAGTTTCCTAGGTTTGGCAGGTTACTACAGAAGGTTTATTAAAGACTTCAGTTTATAGCATTACCCCTAACTAGGTTGACCAGGAAGGAGGTTCCTTTTGTCTTGAATGACAAGTGTCAGTGTTCTTTCCAGTTGTTGAAAGAAAGGTTGACTAGTGCACCTGTGTTGTCTTTACCTGAGCAAGGAAAGGGATACATTGTTTTCTATGATGCCTCTAAGAATTGTCTAGGATGTGTGCTAATGCAAAGTGATCGTGTAGTTTCTTTTGCTTCTCGACAGCTTAAGAACCACGAGGAGAACTATCTGACGCATGATCTAGAATTAGTTGTAGTGGTTTACGTGTTGAAGATTGGGAGGCATTATCTAAATGGAGAAACATGTCAGATTTTCACAGACCATAAAAACATAAAGTACATCTTCTCACAACGTGAATTGAATATGAGACAATGCCACTGGATGCAATTAATCAAGTACTATGGTTATACAATTGATTACAATCCAGGGAAATCTAATGTAGTGGCAGATGCACTAAGTAGAAAATCTTCATCTCCACCCATAGATAAAGCACAACTGAATTCTTTAATGTGCTTGAAACGGGACATGTTTGTCTCTTTGAGACAAATGAATGTACAGTTAGAAGTATCTTTGTTAGCAAGATTATTGGATGATATGCATGTGAAACCTACTCTGAGACAACAAATTAAAGATGCATAATAGGTTGATATTGTGATTCAGCAGATCAGGTCAGAGTGTGGTAGTAAAAAACAGGACGGTTTCCATGAATCAGAGGATGAGGTAGTATGTTACCATGGTAGGATGCTAGTACCTAATGCCAGTGACTTAAGAAAGATAGTTATGGGGGAAGCTCATTCATCCATGTATGCAATAAATCCAGGGAGTACTAAAATGTATCATAACTTAAAAAATATATATCAGTGGCCTGATTTGAAGAAGGATGTAGTTGAGTTTGTTATGCGGTGTCCAGTGTGTTAGCAAGTCAAAGTAGAACACCATAAGCCTATAGGAACATTAAAACCCTTACCTATACTATAGTGGAAATGGGATCACGTGACAATGGACTTTGTGGTTGATCTACCCAAAACAACCAAAAGTCATGATTCCATTTGGGTGATAGTTGATAGGTTGACTAAGTCAGCACATTTTCTTCCTGTTAAAACAACCTATAATACTGAAAAACTTGCAAAGATCTACATATATGAGATAGTTCAGTTACACAGAGTTCCATCTATGATTGTGCATGATAGAGGTCCCTAGTTTACAAGTCATTTTTGGGAATGACTACATAAAGCCTTGGGTATGCAATTAAAATTTAGCACAACTTTTCACCCTTAGACAGATGGACAATCTGAAAGGACTATACAAACTTTGGAGGACTTGCTTAGGGCATGTGTTCTTCAGTTTGTAGGAAGTTGGGACTTACACTTGAGCTTAATATAGTTTTCCTACAACAATAACTATCAGATTAGTAATGATATTGCACCATATGAAGCATTATAAGGTAGACGTTGTAGATCTCTGTTATGCTGGTATGAGACAGGAGAATCCAACTTTTGGGTCTTGAATTAGTACAACAGACAACTAAAAAGATTAAAGTAATACAACAATAGTTGAAGGCTTCACAGGATAGACAGAAGTCATATGTCGATAGACGACATAGACCTTTAGAGTGCCAAATTGGAGACAAAGTGTATCTCAAGGTCTCTCCTTGGAAAGGTGTTCTCATATTTGGGAAGAAGGGTAAGTTAGCTCCTTGATTTATGGGACCTTACCCAGTGACGACATGGATTGGAAAGGTATCCTATAGGTTGGAGTTGCCACTTGAGCTCCATAGACTACTTCCAGTGTTTTATATATCTATGCTGATAAAGTGTCATCCTGATACAGAGTTGGTGTTGCAACCTATAGAGGTGGAATTGAATGAAGATATATCCTATGTGGAAGGTCTAATGATGCTTCTTGATAGAAGAATCAAGAAGTTGAAAAAGAAAAACATAGTTCTTGTGAAAGTTCTCTAGCATCATTGTGGCATTGAAGAAGCCACATGGGAGTTGGAGGATGAAATGAGGAGGAAGTACCCTTCTCTTTTCTCTTAAGATTTCGGGGACGAAATCCCTGTTAGGGGTTCATAATTGTAACATCCCTGACTTGGGTTATGCCATAAACCTAAGTGTTTTGCTTAAGTTATTTATAAACTTGTTTTAGTCTTTTGAAAAGTAATTAAGACTCAAGGAAAGTTTAATTTTCAAGTTTGAGCTTATTTGCAAACTGGTTATGCATTATATGATAGTTTGGGACTAATTTGCAATTTACCCAAGATGAGGGGTTATATTAAAATATGTCACATTTTGAACATGCTTCAAGTGATTTATCATCATAAGAGAGAGAATGATTCTAAGGAGTGGCTTTTCGAAAGCCTAAGTTCCAAGTTGGAGCTGGTTTGAATAATGCATGTGCCTTGTGTACCAGTTTTGGTGCAATTTGTAATTTACCCAAAATGTAGGGTTGATATGCAAATTACCAACTCTAAAGTGTCCCTACTCTCTCTTAGAATCATCTAGAGGAGATATAAATAAGGAGGCACCATGTTTGAATCGTATTTGAGTGGTTGCATTCTTGGTGATGAAAAGACCAAGAAAAGATGTATAGTTGAAGCCTTTATATGAGTTGTATCGAGTTGTAGAGCTTATATGGGAGTGCCTATCGGCTAAGGAGCCATAGACGAGGCCCCATACCATTTTTTCAACTATTTTCCTTTTCCATGATGGGTTAGGCACCTCAAGGAGGTGATGGATATTAGTTTATAACTTTCCTTAGAAAAAGTGTATCGATTTGCGAATAAAGTGATGTGGAGTTGAAATATCTTTCTCAACAAGATATCTAATGGCCAAAATATTATCCCTAGATTATCCTCAAGAGTTTTTCATGTAAAATTAAATATGTTTGCATGGACATGTGTCAACCATGCATGGACATGTGGCACCTAGTAGTGTAAAATGATGACACCTCTTATACACTCTCTCTCATGAACCTCAATTATATATACCATTCCTTTCACCTACTAGTGAATCTTTTCGAGCCTTATCACTCCATTACTCTTAGATATCGTGGATAAAGTTGAGGATCAAGGAGGATCTCAAGACATTAAGCTTAAGCTGAAGCCATGGTCATCTTCAACCTTGGATAAAGCATGATCTCGGATTGTGATTCTTTCTTTCTTTTCTTCTTCACCAAATTCTTATCTATGGTGATTCCTTGCATGTAGAGGAGTTGTGAATGAGTCTTGGATCTGTGACAAACTCATCTTCAACATTGGGAATGTGAATCTTTGGAGCTTGGATATTTGAAGTTGTTCTTTAGGTGGGTTATATATCTTGAACCCAATTATGTTATTATTCACCATCAATCTTGCCATACTTGATGATCTACTTTCAATTTCGAGTATTCTTGTATAATTGATGAATCCATGAGTTCTATTAGTGACATAGAACTGTTGTACATGAATTAGAATAGTAAGAACGAAGGTCTTGAGCTTGACGATGATGAAATCATCATGGCTCAACCCGATATCAGGTTGAAGTACCTCTAACCCGATATGACAAACCCTAAATTATGAGCAACCCAATATAAGTGATCTAAGTACACACCTCATGCATGATATAGTGATGATTTTACACCTAATGGATGATATGATTGACACATACACACACCTCATGCATGATATGGCATTAAGCACATACGTTATGCACGATATGGTGTCAAGTATACACTCTAACCCGATATGGTGTTGAAACCCAACATGGAACTCGATATACCTTGAATCCCCAAACCCCTATTGGTTTTTACACTTCATTTGGTCTAGACTAACCTGTTTTCTAGGCTGTCACTTATCACATGGTGAAGGGTAGGCCGATACCATGAAGGTTTGAAGAGATATGAACATAAGGGTCTAGCCCGATATGCAAACCCTAATGTTGAGTAACCCAATATGGAAGCACGATATGGTGATGAGGATATACCTCATGCATGATATGGTGATCAAAGATACACCTCTATGCCTGATATGGTGTGAAGCACACACACCTCTTTGCCCGATATGGTGTGAAGTCACACACACCTCTTTTCCTGATATGGTGTGAAGCACACACACAACTCATGCTCGATATGGTGGAAGCACCTCAATCCAATATACTTGATTGAGTAACACATGAACTGTGTTATGTCAAATGATACATTAAGATGTATAGAGTTCAATACATTTTGATAAATGTAGGCCAATGTACCTTGAGAGAAGAATTGTTCCAACTTAATAAAGTATGATGTAATCATTATCATGGTGAGGATGAGAGAGAAATTCATATTTTGTGTGTTAATCATTCAATGAGCATACATTGATACCACTACTTGTGTAGAGCTATGAATCAGGGTTTGATTATTGATAATATGAATTAGGATTTTGATTCATGATAATATGAACTTGAAACCCTAACCTATTAAAGAGGAAAACCCTAACCCTAATCGTTGAAAAGGGAAACCCTAACCCTAATAGTGGAAAGGTTGTATTTCTCTTATGTTACATGGTAATGATATGTACTTGATATTGCTTCTATCATGAAATACTAACCATGCAGGTATTATAAGATGATGAGCATAGCCAGGTAAGAGATATGATGTTTCATATGATACAGATTAAATGGGCCTTGTGAGCCATGTGAAATACTTGTGCAATAAGTTTAATGTATACCTGGTCTGAGGACGTAGAGGTAATAGTTACCTAATAAAAGGTAACAATGTTCATTGATGAACTAAGGGTTTGAATACCCAAATCTAGTAATCATGATGATGATAATGTTAAGGGATGAGAATTCCCAGTAATGTGATAAGGGATTGAGATCCTGAGTGTTATGCATTCATTGTGTTCCAAAGATTATGAAAGTACTTGATAAATGTATTACACCTTTTCTTTGTGGCATCTATTATAATCCATGCTTGTAACTTGATTGATTCTAAAAGATATTGTAATACACTTAATTAATCAAATGGAACCTTATCATGTAGTGCCCAGGCCATAGATCCATTTAGTGTCAGGATTTGTTGAATGGTGAAATGAGGTTAATTCAAGAGTGCATATATTTTAATATGTGGGGGTGAAGGACGGAATTATCCTGATGTCCAGATGGGGATTGATATGTTATCTCTTTGATGAATGTCAAGGTTTTCGCGTGATTGCCCTGATGAAGATGTATTAGGGATTGATGTCATATCTCCCCAAAGAGAGTACATGTTACGGTTGTAGCTCTATAGTGAAGATGTCGCTATACCCTGGCAAGCTAGTTGTAGTTTGACATGTGGTCACTGCCAGTGGTCTCATATTGACCGAAACATGTGAGGTCATGGCAGATGGCTCTTCCATTGACCTTGTATGGTACTGATTTCGACTAAGTTGTGGTCGGTTGGAGCATGAGTGGTATACCTCATCTCCTCTAGGCATAAGTGTGATTGTGAACATGTAATCAGTCGTGTAGCGTATTTTCTTAAGGTATGAATACAGAAACATTGGTTGATGCTTCATTACTTTTATACATCTTAGTTGATAGATGTTATACATGTTCTTCATATTCTTTATAAAGAAAATAGATGATCTATAGCTTTTTCATGGATAGTTGAACTACTTTAACACTTATATTTCTTTGCACTACAATTAAACAATTATTAAACATCCTTATTTAGATAAAAGATCATCTACTTATTTTTATAATGTTTACCTATGATAATAATATGGTTGGCACAGAGTTATATCTCTCACTAGGATAATTGTCTCACCCCATGGGTTCCACAATTTTTAGGTGGACGTGCACGAGGAGGTAGAGACTGTACTGCAGAGGAAGTACAACAACAGTAGGGCCAACGGTAACAACTCAGGTTGAGTGTACTGTTTGTCGTGTCTTGTAGATAGAAGTCATATGTGTCGTCTCTGTACTCTCAAGTCGTTGGGAGTTAGTATGTGATTGTTTTATAAATGATATGATATTTTGGCTTGTATGTCTCGAGGTTTTATGTTGCTTATGTATATGTCTGGGCAAAGCAACTGGTATATGATATCCTCGAGATGAGACGGTACAATGTATGTACAATATGAACCATTATGTATATATTGTTTTGGTTCTTTCTTTAAGAAGTTTCCTGGCTATGGATCTCTTTGCAAAATGGTTTTAATTTTTTTAGTGATTTTTGTTAATCCGTGGCTAATGGTTATTCTGTGTAATTACCTGCCTTGTGGCAGCTTGGTTGGCATTGGGTCATCACACCTCTATTCCCCCTACACACCAAATATGATGAGAGTGAGTAAATGGTGTGTAAAAAGGGAAAATATGACCCCCCACATGTGGAAAGACACACACATGATGGATGGAAGGGTTGGAAAGGGAAAACGTAAAATGAGAGGTGCAAAATTTAGAGAAGAACAAAAAGAAGACTACAGGAACAGAAACTCAGTAGAAAGAGGAGATACACTACTGGAATGTTACTTGGTAGGAGAACAAGTGGCACTGTCGGAATGGATTTCAACAGAAAAAAAAGATAACTAGAATCAATATGCAAAACAACCAGAGTAAGATTTAAATAGAAAAATTAAATGGATCTCTTCTTGACCTCGATCCACCCCAAAAAATTTTAGACTAGGTCAAAAAATAATAGGATATGATTATCATCAAGTATTAGAGGAGAGATAGACCTTTAGAGGATGTCAAAACTAGAATTAGAAGTAGTTTGGTTGCTTTGTACATGATGTGTTTGGATTTGGACACGCCGTATAGCTTGTCAAGGGTGTGAGGCAGACTCCTGATGATAGACCTTATGGGGATGTTGACACATTGTGTAGCTTTGATGGTCAGTGATGATAGGCTCCCAGGAATACACTGTGTGGAAATGCGACATGCCATGTCGGATGTCGGAGGCATAAACTGAATCTCGGTCAACGTGTCATGTTCCAAGTTGACATGCCGTGTCTGATGTCTGAGGTGTAACTCTGATCTCCACTGACACACCATGTTTGAGGATGACATGCCATGTATGTTGTGATCTGTGCCATCATGAAGAGTTCTAGAATCTAACATGTCATGTTGTTTGATCAACACACCATGTCGGTTGTGATGTGAGAAAAACACAACATCGTCAAGATGATTTCTGGAGTGCAACATGACATGTTGTTTGGACAACATGCCATGTCGACAACAGTTGATGTGCAATCTTGATGGGAATTTGTGTTGTCATGATACAAAGCACCCTGGGAATTAGCACAATGGGTCGATGTGAATTAACGTTGACTTTTTTACTCCTTTGATCATGAAAAGTGGTGACTCCTTGCTTGACCACGGCTAGATCTAGAAAAAATTTAGCACCGTCTAAGGTCCTGAGAAGTGGTGTAGCGGTGGAGTGATGGATGGATACTTAGATGACTGGCACGGAAGCTCAATGTGGAGATGATAGATCAACAAGGTGGTGAAGATGGTTGCTGGAGCTGAAGATGGATTTGATTTGGCTTGACTACTTCAATGGCGGCGGCTGGAGCTGTGTGACAAACCGATCTTCTCTAAGTACTTAGGGAGGTGATGACGAGCTGATAGATAGATCTGGACGGGAAGGATGGAGCCATCCAAAGACTCAGATAGATAGAAAAAGATAGATGGTGGCTGAAAATGATGGTGCCAACACATAGATAAAGATTTATGTGAAAGGGGAAGATGATGCGACCATGGAGACCGGGAAGTGTTTGGTAGGCAGCTGGACTAAGTCATGGAAGGAGGTGGCAATGACCCACAGGTGGGCTCTCCCTTAGTTGTTCTCTCTAAGAGAGAGGGTGGGTGGCGACTAGGGTAGGAATGAGTGCTGAGAGGAGAGGGATGGGAGACGATGGCTAGGGTTGTCTTTCTCTCTCTAATGCTTTGATACCATATGAACAAGTGTATTTGTTTTTATGTTGTTGTATTGATATGTACACTCCTATCCTATATATATAAGAGAGGAGGCAATTACAAGGGAGCACAAGGACGCAAACTAAACCCTAATGGGCCATGGGAAACATGTCCATGTACTCAATAGACTAGTTAACCTATTAACTAAAAAGGCTAATATATTAAAATGAAGATGCAGATAGTAATATTGTCAATGGTCTAAGGTGATGAATCATGCACATCAGTTGAACAATGGTGGAGATGGACAATGATGAATCAGTCACATCGGTAGAATAATGGTGGGTGACTAATGATGACATATCAATCACACATGTAGAATGACGATGGAGGTGGAAAATCACTCGTAAGATGCATCATGAGAGGAAAGAGGTAACTGGAAAGAAACACACTTGAAACATTATCACCTAAATAAAGCATTATGATAAAAAAGATATAATTGATCACTAACCATTAACAACACTCATCCATGTGTATAAGGATAATATATGGGGAGAAAACAAAGAAAAGAGAGGTTGGAGGTTGCTTTAAAAGTGTCTTAAAAAGAATATTTACTATGTCAAACTCAACACACCATTGTTTTCCAGTGAGTGAGAGGAAAGGTGAGGAATACCTATCAGATTTATGTGGAGGTTGCTATGTCACATAGCACCCGCTCAAGCGTGCAATTCCTCATGAACGATAATATGCGACTCCTCTTCTAGAAGATCAGGCAGATTGTAATAGATAACCTATGAAAAGAGAGCAGCAGATAAGGCCAATGTGGTTCACTGGTCAACTGAAGACAAGGCAACAATTGTGGACCCCTAGCACCTGCCCCCACGATCAGTGACGCTTAGAGGCATGTTTGGTGTTGCTACTAGGCACTCTTCTTATCGATAGTTATGGGTGGCAGATGTATGTGAGTTAGTAGGCATCAGCGGTAGTAGATGATTGGATTAGAGGTGGGGAGAAAAAGGAGAGGGGTGGCAACGCAGAGAGAGGGGGCTCACCTCTTGAAACGCTGAGGGTTTAAAGAATTGTTGTTGATACAATGTGAAGAGAAATTCCTATTATGAATAGAAAGGATTGTAGAAAGTCATATATATAGCCATGTATGAAGGTATGGTGTACCAGAGATAGAACATAACAAACTAAACCAATGTTGATGGTCTTAAGTATAGGCAACCCATTTATCTATAATAGAGAATAACCAAGATATAATACCACCAACAATTGTATTTTATTCATCCTTTTTCTTACTGATTCGGGCCTCATCCAACAATCATCATCTCATCTCCTACCTCTATGAGTATTGACAAGATTTTGACTCAGAAGGCTTCCTCATATCCTCCTGAGTCATTGACCAATGCTTTCTATGAAAGTTGTGGTCTCAATCTCTCCATATAAACCCCTCCAATTTTTCCTTTTCCTTTTCCAATTCAACCCCTTGACTCTTTTAGCTCTTGTCACCTATAAGTAGACATCCCAAAACCCATGTGCTTCCTCCAAAGGGAACTCTTAATAACCTGACTAATACCAATCACCCTAGAGTATATTCTCCCAACTCCACCAGGGTTCCTTGGATCCTATAGCATAGCTCTGACCTTCATAAAACTCAAATAAAATTGAAGCAGTTCCTTGTGTTCCGAAAAAGATAACAAAGCCTCCAATTTTTATAGTTCAAGAGTAAACCATGTTTCCCCTTTTTTCGTGCCAAAGTGTCCTTATATTTGGGACCTACTAGCCTCATTTATCCCCAATTTTAGGTTCATGTAGACCTTGTGAGAATAGTTGATGAGCATGTCTCTCTTCTAACATACTTGTGCATGGTTTTCCTATTTGACCTTTGGGGCCACTTCTAGCCACCCCAACTCTCTTCCAGTGGTCAGGGGTCAGTTGTGTTCATTAGAGTTCAAATAATTCACTACCATTGCTTCCCAAGCCTGAGGAGGTCATATTTTAGGATTGAATTGGTGCATACTATCTTCCATTGTTATGGTTCTCATGAGATGAGAAGAACACCCTTTGTGAATTTTCAATTTACCCATACAACAATTTATACGATCATATTTCATAAGGGGAAATAAATTCTTTTTAGTATATTTCATTTTTTCATAATGTATGCTTTATATGGTTAGATTTACTTATAAATTGTGCCACACAATAGTTTTTAAATCAAGGGTATGGGCATATTAGTCTTTTTGCTCCAATTTTGACCAAGGATATGTAATAAATATAATTCTCTTCATAAACTTATAACCATTTCTAGTAATGCCAAAAAATTACATTAAAATATATTTTGAAATCATAATAACATCCTCTATAATATGGCTTGGTTCTTATTATCTGATTTAGCAACAATGTAAAGGTTATTTTTATGATTTATGTGTTTAATGTGAGATTAATCCTAAATTTATATAAATGTGTAATAAGTGGGTTTGAGACCCAAAAGTGAATATAGGATTTTATTTTGAATCTACCTAAAGTTGACCCAGTATGTTGTATTTTTCTGAATCGATTGGGCAATCATCATTTATTCAACAAATTTAAATCGAGGGTGTGAGCAAATTAGTCTTTTGCCCCAATATTGATCTAGGAATTTAAAAAATATAATCGTCTTTATAAATTCATAGCTAATTCTAGGAATGTCATAAAATCGCAATAAAATATGTATTGAAATCGTAATATTATTCATTACAATATGGTTTGGTGATGTAATGTAATTTAGCAACAATGAAAAGGCGATTTTTAGGATTTATGTTGTTAATGTGAGATTAACCCTTGATTTATATAAATGTGAAATAGGTGAGCTTGAGACCTGAATGTGGATAAAGGGTTTGATGTTGGATCTATTTATAAAAGAGACCCATGTATGTTGCATTTGTCCATGATTCCAATCAGGAAATTGGTGTTTGTTCTCTCTCAGACCCCTTTGAGGCATTATTATTTTGAAGTTCCTCTTTGATGTCTTATTGACCTATTTGGATCTAGTACTCGAAAATTGATCCCCTAAGATTCTTAATCTATTCACAATCCATATTGGACTCTAAAGTTGTAACTTGGCAGTTCATTTTGTGTTATACTCAATATATAAATTTTAAATATATTGTTCCAAATGTAAAATGGAAACATAATCATTGTGTGATGGGCTATTTTTGTCTATAGTTGCATCTTAATTGCTAAATTGAAACTAATTCTTTCTAAATTGATCCACTATGGTGGAGTAACCTTAAAATACATAAATTTGATTAAACCTAATGTTTCCCTCCCTATTACTACGCATGTATTTATGTTTACCAGTGTAATTTAATTAATTGTAACACTTTAAGTGGTGATGTTTGTTGTGTATGTTTTATTTGAAATGTATTAGTATATGTGATTTATTGCTTTATGTTTATCGTTATTTTCTTTGTTATGGGCTTTAGACTTGACTTGTCTCTAGCATTTTTCTTTTATCCCATATTGCCTATCTTTGGTATTAGGCTTATTCTCTTGTCCTATAAAAGAGAGTCCTCTATATTTTGTTAGATCATCCAATAATAAATTCTTTCTCTTCTATATGGTATCGAAGTAGCATAATCCACCCTAGCCCCTCTAACCCTAGTTGTCATGCACCCTCCTAACTGTACCCGTCATCTACCTTCTCCACCCTAGTTTCTTCCCACCCTACCCTCTCCTCCTCTACCCTCCCCGCCGCCACTGACCCCCACCTCCAACATGTTGCATGCCGCTGCCCCTCCTTTCTCCCTTCCTGTTGCCACCCTTTATCCTCTTCCTCCTCTTCTCTCACCCCACCGCAGCCCCTTACCTCACCCTTTAGCCTTTCCGCTACCACCATCCACACCCTACCCCTTCACGCCGCCATTGCACCCTCACCTCTACCTTGCCACTACCACAAACCACTCCTATCCACAACCACCTCCATTCATACCTCCTACCTGTGTTACCCTCTCCTTCACCCACTCCTCTACCAACAACCTTAGCATCATCTAGTCTTCCCATTCATCTCCCTCTCTCCCCTTCTTCTTCGGCTACATCTCCGATAACTTTCTAACGATTGCATGTTGACAGGTTAATTAGACTTCTCTCGTTGCCTACCTCCACCTCATGGTGGAGTAACTATCCCTCCATGTTGGTGTAGATTTTTTATCTCCTTCTCTACCCCTGTGTGGTTTTTGAGATCTAATAAGTCAGATCTGCTACTTCTGCATGCTGCCCTATTGTGGGTTGTGCCACGTCTACTGATCTGGGTGTTCTACTACCCATGTGTTGGGTTCCTACCTTATCTATTGACTATTGATTGTTGCTTCTACCTATTACCTGTTGGTGTAGCTCTTGCGTCATGTTCTTTCTTCCTGATTCTACATCCTACTTTTTTCTACATCTTCCCAGATGATGTCCGCCGATCCACTATGGACCATGTCCATCACTACAGTTAAGTTGGATGGCTCCAACTATCATACCTAGTCTGCCTCCTTCGAGTTTTATGTCAAAGCTCGAGGGTGTTATTCACAACTCATCTCTAAAGGATTAGCTATACCTGTTGAAGGAGCTGACGTCCAAACCAAACAAGCCTATGATCTTTGGTCCAAGGATGACGCTGGTGTAATGACTTGGCTGATTAATAGTTCTCAACTGAAGATTAGTCAATATCTTATGCACCTGAAGATTACCAAAGCCATGTGGGACCAGCTCTCACATGTTTATTCTCATCAGTAGAACCTTAAGAAGGTCTTTAAAATTTTCAAACAACTAGCCAAGAAGGAGTATTTTACAATTGACTCTGTGGAGGATTATTATAATCATTGTTTTGCTCATTCAGATGAATTTGAAGTCCACCATCCTCTCTATACTGATATTATCGAGATACAGCGACAATGCAGTGAATTGCAACTTGCGTAATTTTTTGCGGGCTTACCCTACTCCTTTTCTGGGGTCGTCGATCAAATATTATCTACTAATCCTTTACAACTCTACTTGATGTCCTCAAATGGGTTTAATGCCTACAGTTTGTATCCCAATTGCCACAGGATCACTCTAATACTACTCTTGCTTCTCACTCGGGAGATTCCTTTTGTGGTTGTGGTTGTGGTTGTGGACGAGGATGTTCTACTGCTAGACCTGGTCGTGGTTCATCTTCTTCTAGTCCTGACTCTTATGAATTATGTTATTGTAACTTCTATAAAAGGGTCAATCATATGAAGGATTGTTGCGGGATAAAACATGGTAAGCCTACTTGGGAAAATCAGGTCACTACTGATCAGCCTGATTCTACACTAGCATCTTCATCTCAACCTTCTGTGGATAGGCTCCATACTGAGATAGAGAAGCTACTCTAGGCTAACCCTTCTACTTCCACCTCTGATGTGTCTCCGGACGAAGGTTTTACTCTTCTTGCATCTTGTGTACCTTCTGGTAAAATCACATGGGTGATCGATTCTGGAACAACCTCTCATATCACCGGCAACTCTGATTTTTTTTTTCTAATCTTCATCAAACTTCTTCTATTTTACCTGTTACCTTGACTGATGGCTCCCAATTGCCTATTGCTGGAATTGGAAATATATGCATTCTTGGAAAATTAATATTGCATTCATCTCTTTATGTTCCAAATTTCCCTTTATATTTACTATATGTTAGTCGAACTGTCAAGAGCCTTCACTTCCCTATCACTTTTGACCCGGATGATGTTTTTTCTGGATTTGCACATGAGGACAAGGATTGGTTTGGGCCATGAGGGACCAGACAGCTATATTACTTGGATTTTCCAAATCCAACTACTCTTCTAACTGCTTTTGTTACTGGACCTCAATGGCATTACTGACTGGGCCATCCATCTGCTGCAAAGTTGAAATATTTAAATCCCTGCAATTTCTCATTATGCTTTTCAATGTAAAATTTGTACTTTGGGAAAATGAACTCATGCTACCTTCTATGAAAAAATTATATTGGCTCCAAAACACCTTTTGATATTATACATGCTGACATTTGGGGACCTTATTCTGTTACTAGTAGTTTTGGCTTTCGTTACTTTCTGCACTTTATAGATGATTTCTCTAGAACCACATGGTATTTTATAGTAAAATATCACCCTCACATGCTTGAAACTATCATGACCTTTTTTAATGAAATTCGTACCCAGTTTTATAAGCCTATCAAAAACTTTCACACTAACAATGCTTTAGAGTTTATGCAAACATCTGTCAGCCAGTTTTGTTAAAAATTGGGAACTATTCACCAAACCTCTTGTTTATATACTCCTCAGTAAAATGGAGTTTATATCCTGATGCTCCTCTTTTTCACGTGCCTCCTCAGATCTTTGGAAGTACCTATTTTATTAAAACCCTTCATCTTGGTTTAACTAAACTTGACCCTAAATCTACAAATGTGTGTTCTTGGGTTATTCTCAGACTCCAAAAGGTTACAAATACTATGATCATGCATTAAAGAAACGGTTTGTTAGTATTGACGTGGTATTCTTTGAGGAGTCTCCATACTTTTCTCAAGTAGGTTTAACATTGACATCCAATTTGCTTGATACACCTTTATCCATGTTGGTTGACACTAACATGCCTTCTCCGAATGTGGCTCCTTCTGTGCCTCCGAAAGTGTATCAAAGATGCCTGAGAAATACAACTCCCTCTATGGCCCCTCCATCTCCAGTTGCTCAGTCCTCATCGGCAGATCAACCTTCATCTCATGTAATTTCTGATTTTCATGTCCCTATTAGTTTGTAAATAGGGACTCGATCTTGTACTCAACATCCTATTAGAATGTTTGTTCTACTGCTAACTTGGGGATGAATTTTGCAAATTTTAGCTCTGCTTTGTCTGCTATATTTGTTCCCAGGAATGTTTCTCATGCTTTAGCACATCCTGCATGGTGTCAAGCTATGGAGACTAAAATGTAGGCACTTACTAATCGCCATGCATGGAACTTAGTTGATTCCCCCGCCTCTTGTTCTCTTGTTGGTTGTCGTTGGGTCTTTATTGTCAAATACCAACCATATGGCACTGTTGAACATCTAAAAGCTCGTCTTGTTGCCAAAGGATATACTCAAACTTATGACATTGACTATTTTGAGACATTTTCTCCTATAGCACGTCTTAAAGTTATTCGTGTTCTTATATCTGTAGTAGTTAATTGTGACTGGTATCTATTTCATATAGATGTTAAAAATGCCTTTTTGTATGGTGATTTACATGAGGAGGTATACATGCAACAACCACCTATTTTTATCACTCAGGGGGACAATTCCAAAGTGTTGACTGTGAAAAGCCATCTATGGATTGAAACAGAGTCCTCGTGCCTAGTTTGAACAGCTCGGTAATATCCTTCCGCAGTTTGACTTTTGTTGTTTTCATTCTGAATACTCTGTGTTCATTAAGAAAACTATCTATGGCCTACTCATCTTAATTGTGTATGTTGATGACATAATTTTGTCTAGGAGTGATCAAGCAGACATTCAAGCCAATATGGAATATCTGGAAAAACAATGTCACTAAAGATTTGGGGGTAAATTAAGATATTTTCTAGGTATTTAAGCTTTCAGATCTGCCTGAGGAGTGTGCTTGTCTTAAAGAAAGTATGTTCTAGATATGTTATTGGACACGGGACTTCTTGATGCAAAACCCACTGCTAGTCCTTTAGATCCTAATACGAATTGGGACGATGATACCTCTCTTCCATATCCTGACTATCATCAGTATCATCGGTTGGTGGGTAAACTTATATATCTGATAGTGACATGTGCTGATATCACTTATGTGGTTTAGTCGATATTTGGATAAACCTCGACAGTACCACTGGGATGTTGTATGTCATATTTTAAAATATCTAAAAAATTCTCCAGGCAAAGGTTGATTGTATAAAAATCATGGGCACAGTAAAATCACAAGGTATTTTAACGCTGACTATGTAGATAGTCACTTAGACCGCAAATTGACTTCTGGTTACTGCAACTTTGTAGGTGGTAACCTTGTTACCTGGCATAGTAAAAAAAAATTTGTTGTTTCCCGATCGATCCAGTGCTGAAGCTGAGTATAGACCTATGACTCATACTACATGTGAACTTTTATCAGTCCATAGTCTTCAAAATAATTTGGTATATCTGACTCTGTTCCTATTTCTATGCATTTTGATAATAAGGTTTCTCTCATTATTGCCAACAATCCAACCTTTCATTAGCAGACTAAACACGTTGAGGTGGATTGTCATTTAATTAGAGAGGCTATTTTATCTAGTGTTATCCCCACTCCGTACACTCATAAGTTTGATCAAGTGGCTGGCATCTTCACCAAATTTCTTCCCAAGGCCATATTCCATAGCATGGTTGACAAGTTGGGCATGATTGATATCTACGTTCTAATTTGAGGGGGAGTATTAGTATATGCACTTTATTTCTTTATGTTTATCATTATTTTCTATGTTATGGGCCTTAGACTTGTCTCTAGACTTTTTCTTTTATCCCATGTTCCCTATCTCTAACAATAGGCTTACTCTCTTGTCCTATAAAAGAGAGTCCTCTGACTTTTGTAGATCATCCAATAATAAACTCTTTCTCTTCTATATAATGGAATTAGGTGGTGATGCCTAGTCTAGAGTAATTGGGTGGTGATTTCATATACTCCTTGTTGGGTGGTGATTCTTGTTACATACATATAATTCTTGTTGGGATTAGGTAGCAATGCCTACTCGGGGAATCAGGTGGTTATGTGTGTTCTCAAGTAAACATGGTGGTGATGCTCATTACTCAAAAGAATTGATTATAAGAATTTGGTGGTGATGTCTGCTCCCATATAATTGGGCGGTGATGTCCATTATTCTTTTATTGCTAAGTTGGTGTAGTGATCCTCAATTTGTTTGAGGTGGTGATTCCTCTTGTATATTTTTTGATGATGCTCGTTAGTTTGTGGTGGTGATGTGATGTGGGTTTTTACTGCACTAACAAATTCACCCAGGGCTGAAATCCTTGAGTTTTTACCAAAACCTCATACAATAATACCACCCGCAAGCGGACGAGTCTTATCACAGTATAGTTAAGGATTGAATCCTAAAGGATAATGTTTTTAAGAATCTTGCTAGTCGGATCTAGCTCGACTAAGAATGATATTTAGAGCAAGGAGTTGATTTTGGTTTAGTTAAACTAATTGTAAGGAAGGTAAAAGTGTGGTATTAAAGCTGGATCTAGATTAATGATGGAAATCACTGGGGTGGTATCGGGTTTCAGCACCACTACACATGCAAACACATACAAAACACATCCATGCCAGAAACAACTATCCAAATGGAGTATTAAACCCCCCGTTAGGATGTCAGGTTTGTGTAAGCATCACCTATAGGCACCAGATGCCTCGTCACCTGCAGATCACGCACTTACTACTCTGAAGATACCCTTTAGAGTTCTCATCAGGGCATCAACCATGTCAAGCGATAATTAAAATCTAAAGAAATGTTCGGAAAATCTTTCCACACGACCGCATATACTCCCCCATATACATATTCAGTCACCCTACTGCACCGCATATTGCTAATCGGTCCATTAAACGGTCATGGTCTGGATATACTCCTGCTTGGCCGATTAAGTGGTCGATTAAACTACGCTTTTTGAAAAGCCCACAACTTACACTGATGCATTTCATACATGCATGCATACATATACACACATTTCATTATATATTTAAATTTAAATATGTAGTCATTGATTTATACGTATACATTGTAACGCATATAAAAATTTCCACACACATTTGTACATTTATATGAATACCTTTTGATATATTAACATGTATACATACATATATAATATAATTTGTACATGTATATATACATTTTGATTTATTCACATTTATACACACGCTGTATACATATTTGTACATTGATTTAAATACATTTTAGTATTTGTACATATTACAAACACATTCCATATATAAACATATATACATATATAAGCATATCGTACATCATACATACATGCATATTAATATGTTTATATGTAAACACATGTACGTGCCTACTCTATATAATTTAAATTATGATCTCAATATATCATTTTCTATATAATTGGTTTATTAAAATATAATAATCCAAAATTGAATATACTCCCATATATACTCCCGCATACCGCATATACTCTATGCAGTACCCTCGCTGCCCATACACTGCATACCGCTTTCCTGAACAATGATCCTAAGTATTGAAGTTCTAGCAACAAAGGAAAATAAAAGATTATGCAAGGCAGGTGATTAGTCCACAAAGCACGCATCAAAAGATTAACACGAGATGAAAAGTTATATACAAGTCATGGAGTGTTTTTAGATGAATATGTAAGCATGGGCAGTGGGGCTAGTCCCCGCACCCTAGTGAAAAGGACTACTCGCTCTTCATGATAGAAATAAGAAAAATAAGAGAGAGGGAAGATTCCGTCATGGTCATGGTGAAGAAGTTGTCCGTGGCTCAGTGGAGAAACAATCTTTTACACGATCTCGGGGCAGATCTGGAATGAGGAGGGGAAGAACACCAAGGCAGTCGAGGAAGATCTTCTCTCTCCTTCTTCCTTCTCGTCTCGTGCTCTCGCTTGTAGGAGAAGGAGCGGTAGGTGGCCGACGGGGGAGTAGATCTTCAGATCTGAAGTCCAACCACTTACGTGGCTAGAAGATAGATCTGAATGGAGTGGAGATGGAGGAGAGGTAAGAACTCCACAGAGGTAGTCCTTGGCGTCGGAGATCGTCTCCCTTAGGGCTGGGCATAGAGCGGCAACCTCTCAGTGTCGTGGAAGAGATAGCTTGATAAGATAGATGGGTGGCCTATTTATAGGCACACTCCATCGACTTACGTCTGGACCGCGGTCACGGTCCTCTTGAGGTTGCGGCATGACCGCGATCACGGTGTCTTTGTGTATTGCATTGGAGGGGTCACGGTCGGAGTCTCATCAATGATCACAGACTGACTATCGTCGTGATCTAGCTTTATCTCGGTCGTGGTCTTATGTACGGTCGTGATCTGCACTGGTCGATGTGTAACCTGTGGTCGCGGTTTCCTTTAGTTTGTGGTGTGCTCAGGCCGTGATCCTCTTCAGGTCACGGTGTGGTCAGGTCGCTATCTCCATGCAGGTCGAAGTGTGCTTTAGCTCGCGGTGCCTCAGGTCGAGGTCCTCCTTGAGATCGCGGTTGTGGTCCTTCTTGAATCAAACCCACCCCCGTGGGGGGGGGGGTTGCTACGGGATGATTAGCCTGCGTCAATGAATCTTCTGACTGATGAGGATGCTTTCGTATATAAAATATTTAGTTGACGTTTATACAATTTCTTTGTTTATTGGATCTACTTACAACCCCTTAGGTGAATGACAAGGAAGACTTGACCATGTTGTCCAAGACATGCATATTGTAGGTGTTCCTTAGGAGAAAGAATTGAAGCATTCGTATTACCCTCTCCACCCATGAATAATTGTTAAGCTTTTGCCTTGATACATTATACATGTGGGTATCAATTCTGTCATCTTGTAAAATTAGCATAGTCATGATATATTCTTCTGCAGCTAATTTTTTGGTGTTTAAACACAAAAATTGAATATATTGTATTATAACCACATTGCAAAGATTTGTGTTGTGGCATTATGGGATGTTCATTCAATTGAGTAATGAGTGAGGCCCCATCAGGACCCTCTCCTTACAGACACCCATTAGGCACTATCCAATCTTTATACTAACCAATTGAACTATTAGGATTCCTCTTATCCTTTGAATCACACTTATTACCAATAATATCCATCAAGATTTGACAAGGAACAAGAACTCAGACCTAGTTTTGAACAAGTGTGTGATGTTGTTCTGACACGGCAGCCTCCCACTGTGTATCAATGTAAGAAGTTGGCTCAAAATGCTAATGCAGTTTTAAGGAGACGAGAAGTGAGGATCACAGTAGCAAGGGACACATTGCATAGACCTGGCAACTAGATGATGAGCCCAATGGTGGTTTTGGTTTTGTGTTAGGACATAGATGTTTCAGCTAGCTGCTTTGAAGGATTCACAAGTTGTCAATGAATAGGCATGAGGTAGACCTCAGCGGAAGCAAGACAACCATCAACAATAGTAGTGACGATGATGAGGAAATTGTAGCAGAGACCAAATGACAAAAATGCTTGGATGCACAGAAAAAATATAAATCCAGGAGTAGAGATCATTAGAACAAGAAATTCATTTGGAGATAATGAAGGATCAATATCTCCTTTTTAAAGGAGATAGTCATTATAGATGACAAAATGGGGTAATACACGGCAGTTGTTAACCAAAAAATAGATTTTATAAACTTTTAGATAACAACCGAAGTCAGGAAAACATTGCAAGTGGACCAAGTCTAGAGAATATGATAATTCTGAACCAAACACAAGGTCAGCCACTGCATTTATCTATGAAGTACCATGAAAAAAAGGAAATGGAAATTTGGAACATCGTGAAACATCTTATGGTGAAATTGATTACCAAGGACAGTTGTAGGAGCAAATTGTTTATTCGAAGAGCATAATAAAATACTCCAACACCAGATTCGGGGACCGTGAGCAATGGAGTATGGGCCAATAAGGTGTCATAAACCAGAGAAATAACGCTAAATGACAGGAGATATGTAACTTATAAGTAGAAATGACAATATCCATGAATCTACAAAACCTATCAGGGTGATTTCTTCTGATGTAGAGAACTTAAAATTACACGGAGTAAGAAAATTCAGAAGAAAAAAATCTAGGACATTGGAATATATTCTTTTTAAAGAAAATCCAGATAATGAAAGTCATTGGTTCCCTCAGGAGTAAATGAATCTACGAAACCACACGTAAGTAGAACAACTCGGGAAAAAGGATCTTGCAGTGCATGTACACTAGAACTACATCTTATCACATTTTTCTGGCTTAAATGATCGGGAGATACTGACGTGAAAAAACATATGATTCCGACACAAGCTTAATACACTATACTGAAGTTGGCACATGCAATGGTACTAGGATGGACTGTAGCAGGAATCCAAGAAGAAGTCGGTACTGGAAGGATGGCAGTTCTAGGAAGTTACTATCGAGTAGAAGATGAATCCCAAAAAACTCCCTTGGAACTTCCTTGAAGAAGTCATCAACAAGGATAGGCTTCACAACAAAATAGATGTCATCAAATTTAAAGAAGCACAATCCATAGAAAAATCTCTACCAATTACCAAATAAGAGTTGAGGGCATATACACATAATACATATGCAAAACGTAGGCTGGAATATTTTCAACAGCCGCAAGTGGCAACAGTAATAGACATCAAGTATCATTTTTGAATCAGACATCATAAAAAAAAAAGAATCAGACATCATCAATGCCTTGGTATCAGACTGCACATCAAGATTAAATAGACTATTTGAGATAAGGTGTCTAATTCCAAAATTGGGGTAGATTGTTACTATGTTCCAAAGGGAAGTCTGCACTTATGGGCTTTAGAGACTACATATGTCTGTTCTGCTGGTAGAAAGTCTCATCCCATAGTTGGCATTGAAACCCTGAGACAAAAAAATGAGCTTCAAAAACAAAAGTACATGCCCAACCCCGTATTAAGTAAACATATATCTCCCTTGGCGACCTCAAGCACCTTCCCATCTCAATAAGAGGATTCACCTCAACAAACCCTTCTCAGGGATGAGACAGCAGTGTTAACCCAGAATACGAGAGAGGGATGCAATCTCATCATGTTGTTACTCATTATAGATTTGGAGATTAACCGCATAAAGTGAAAAATTAATTACCTTGGTTCTGATGTCATTGGTAATCAAAAGAGACGACCAATAAATCACAATTGATAAATCAGCTTTAGATTAGGTGTTCTTCAAATGAATGACATAACCCTAGTGAATCTTTGCAAAGATATATTGTCAGTGCTTGTCAGCAGCCAACAAAGGATAATGAAAGAATAGAAATGGAGTAACAAGTTTGCATTCCACAAGATGTAGTTGAAGTAGTAAAATTCAAATAGGACAACATGACTCACAAACATAGTTGTCTAGGCGGTTAGGCTAGTCACATAATTGCTTCCCATAAGATATAGTTGAAGGAGACTTTTACATATAGGACATCATTTGCCACAAACATAGTCATCTACTCAGCTAGGCCAGTCACAAAACTATGCTTTCCAAAAGATGTATTTGAAGTAGTGCAATTCCTATAGAACATCATGCGTCACAAAAACCTAAAATATAATCGTTCAGACCAAAAATACATGAGCATACCCTAATTTGAGCTAGCATAGAGTTAATTGTTAAAATCTAACCTACTTTGGTCCTATCTTGGGTCAAAAAGGCCCTAGGCACCCAGCTAGTCTATATCCAGTCCAAGGCACCAGGTTGGCCCCCTCTTCCAACGCCTAGGCACCCACCTAGCCTATATCTAGACCAAGGCACCCAGGTTGCCCCCACCCCCCTCTTCCAGGGCGTAGGCAAGCGCCTTGGTAACTAACGTCACATATAAATAGTTATCTAGACCTAGAATCCCAACAGGAAAAGGCTTGCTTCACATTAGAAGTATTCATGTTAGATTCAGGTAACTAGGGACTTATCACTTACAGATCAGCCACAGCTTAAAGGAAGCCATGATTAGTAGGAGATTGGCTAACATGTTTTGCTTTCTCTCTTCTGTCCAGTAGACACTACCCTTCACCTCTCCTTCAGAAGACTGATAAGATCCTGATGACTGATCCAACAGGAGTCCACGATAAGATCTCAGTTAATGCAACTATTCCTTTGTAGCACTAGCATGGTGGTCAAGTCAAACATCCATTCCAAAACCGAAACCGAAGTCACAAGTATTATCATGGTAAGCACTAAACAAGGAAGAGTTAATAAACAAGGACTTTCCTTCAGAAATTAAGCGTACTAAAGGGACTGTGTGGAGAGTTCATAGTTGTAATGTAATAAGTTGATGCTGCTTCAAACCTTTGTAATTCCATTTGCAGTGACAACTTCCAATGGATGCCAACAAGGATTCTTTAGTTCCATTTTCCACTGTGAACAGAGCTTTGCACATTGAAAATCTACATCCTTTCCAAACTCTTCTTCACATGCTTTTTGAAATGATCCGCAGCCAAGATCACCCATCCTCTTGATTCCAACCAGAGTCTGCCCACTCACCATTTCTCCCAGACCCTGCAACAGTCAATAGTTATAGCATGAACCAGTTTAACAGATCAAAGTGTGCGAAGAGTTTTCATTTTTGTTTCAAATTAATCTCTTACATTGATCAACTCCCTGCGTGCTTCTTACAACTCATCATTGCTTTTCCGCTCTTTCAGTAACAGTGCCTGATTTAAATCTTCCAAGTACTTCATCTCGTCTGTATTTTTTTTTTGCAGCTCAGAGCTCATTACCTCAAGCATCTGCTTTGTGTACGCCAAAACTTCAAGCATTCCTCTTCGCTGCTCCATTTCTGATTCCAGTTTCTACTTCGTATCCAATTGCCTTTCCAAATAAAGAGCTTTGTTTAAGGAGCTTCCTTTTCTTTCTGAAAAACACATTGTGAGCCAGACTGACGTCTAGCACCAGAAGTCTATATAAAAGGCAAAACGTTCAGGATAATATCAACTGATGAGCATTTGTTATTCAACCATCCTCAAGAAATTCACATCAGCCTTCTTTTGGTTTAAAGCTACCGTTCCATGAGATATATTCTTTCTAGCGTTTTGCGTGTGGGGCCAGTTGAGACAATATAGAAATTCACACCTGCTTGCATTGATAAAAGCTGACGTTTATTATGTAAGATAGCAGTCTCCATAGAGTTAAAGTTGTAATTTAAAGCCAACGTGAGCTAGCCCAGCTTGTTTGTATCGTCGTTGGCGGATTGGAAATCATGGATTCCAATACCACCAGATGCATTTTGAGCTGTTGCCACGATTTTCAGAACTAAAACAACCAGGCTACTTGTATTTAGTTCATTGGTCAGAGGGAGGACGGAACGGTTCAATCCATGACATCATCGGCACATCATACAGATCATATGAAAATCCTAAATATATGAAAAATCAGACGAACTAAAAATACAATATAGTACTAGGTAATAAGTAACCAGTAAGGCATAATCCTATTATTGAATATCGGTAACATTTTAACCTAAGTACATAACAAACGGGATGACTAAAATCACATTACTTGAACAAAATTATTATTGGCATAAACCATTAATTGGAAACCAGAGTAGTGCCCAGGGATGTCAGAAATCTAACCAAACCTGTTGAACCAGGAACACGGACTGGAACAGTTCGGTTCACTCACATACCCAATTATTTCATCAAACCGGTCGGTGGATCCGTTGAAAGGGTTGCAAGTTCCCTCAACCCAGTTCTTGGCATGTGCCGACGACACCCCAACCCAAAATAACGATCCTCCTCTTCCTAGTGTTCCATTCTCCTAGTTCACATTCATCTCCTCCTGAAGTGAAGTTTTTCTACTTACCCGACCTCCTCCGTTTCCGTCTTCTCTTGTTCCTCATTTTTTTCCCGTCGTCTGTTTTCTGCCTCTTTCCCCTCTTCCCCCACCCCCTCTTCCCCCATCCTCTTCCCGCACATCTTCACCCTCCTCCTCTACAAACCGACCGATTAAACTGGGAATTAGATGCCTTAACGGTTTAAGCTCCTCTTGAGTTTTGAATTTTTTTTTTTAATTTTGAAAATCTTGATCGTTTTGTTAAACTGAATGAACTCCCAAATGAAACGAGTAGATGAATAAGATTCTACAAGATTGATCAATAATGTGTTGATTTTAGGAATAGAAGAAAAGAGTATAGATGTAGAGTAGATGAAGCAAATAGGTAGAACTACAAACCACAACTGGATGTGACAAGTTTGTGTGATGGCGAATATGTGCACGTATTCTATACAACTAAGATGTAATGAAAAAGAAATATATGTAGAAACATTACCGTAAACTCAAGATAATAATCGGAAAAAATAGAAGAGAAAAATATCATATTTTTACTTTGAAAACCGTCACAATGTGTGAGAAAAAAATCACGGGACCAAACACGGGTAAATTCACTATAAAAAGCAAAGATATAATTTTTTCTTTCGGGTTTTAATCCAAATCTAAGATAATATATCAAAAAGGAGAAATAAAAAGATATCACACACTAGAGAGAGATTCCTACAATTCTACTACTCAAAAACTTCTCAGAAAGACGTACTCTTTTAGAGAAAGTACATTGTGTAGTAGATGGCCTGAAGAAGAACACATAAATGCCTTGGCAGTCTTGTCTCGATTCCTTTCTTCTTTCTTTTCATTTTCTTCCTTCTTTCTTTGCTTCTTCTCCGTCTCCGAGGCACTATCTTTTTCTACTGTGATGATTGTCTTTTCTTTTGCTTTGATGGTTGTCAATTGGTAGCTTGGGTGCCCTGTTTCGTCAATTGGTTGTGGCTTGTTAATTGTTGGCATGGAAGCGGCTGAGATTTATAAACTCGTTGCCTAAAGCAGCAACGGTAAAATAAGCCCTAATAGGCTTTTTGGGTTGAACAATAACTAGGTCAAACAATTTCCACTCCAATCCAAGGTGAAAATTGTCATATCAGGACCACTCTTTTGATCAAGATAAATGTCAACCATTAGAGAAAATTCCTAAACTTAAATTCCGATTAAGAAACAAAACACTTCATTGTCGACAAAGACGATAAACACAATATACAAAAAACACAGATAAATCTTTCCTTTTTGTTTCTTCAAATTTTTTTCAAACCAATGTCACATCAAAGACCTCATAATAAGATAATACAAATCTCATTCAACTCCATCAAAAACATAATCAAATCATGTGACTCATGTGTAGTTCAATTTGTAATAGATACATGTACATGAATCAACAAACTTTGCATACTACACATCCCAAAAAGAGAGTGTGCATGGACAATCTAATCTATCTAGATTATTCTATTTATATCTTCTTTGTCATGAACTCTTCGCTGGATAGCATTATACCTAAAAACATTGGAACAACCTCATGATACTCATATAGAGTCCTAGTGAGTGGATAACTCCCACTCAAACTAGGTACATGCATCAACATCATATTAGTTATAATGAACTCAAAGGGAACTTGCTGATATTAAATAGTCTAGAGAATACTTCTAGAATAAGTCAAATCTAATTTACAATGGTGATACAAACAAACAGATAAGGTAATCACTTAAATCAATTATAACTCTCAAACATCTATAGGAGCATGTTTATGAACAAATCAACAGATATTTCTTAGTTCAGATTGAACAAATAAGTAGATACTTCTTAGTTTAGATTAACAATCTTTCTACGTGAGTAATATGTCAAGATCTAGGCATTTTAAATCGATACATAACAATAACATTATCTTTGTAACACTCCACCAGCAGGAACAATGTTTGATAGACATGTCTTATGTGTACTTCTAAATACATCTTACAATCTTGAAGTTGAAGTACACATAAGACATGTCTATCAAACAATACTATCAAATAGCAAGCAATCCAACTCATTTTTAGAATGGATATAAATCCCAACATTTATAATTTGTCAACATGACACATTAGAATATGAAACAGATGATCTCTATAACAACATGATTACTTTCCACAACAACAAGCATAATCAACAATGGCAAATCATCAACTAGAAGTACAAGGAATGTAACGACCATTCAATTCATGTTCTACACGGCTTGTCATTTTTAATTCATTTGCTTAGAAACTACTTGGCTTGTACCTCACCAAGTAGAAATCGTCATGTCTAACTCTCATTTCAACGACTCACTGTAACTAGCTTAGGTTTTAGTCGGCCATCCTAAGATATCAACAACAGACCCTGACCACCTCAGATTGCCTAAAGAGGCTCACGTCCTCATCTCAGGTACATGAGATAGGAACCAGAAAAATAGTATATCACATATTGCAACATTTCTCATCTTTTCATATTTCACATATATCATTTTATCAGAGTGTATTCCTCATAGACATAGACTTTACAACAAGGATTTAGGGCCAGAGCCACTTGAGATGACTCACTCTTAAATCCTGGTGGTCTAACCTTTAAGGTCTCAATCTACACTTTGGAAATCCTTCTCATAATTCATCGATTACTATAAGGAGATCCATTTTGTTTCCCCAGTGTGGTCCTCGGGGGAAACTCACTGTGTTCAGGGTACCTAAATACATATTTCATCATTTCACTTGTTATTAATATCTTTTACTCATCTTGAAAGAATTCAAAACATCATATATCATATTTGTTCATTCTCGCATAACTAGAATAACATGAAACATATTAGGCTTATCAAAAAGACAACAATTTACGAGAAGCAAAAAAAATATGTAGTTTGCAACATATGATTCTTTTCAAATTTCTACATTATCTCATAGCAGTCATCACCAATGGGCTTTCATCCCAAGACATAATCTCATTGTTCAATATTTACCTGATCAAAATTTTATCATCGTTAGTGGGCCTTCAGCCTAAGATATCATCTCATTAAGAAACGTTTAACCTCACCAAGGTTTCTCAAATATAGTCAATGCATGTTAAATTCAATCTCAACATTGTTCTTATCAAATCATTTTATATCATAGTTCTCAACAAAATATTCACCGACACATAAGAACTAGCAATAATAAAAGCATATAAATATGTTGTCTCTTTCATCTTACTCAGAATAGATTTATCATACGACGTATACTTATTCCATCCAATTTCAATAGACATAAATAAATTTCATACATAACATGCAAAACACACATAGTTCTCTTCTTCTTTTATTTCACATTCTGTCATTAGGGTTACTAATCAACACATGTTGAATATCATTTGAAGTCCACCAAAATAGTCCATCCTTAGAGTACAATTATTCTATCAAATACTCACAATCCAAGAACACATTCTTGTAAATTAATTCAAATGTTTGAACTTCATCTTTTAATTGAATTCAACTGCAGTTATGTACATTCCTTAATCCCTCATTTGAGATGGTTATTCATTATCATCATCTAGCTCATCAGTTTAGGGTTAGAGTTAGGTTCTTAGATTCATATACTAATTCTCATGTTTTTGCTTCATTTTATATTCATTAGTCTCAACTTCTTACATTTCATGCTCATTACATTATTGGAACCAATAATTCTTAATTCACTTGATATACAATACTTCTCTTCTCACTAACATTCATTAAAGTCCAATTTTAGTATATTTCATTCAATTTGGGTTAAGTCACATGTAATTAAAATAAAAGCTTAAATAGTTTATCATAATAACTTCATTAGTTTCATCTTTAACTTGCAATCACCATTTAGTACATTTTTTTTCATATTGTTTCTTATATTTGGATGAGTGTACCATGTCATTGGATTGCAAAGTCATTCTTATAAATAATAAGATCACTAGTTCACTTATGATAGTACTCACTTTAGCTTAAAATAATGGTTTAGGATACATCTTCTTACATCATAATCACTAATCATTCTTCCCAATTCATTATTATGTAGCTTATATAAAAGGACCCACATTCATGTGAGTGTTTACTCATCATTGCATGTCATACTAAAATAGATTCATTGGGCTTAGATATATTAGTAAGATTCATTACCTTGAATTGAAATATTAATACCTACACCATCATTTCATCACATCAACAACAATAAATACAAGTTCTAGCTTTATCACTCATACTCATCGTAATACTAAACTTCTAGGGTTTTCAAGATATCATACTTAGTTCAACACATCATAAGAATCACATCATTCATTAATCTCATCATGGAGCACAAGGGTTCATTAGGACTATTCACACACATGGAAACCCTAGTTTCCATTTCCACATATTTCATCCGTTAATTTTATGTATACATTGATTAATTCTGATTCAATCTCTCAACACAAACCCTAACAGGAAATATCGACAACTCAAGTAAGATTCAACAAAACTCTTGTATAATTCATTCTAATACAATTCAAATATGATTCTAGACATGTCAATTGAATTCCAAAGCATATGGCACATTAGGCTAATTTTTAGGCAATATTCACATGAAATAGCATAGTCATGTATTCATAAAAATTTTCATGGAATATCAGTAAATATATCAGGAACTCAGCAAGTTCCATTCAATGAGAAATAATCGAAATTAGTAGAATTTGATTCTCTAACATCTTTCCAAATCAATACCTAGTCACATGCAAATACAAGCAAGATTTATGATTATTTTAGCCAAATAGAATTAGGATTTAAACATGAATGTAAAGATTTAGTGGGAGATAAACACTCACCTATGGTGGAAATCACCTTAAAACATAGGTCAAACTCTGACTTTTTAGAAATCCAATCAAATTCTAGAAACTGAATCCATTTTTTCCTCCTCTCAACTCAGAAACCCTAGAAATGGTGAATAGGAGAGAAATAGTGAGAAAAGAGGGGGATTTGATATCATTTCAAATAAAATAAAAGGAGGAATGAAATCTTGACATGTGAGAGAAGATTGACCATGAAATACAATGTAAAGAAGCAAAACTTATTTGATTTCATCATATCTCAGATAGTGAAACCCTATGTCAACATCTCCACCATTTTCTCCTCTCATAACCCTACCTCTCCTCTTTCTATAGGATTTAATTTCTATGGAGTGGGTCAAGAAATAAGAGAGCTCCTTGGGCCCTAGTTTATTCATACAGATCAATTAAGGTGCTTGGGAAAATGATCCAACTTACACTTTCTTTTATTTCAACTAATTTTCCTATCATACAACATGTTACTAAAAATCATCTATTGAATAGGTCAAACCTCCTCCAAAAATTATGAAAACTTATCATGTTGTGGTAGAGATTATTTCAGAGAATCTAAAAAAAATTTATATCAATCTGATTTACCAATAAATAAATAAAAATCAAATACTAGATTGCTATTTTTCAGACAAAATGCATGTTCGACTGAGTTTGGTCATGGGAAACTTGACGGACACCACACTCTATAGAAATCAAAAATTATACAAAAATATTAAAATATAATAAGATGTCCAAAATAGAGTTTTCCAACTATAAATTGGACGTACCAATTAAAAGATAAAATTCAAATACCAAATTGTTATATTTCAATCTAAATACATGGTCGGCTGAGTTTGTATTGGGAAAACTCGGCCAACAAATAGGTCATAAACTTATTTAAAAATTTTATATTTTTCAAGAATGCTTGAATTTTATTTATCCAACCTATATCCAAATTTCAACTAAATCTGAATTGTATATAAAATACTAGAAATCATTTAGTGCACCACTATTCTTATCAAATTATGTATGCATATGCTACCAAAACTCTAATTTGGCCGATTTGGGTTTTCAATTATAAAATCTCAATTATATGAATAAAATTATGGTTAAAGCTTCTCATTATTTTTAGAACATTATAATTAAACCACCATCATTAATCAAGCTTTAAGCAATGATCAATCTAGCTAAGCATGCAATCATCCAAGTGAACCTTAATTAGATGGTTAATCTAAAAATAGGTCATTACATGTCATCACAGAATCATAATAGGGAATGTATGTCGTTATTTTCTTTTCAGAGCTCCAGATTATCTCATGTCACCACCTTGGTCATCATTTCACAAGTATTCTTCTTAGTATGTAACTTCTTCAGAGTCAACAACTTCTTATTAATCACATCACAAAGCCAATGATATCTAACATCAATGTGCTTTGTATTTGCATGATACATTATGTTCTTTCTCAAGTCAATAGCACTCTAACTATCACAGGAAATAGTCAGATCAACCTGATTCATGCTCAACTCTCCCAAAAATCTCATAATCTAGAGTATTTGTTGTTTTGCTTCTATTGCTACAATGTACTCTACCTCTGTTGTAGAAAGAGCAACACACTTTTGCAACCTTGACTACCAAGATATGACTCCCCTTGCAAAAGTGAAAATAGACCCAGAGGTAGACTTCTTCTAATCAATGTCACCTATCATGTCAGCATCAACGAAGCCTTTGAGAACTGGTTTAGAATCATCAAACATCAAAAACGTGTTGTTCATATCCCATAAGTATCTAATGATCCACTTGATACCCTCCCAATGATCTTTACCAGGGTTTGATAGAAACTTACTCACAACTCCAACTGCATGAGCAATATCAAGACGAGTACACACCATTGTGTACACCAAGCTCCCAGCAATAGAAGAACAAGAAATCTTGACCATCTCCTCCTTCTCCTCATTAGTAGATGGGCATAACTTCTTACTTAGATTGAAATGACCTGATAGTAGAGTACTAGTGGCTTTGGACTTGCTCATGTTGAACCCCTCTAGAATTTGTTCAACATAACTGTCTTGTGATAACCACAACCTGTGTTACTCCCTATCACTTGCAATCTGTGTCCCCAAAACCTGACATGTTGATCCCTAATCCTTCATCTCAAAGACTTTGGAAAACTCTATCTTTAGTTTTATGATCAAACTAACATCATGTTCCACTATCAACATGTCATCCATATAGAGTAGCAGAATAATGAACTTGTCATTGGGAAATATCCTGATTTAAACACATGGATATGAACTTCTCTTCTGGTACTCATGATTGTTGAAAGAATCAAACTTCTTATACCACTTCCTAGGAGCTTATTTCAAAGCATACAAACTCTTCATTAATATGTAGACTAAGTGCTCCTTCTCCTTGACCTAAAAATCTTCTAGTTGCTCCATGTAGATCTCCTCAGCTAGGTCACCATGAAGAAATGTCATCTTCACATCCATCTTCTCAATCTCCATATCTAGGCTAGAAACCAAGCCTAGAACCAATCTAGTAGAAGTCATTTTTCCAATAGGAGAAAATATCTCATTAAAATCTACCCCTAGTCTTTAACCAAATCCCTTGACAATGAGTCTGGCTTTGTATCTAATATACTTGTTATTGTCATCTTTCTTCATCTTGTAGATCCACTTGTTCTTCAATGCTATCCGATCCTTGGGAAGCACCACAAGCTCATAGGTATCATTCTTTTACAAAGAAGACACCTCCTCCTACATCGCCTGATGCCAATGTGCTATGTCTCTATGAGTCTATGCCTCATGATAAGTCTTTGGCTCCCCCTAACCAATAAGGAGAATATATGAAAATATTGGATATCTGGATGAAGGATGATGAACTTTGTCAGACCTCCTCAGTTGTTGCTCTAATGACTCTGCCTAGTGATGATTTTTCTCCCTCTGCCCAAAATTCTCTTACTGTGAATTTGAATCACTATATGTGCATCTAGAATAGGAACATTCAATGTGCTATCACTCTGTTGCTCAGGGTGATCGTGTTGCTCTTCTTCATCATCCAAACATTGCACCTGTGAAGAAGCTAAAGCATCCACATACTCATCATTAGAATAACTATCACATGATCCTGCATCCTGAGCAACATCACTCTCAGGCTCTGTCATTGTTTGACTCTCACAAAAAGTCACTTCTTTGTGTCTGCTCGTGGCCTTTTTCATAGGTTCCCATAACCTATAGCCAAACTACTGATCTCGCTAGCCAAGAAAGATACATGGAACCACTTCATCATCCAACTTTTGCCTCTTTTACTTTGGAACATATGCATAAGTCTTGCACCCAAATACTCACAAATGAGCATAAGAAACATCCTTGCCTATCCATACCTTCTCAGGTATTATCAAACCCCAAAGGAACTAATGGATATAGGTTAATCAGATAGTAGGTAGTACTCACTGCCTCACCCCAAAATATCTATGGCACCTTACAGTATTCAACATGCATCTGAATTTCTCCACTATGGTAAAGTTCTTCCTCTCAAATATACCATTGTGTTGTGGTGTGCTGGGATTTATCCTTTTGTGTCATATGATGTGTTTTATGCAGTAATCCTAGAACTCCCTAGAGGTGTACTCTCCTCCATTGTCCGTATATGTGAGAACCCATTACACTAAATGAGATTACTCAAAACATAAAGCACAATCAATCACTAATTAATCACATTAAGGTTATGATCATATTAAGGAGGTTATTTCACCATCATGCCATCATATAAGAAGGTTAAATATGAATACTCATCTTTATATATTTTCATTAGAGTTAGGTTCACAAGATAAATTATATTAATATTACTAATAAACACTCATACCCAAACCCTAACTCACGACATCCCCATTGGATCATGGATGCATAAGGTGAAGCATCACCATAACATTCCATACTATTCTCAAGTACGAACCCACACATAAATCAAGGTGTAACCATCGAGTTATAGCATACTAAGGTTTCAAAAACAATAACAGAGTACTCCATGATTGTATTAGTCATTCAAGGACTATTCATACCCAATTACCATCATTTAGTTATATTAAAGCTAGGTATAACAAGCTATACCTCATTAGGGTTACATATCAACACAATATAGTTATCATCCCTTCTATTAGGTAATACTACCTTATTAAGGGTAACCCTCCATTTGTTTCATCATCATTCAACCCATATCACCATACCACAATGTCACCTAGAACCATTGGATGTTTAAAACGTAAGACCATTGGTTGCTTACATAAGTAAACACCTTGAGTGAATCATATATGATTTTATTGAGTTGTGATCTATAAAATTCACCATTTAACCCTAGACATCCTTTGGTTAACAACAATAAGGGTTCTGTTGAGAGTAGGGTAAAACCCACAATCGACTGTTCATTTAAAATAAGCCATCCATTGTCAACAAGTAAGCTCCTTAAGTTGATCATATAAAGGAAACCATCTAAATCACATTATTAGGACCAACATGTTACATTAGCCATCATTCCACTTTATTTGAGGAATAAACATTAGATCTTGACCGTTGGGTCAAGTTCATATGTTAAAACCATCAATTACAATATAGGTTCGACCATTGCATCAAGTGACCCAAGAAACCATTGGTCTAAGGCTTAATTGATGCTACAACTACAATGCTTAACTCACCATAGGTTGTAGAGACCTGATCCACCATCATTAGTGACCATTAAGTCACTATAGGTTGTTAGATCAACACTATATTCATTAATTAGTATCAAATATTAAGCTAATGTCATCATTGATTGATAACATCAGTAGGGTACTTAATGGTTAATCATTAAACTTCTAATTGATCCAAACCTTGACATAAGGGGGTGACCATAGGTTGTTACCCTGTCGGCTTCTTTGGTTGCTCCCAATCTACAACTGACTCCACCTTCTTAGGGTCCACTCGAACTCCTTCTGTAGATATCACATGACCTAAGAAAGTCACTTCCTTCAACCAGAACTCACATTTGTTGAACATGGCATACAGCTGATGTTGGCAAAGAATAGTCAATGCTTGTTGAAGATGTCGCTCATGCTCTTGCCTGCCCCGACTATAGATCAAAATGTCATCTATAAAGACTACAACAAACTGATCTAGGAACGTACGAAACACTCAGTTCATCAGGTCCATGAAAGCAGCAGGTGCATTGGTTAGCTTAAACGACATAAGTTTGTAGTTTTCTAGGTTTGGCCGGATACTATCGGAGGTTTATCAAGGACTTCAGTGCAATCATGTTGTCGATGAAAAAGTTGACCAGGAAGGATGTACCTTTTGTTTGGGATGATCGTTGTCAGCAATCTTTCCAAAGTTTGAAGGAGAAGCTGACTAGTACTCCAGTGCTAGTGCTGCTAGAGCCTGGGAAGGACTATGTTGTTTTCTGTGATGCTTCCAAGAAAGGCTTAGGTTGTGTGTTGATGCAAGAAGATCATGTGGTTCCTTTTGATTCGCGACAGCTTAAGAAACATGAGGAGAACTATCCGACACATGATTTGGATTCGGCAATGGTGGTCCATGCGTTAAAGATTTGGAGACACTATCTTTATGGGGAAGTGTGTCAGATCTTTACAGATCATAAGAACTTGAAGTATATCTTTTCACAGAGTGAGCTGAACATGCAATAACGTCGTTGGATGGAGCTAATTAACGATTATGATTACACCATTGAGTATCATCCTGGTAAGGCAAATGTGGTAGATGATGTGCTTAGTAGAAATTCTTCTTCTCTCCCCACAAAGAAGGCATAGTTGAGTCACCAAGATGTATCATAATCTAAAGGACATGTATTGGTGGTCTAGCTTGATGAAGGATGTAGCTGAGTTTGTGGCTAAGTGCGCAGTATGTCAGCAAGTTAAAGCTGAGCATCAAAAGTCGGCAAGTATGTTGCAACCCATGTCGATACCACAATGGAAATGGGATCATATAACCATGGATTTCTTAGTTGGTCTACCAAAGACATCTAGGAATCATAATTCCATTTGGGTAATAGTGGACAGGTTGACAAAATCTACTCATTTCATACCAGTAAAAACAACGTATATAGTAGAGAAGCTTGCTCAGGTGTATGTAGATGAGATAGTGCGTTTGCATGGTGTACCAGCAACAATAGTTTTTGACAGAGGTCCTCAGTTCACAAGTTGTTTATGGGAACAGTTGCACAAAGTATTGGGAACGCAGTTGAGGTTCAGTATCGCTTTCCACCCACAGACGGATGGACAATCTGAAAGGACTATTCAGACTTTGGAAGATCTTCTCCGAGCTTGTGTTTTGCAGTTCCTAGGGAGTTGGGACATGCATCTCAGTTTGATAGAGTTCTCTTATGACAATAGTTATCAGTGGAGCATTAACATGGCTCCTTATGAGGCTCTATATGGAAGGAAGTGCAAATCCCCTTTATTCTGGTATGAGTCTAGTGAAAATCAGCTTTTGGGTCCTGAGTTAGTACATCAAACAACAGAAAAGATCAGAGTGATACAACAAAAGTTGAAAACGGTACAGAACAGATAGAAATCTTATGCAGACAATCGTCGATGACCTTTAGAGTTCCAAGTGGGAGACAAAGTGTATCTCAAGGTCTCACCTTGGAAAAGCATGCTAAGGTTTGGCCAGAAAGGTAAACTGGCACCCAGGTATATGGGACCATACCCGGTAATAGCACATATTGGCAAGGTATCTTACAAGTTAGAGATACCGCCAGAGTTGCACAAGTTGCATCCAGTGTTCCATGTCAGGATACGTCCAGTTGAGGTTGAGCTTGATGAAGATGTGACCTACGAGGAGGGTTCGGTGGTGATCCTTGACAGAAGATTAAAGAAGCTAAAGAGGAAGAACTTGGTTCTTGTGAAGGTTCTGTGGCATCATTGTGGTGTTGAGGGAGCCCATGGGATCATGAGGAAGAGATGAGGCGGAAGTATCCCTCACTTTTCTCTTCGGATTTCGGTGACGAAATCCTTTTGTAGAGATTTATGGCTTGTAAGGACCCTGACCTTAATTTTGGGCTTACCCTGTTTGTTTTGCCTAAACCTTGTGCTTGGTTGCTTGCTAATCATCTTTAGTGATGATTAGGGTTTTCTTTTGCTTAGTTGAGAGCTGGAGGTGCTACTTGCAAAATAACCTAAGATAGGGTTGGAGAGCAAGTTTGTCACCTTAAGAGATGTCTTTCTATCTCTTTTCTTCCTCTAGGGTTGAGAGGAAGGTTTGGGCTCGTGCCTTGAGTTGTCTTGGGATTGGTTGAGCTCTTTTGGGCCTTGTTTTCCCTTGTTTGGGTCTTTCCTTGCTTGGTTGAACCCTGTATCGGATAAGGATGCTTTGTATCATCCATGGGGTATCACCCATGGGGGTGTGTCGGCCATGGAAGAGTAGTGCGTCGGCCTTTGACCTTTGTTGACCTCCTTGCCTTGGTTGTGTCACCCTATCTTGGACATGTGGCCGAACCTTGGTTGAGTAGTGGCATGGCATGTGCATGAGTTTTTCAAGGTGGTAAAACGTGTGGACAAGTGTCCCTTGGTAAGGTGACACCTTGCCTTGGTTTAACCTTGACCCCCATCAATATATGCCTTGCCTTTCTCTTCCTTAGGAACCCTTTTAGCTCTTTGCTGCTCCTCTCTTCCTTGTGTGAACGATACACCTCTCCCTTGCAGCCTTTGGTGGCTGATACCCTTGGAGGAGCTAAGATTGGTGGTTGATCCCCTTGAAGGAGTTCTTCTTCTTCTTCCTTTAGCTTGGTGGCCGAACCCTAGGTGGGTCTTGTTCTTTGGTAAGCATCTTCCCTCTCTCCTTAGCATCTTCTTCTCCATCTTGCCTACTCTTCGGCCATGGTGGTTATGCTTCTTGTTCCTTTTCTTGAGGTGGCCGAAGTGGTGAGCTTGGAGCTAGGAGCTTGAAGCTTGGAGCTTTGGAGCTTGAGGAGTTTTCTTAAGGCGGGTTACATAACTTCTAAACCTAGCTAAACTACCTTCTCTATGTTGCATGTTTCATATATGATGATGATCGGCCATTGCATGTTATGTTTCATGCTCTAATATATGTTTTTGATCCTATGGATATAATGAGCATGATGTTGTTGTTGTTGTTGTTGTTGATGGTTTATATGCCTTTACACCTAGTTGGCCAAACCATGATCTAGGGTTTCCTTGTTGAGCAACACTCTTTTCTCTCCTTGGTCTAGAGAAGTGAGTTTGAGCTCTAGTAATGTGGGCAATACCCCTCTCTCGATTAGGTTGAGAGGTGAGCTTGTATTCTAGTTGCTTGAGCAACACCCTCCTCTCACCATGGATTTGAGAGGTGAGATTTTGGATAGATGATGACCTATGTTGAGGTGGATCCTTATGGTTTCCCGATTTGTGATAGAGGTTGTGCAAAACCCCTCTCTCTTGGTTGTTGAGAGGTGAGCCGACCTTCTTGATCAATTAGGGTTTGGTGCCCTTATGCTTGAGGTTGAAGATGATCTTGTGGGGTTGTGCCTTGCACGATATGACCTTGGAGTTGTGCTGCCCGATAGCCCTGTTTGGAGTTGTACCCTTGGGCGACACACCTTGTTGAGATAGTTGACTTGGTGCCCGTTATGCTTTGGCTGATATGGAGCCTAGTAGGCTATCCTTGTGTTGGGCGATAGGGTTTAATTGTGGTGATGCGCGATGTGTCCTTGAGGTGTAATCCTTGGTAGGTATGCTTGCTTGGGCGTTTGGATGATCCTTGTATCCCTGGACGATATGCCTAGTTGAAGCTTAGTTGGTGCTCATTATGGTCCCTTGGTCGATACCCTTGGTGGAGTTGATGGATGGGTGATACACCTATGATGAGTGGCTGATACACCTTGTATAGGTGGTTTCCAGATACATCCATGTAGAGAGGACTCCTGATACACTCCCTTGTCTTAAGGTGGTCTTGGCCGATAGGCTTTGATAGCTTGGTGCCTGGCACAGCCTTGGTCGTTATCATTGTTTAGATGAGCTTGGGCGATATGGTATGGTGCCCATGATGGATTTGGCTGATACCGCCATGTCTTAGTTGAGCTTTGACTTATATGAGGTGTTGGTCGATATGGCTCATGTTGAAGATTAGCCCAAAAGTGAAACCTAACCTTAACCCTAGCTTGGTGCACGTTAGACCCTTGGCTGATATCCTTGGTAGTGATGCACGTTATACCTTGGTGATGTCTGCCTGACACCATGAGTGTTAATGGAACCTTGATGCATGTTAGAGGATGTGCAGTGTTTGGCTGATATGGCGGTGAGTTGCTTTAGGGTTTGGAACCCTAGTCGTTACACCCTTTGGTGAGGGTTGGCACTGTTTGCTATACTTTATAGTGAGGGTTGTAGGAGTTTTGGTGAGGGATCTGATAACCCAGAATGTATATAGTTGATAGTTCCATATTAATAATGTAACACAAGTGATATGATGTAATCACCTCGAATCCTACAACTATGATGACGAGATAAGATGATAGGTGGTGAACCAGGTATGTTTGGGAAGATATGATGTTGCTACATATGATGGTGTGACACATGCATATGGTCACAAGTATAAGGCATAATATATGCCCATGATTAATAATAATACTATGAATAATAAAGCTTATGTGTGATATACTCATGGATGTTTCTTTATACTTGATAGCATGATCATTCTGTTAATCCATGATGGCTTCAATAATCTCTGCGAATGTGTATACTAACCATGTATCTATTTCATGTGGATTCATTGCCTAGTAAGAGCTATGAGATATATGTGCTTTGACTATCACAATGTGATGATAATCCTTGTTAATAAAAAAACAAGTTGATAGGTCTGAGGACATGATATAAGGCTGAGTGCCTAGTTGAGGTGTTATCCTCTAATGATGAGATAAGGGATGTGTTCCCAGGATGCTGATGCATGATTATGATGCCTTGAGAGGCAGTGGTTGATATCATGAGGGATTGAGGTCCCAAGATAGTATGTTGATGGCAATAATGATGTAATGCTATAAGGCTATGTTATACTTTGTTTTGCCTCAACACTTGGCTTAAAATATACTAATCAATTATAGATGAACCTATCATGTAGTTTGCCCTGGCCATAGATCCATTACTGCCAGTATTTGGTGATGGAGAAACAGGTTTATCCTACGGGATTACCTGGAGCGCATATTGTTGAATATGTGAGGTTTCCCCTAGCCTAAAATAGGAGGGTTGAGTGCAACTGTGGTTGCAGACTCAGGATATATGGAGCATGGTGAACATACCCATGGCTCGGGATATGTGATGATGATCATGATGCGTTCATGGCTCGGATGTATGTACTAGAACCTATGATGAGGTGAGCTAGAGATATGGGTAGCTTGCAGAGCTGACCCAGAGGCTGAGGCCCTATAAGCATAAGACTGCGGTCTTGCTTGATGATTCGTGTACTGACCATGAGAAGGTGAGGTCATGGAGTCCAGATCTCCTTAGACCTTGTATGGAACTAGATTGGGCTTCGCAGCCAATGGTTGGACTTGAGCAGGGAAGGCTCACTTCCTCAGGGCACAATAAAATGTAATCCAACCGAATAAGTATATCTTGCTTAGAGCAAAACATGGAACATTGATTGAGGCCTTGCTTATATAGCTGATCTAGTTACACCTTGTAGATATGTGTACAATCATTATATCTTGTGATAAGTTCTTATAAAGCTTATCTTGTCAATCATGTTCCATAAAGAAATAATTGGTTATATGCCTCCCAAATATCTTGGTGAGCTTGATGGTAATAATAGCTTTGCTCAGTATGCTTCTGTTGTTATACACTTTATCAGTTATTTGTTGTTATCTGCTTTAACCTTTGAGGTTTTATAGTTATGGAGGGGAGTTATGTTTCTCGTTGGGACTGTGTGTCTCACCCCTCTGGTTTACACCCTTTTTAGGTGATCACTCTAGACACGGTGGTGGTCGAGAGGTTGCAGCCGAGTAGCAAGAAGAGCAGTAGAAGGCAAGAGATGGACATGTTGCTATTTTGGTGGTTTTGTAGTAGAGTCTTAGAAGTCAATCATGTACTCTCAGGTCCTTGGAAGTGTTTTGATGACGTTTCATGATGTTTAGCTGCTGTAATTTTTGTATACCTTGTTGCTGGCCGTATGTGGCCATTCTGTATGTATAAACAGGTGATGAACTAATATGCGTTGTTGCGACAGTGGGTGACTTTAAGTGGTGAACATATCAGGTAGGTGATCTTGAATATATCTATATATATGACATGATCTTCTTGCAGGGCAGGGCCTAGTTGCAAATGTTCTATATGTATGCTTTCCGCAATCGGTTTTAATTAACTCGTGTTTTTGGTAATATATGGTTCCGCACGTTTTCATGTGTCATCTCATTGTCTGTGTGATGGCGGGGTGTCACATGAAGAAGCTGGTAGAAAGGCCACATCCGAAGTTCACTTTTGGTATAGATGGAGCTATACACTTCTGACATCGGTTGTGGATTCCTGATGTTTGTGACATGTGACAAATGGTTCATAGTGAACCTTACATGTCAAAGAATATCTTACATATGGGTACAACTAAGATGTACAAGGACCTTCAATGAAGTTTCTAATAAAAGAATACAAAGAATAACATCGTCATATTTGTAGCAAAATGTTTCACGTGACAACATAATAAAATTGAGCACCAATGACATGTTGGTCTTCTTCATCCCCTCGAGGTACCTGAGTGGAATTAGGAAAAGATCACGAAGGATTGTGTGATTGGTTTTCACAAACCAAAAGTGGCCATGATGTACATTGGGTGGTTATTGATAGGTTGACAAAATATGTTCATTTCCTCCCATTGAAGTTTAATCACAAGGAGGATGACATGGTAGAGATTTATGTCTGTTGGATTGTACAGTTGCATGGAGTACTAAATGTGATTGTGTCAGATTGATATCCTAAGTTCACTTCAGATTATGGAAACAAATTCTAGATGAGATGGGTATTGATCTTTGTTTCAGCACAACTTATCATCCTCATACTGATGGGCAATCAGAGTGGATAGTGATGATCCTAGAAGACTTGCTTTGTTCTTGTTTAATGTATTGAGGAGGCTATTTGGATATGTATCTTCCCATAGATGAGTTCCCATGTAACAATGAAGCCAGTATTGGAATGCCTCCATTTGAGGCACTTTATGGTCGTCTCTGTCATTCTCTGTTGCATTAGGATGATGTGGGAGAGCATATGTTGGTGAAAAGTGATGGCATGCTAATGATGATTGAGAAGATACAAATAATCAAGAAGAGAATGAAGTTAGCTCAAAATAGACATAGTACATACATTGAAAGAAGAGAATTGATGTGAGCTTTCTAGTGGGTGATTATGTATTCTTAAAGATTAGGTTCATTAGGTCTATAGAAAGGTACAAGGTGAAGGGAAGCTTAGTCCAATGTATGTTGGGAAATTTGAGGCTCTAAATAGGGTAGGGGAATGGCCTAACACATAACACTCCATCCTACTTATGATAAGATCCACAATGTCTTCCATGTATTAGTACTTAAGAAGTATGCCACAAATCCTTCCCATTGCTATCTATTTCACCTTTATTAATTTGAGAAAATTTGACATTTGAAGAATTCCCTATGAAGATTCTCAACTCTAAACTGAAGCAATTGAAGAATAAGCATATTGAATCGTAAAAGTTCTATGGAGACATCATGATTTAGAAGAAACCACCTGGGAGCTAAATAATGAGATGTTAGAGACTTACTCCTAATTATTCACTTGAATTTTGGGGACAAAATCCTTTAAGGGATTTGAGTGTTGTAACATACCTGACTCTAGGTATGTTTTCTTTTATAGATCATACATGCATATGTAGAATAATATCACCCTTATGTCTAGTTTCACTTAGTTTCTCATTTAATGTTTTCATATAAATTTAATGAGGTATCCAAAGCATTAATTAGTGTCTAACCTCTAGGCCTTAAAAGAATTAGTGTTTAATAGGGTTTAGTATGCAATTTGGGGAAATTTAGTAGACGATCATCAATATTTTCCCCTCAAAAGTGAGATGAATATTAGTGACTATATTTAGGAGTTGGTTATGGAAATGGAAATGAAAATGATAACTGATAATTTAGCGCCTTGAATGATAATAATGATAATAAACCCTAAATCCCTAGAATTTTTAAAGGATGATTTTAAAATAAAAATTTAACATCATAATTGGATTCTACATGGTCTAACTAGATAGGGTGTCAAATTTCATTTGGTTTGGATAACATTCAAAGTCCCAATTTAATAGCACAAGAAAGATACCCAAATGATTAATGATAATGCCATTAGGATTGAAATTATGATTATTTAACTACAAAATAGTGTATTGGTCATGGGCTAAGTCAGGGTATCACACACTCATTTAACTTGTGACCCTTACATGGAGCAATCCCAGTTGTTGGATCTAATCTAGTGGCTATGGGATCGTCTTCCACCTCAAGACAGAGTCCCAATTAGAGAATAACTTTGAGCCCAAACATGGGTTACTTTTTTCTCTCTGGACTCCTTATCTGATCGAGTTTTCAATTTATCTTCCTTGTTATTTTCCAAAGATTTGATACTAAATTTTCTAGGGTTTGGCAGATCATAGAGTCTCAACAAACTCTATTAACTCACCACCATCTCAATCCTTCTTCACTTCAGTGTCTCTAAAACTCAATACTAGAGACCTCTATATATCCTACCCAAAACCCTCATCGCATCCCCCACAATGACTCTAGATCTCTCATCTTCACTCAAAAATACATGTCACCTAGTGTCTGACTCCGACAACCTACATGTGACTCCAAGAGCCTTACAATGAGGATTAGGTCCTAGTGCCTCTCTATGAGGGTTGGTATCTGTTCTAGGAACCTTGACAGAGCTTATTCCAACATTAGTTTCATCTATCGAGGTGTGATTTCCTTTTTCTATTTTTAATTTCTAAATGCCTGTATGAGATTTAACATCATGGTTCTGGGTTCTAGTCAATGAAGTTGCTCGTTCTTAATGTTTTTGAGTTGGTCACAATGTTCAAAACCCTTTTAGACTTCTAGCTTTAGACGTGCTTCTTTGATTCTGTGTTTCTATGTGAGATTCAGACAAGGCCATGATGGAAGAAGCTTTGGATACTTCAACCATCGCCTGACTGACCCTTTAGGTCATATGGCATCGAAAGAGCTTATGGTATTAGTTCTCGAGAGTACTTCAAAGTTCTCTTATTGGTTCCACTGTTTTGATTAAAAGAGTTAAACCTTGATAGCTTGGCGTGTCGCACGGGATGAGCAATAAAGGAGGAAGATGATCGTTAGTGTTTTCCCCAATATGCCCACATTTTTCTTTTGATTTTGTCACGCATCCAATGAGCAAGGTAGTCTTTTTGCATCATTTGATATTGGTATCACACTCCCTATATATAAGGATTGTGGCCCTATCACACATATAGTTTGATTGCATGATGCGGGGGCATTGTAGTTAGATTGCAAATACTTTCCTTTTTCTTTTTCCTAAAACATGGATTAAACTTTAGAAATTCATAGAAATGAACTTATAGGTCTGAAAAATTATATAAATATGTTTTGTACTTCCACAAACAATGCCTATCAATTGGTATGGTTTTCAAAGGGTGAATCGACCTTCTGTAGAAGATTAACTTTAGGGTTTCATCATTTAATATAACTCAATTAATCTTAAAGCTTACCCAAATGTTTTGATAGGTCTTTGAGACTCTATAAAACTGGATTAAATCTCTTAGGTGATAACTAGAATCACCAACTAAGGTATGTTTCTAAAGCCCTATTTTAATTTGGAAATTATATTGTGACTATAAATCCTATCTTCCCATTGATGAGGCTGACCGCTTCATATTGATTGTATCTTCTTGAATCCTATTGAATAAATCCTATTTGATTTAATTGACATTGATGGTACCTATCTTTCATATTGATGTTTTTTTTGAGGTAAACCTGCTTTATCTATTAACTTAAGGCCAAACGAGGCTCAAACCAGTCTGCTACAAAAGAAGGGAAATTTGCAGAAAGGAAACTAGGTGCAAGCCATGCTATAGCTTCTCGAGCTAGACGATGAGCTAAACCACTTGCTTGCCTATTACAGAACATCAACTGAATACTATTAAAAGAAGCTATATGTTTTTGGATATCTCCAAGGACGGTACCCAGTAGGTCCGGGCGTGATGCACCGGCTTGGATAAGATTGATAATGGTCTGTGAATCTGACTCGACTACTAGTCTCCCACATCCAAGCTTTTTTGAATGAAGTAATCCTTTTCGAATGGCCCAAGCCTCCGCTAGCAGTACATCATTTAAAGTTGGATGCCACAGTCCCGCCACATGGAGAACTCTGCCGCTACTGTCCCTCCATACCAGTCCGGCGCTATCATACCTCTGGATACCGACGGCCGCGTCGCAGTTTAGTTTCACTTCGCCTTGTCCCGATGGTTGCCAAGCTTGCTCTTCCCTTCGTGATGGCTTCTGTGTGTCTTTGGACAAGGCTTCACGATAACCTCGGATCAAGGCCCAAAGAGCTCTTTGAATTGTTAATGGAGGTCTCACCGGATTCCCAAACACAATGTCATTCCTGCGAGTCCATATTGACCACATAGAGGCAACTATGGTATCTTCTTCTTCTGCCGTGTCTGTGTATGTCAGTTCCAGTATGCCTTCTTGTATGCTTCTTTGGCCCGCAATTCTGATCCTTTGTTGTGTCTTGGCCGAGCTATCTTTCCACAGCTCCCATGCTTGAGGACATCGGAAAAGCATGTGAGTGATATCTTCTTTTTCAGCATTGCAGATGCCACAAACACCATCGGGATGGCAATGTCTATCAAAAAGTCTCCCCACGGTGCCTAAAGCGCCCGTCATGCATCGCTATAGAAAGTGGGAGGCTTTGGGAATAAGACCTCTTCTCCAGATCGTCCGCCACATGCCAGTGGTGGCCTGCGCTTCTTGGTGCTGTAGACTAGCGCTGCAATGTGAGGCCAGCCAATAGGCAGAACTTACCGTGAACTCCCCTTTCCTGCTCGGTCTCCAGAAGATGCCGTCCAGCTGCTGTGATGGGCTCAAAGGGATAGCGAGCACCTTGTGAGCAATCTCGTGCGTGAACAGGTTGTTCACCAGCTCCTCGTTCCACGAACCTGTATCAACGTTCAGCAGCTCGCTCACCCACTCCAAGGAAGTACTTGATACTCCATGCACTTTTTCAATGTTGCCTCCCATCTGCGGTATCCATGTGTCCTTCTATATGTGGATATTAGCTCCATTCCCCACCCTCCATTGCAGCCCCTCCATAATGATGCTTTTAGCGTTCCATATACTTTGCCAAGTAAAGCTCGGATTGTGTCCCCTTCTCGCACTTAACACAGACCCCCATGGAAAATATTTCACTTGAAGAACTCGGCAGGCCAAAGAGTCTCGGTTGTGAAAAAGCCTCCATGTTTGTTTCGCTAAGAGAGCTTGGTTGAAAATGTGAATATTTCTGAATCCCATCCCTCCTTGTGATTTCGGTTTGCACAGACTATCCCAACTGACCCATGCCATTTTCCGTTCCGTTCCTTGTGCCCCCCACCAGAATCTTGAAATCATGCTATTGATGGAATCAATAAGATACCCCGATAGCTGGAATATACTCATAATGTAAGATGGTATTGCCTAGGCCACCGCTTTGATGAGAACCTCCTTTCCTGCTTTGGACAGTAATTTTTCTTTCCATCCTTGCAGCTTCCTCCATATGCGTTCTTGGACGTAGGCGAACACTTGTTTCTTTGATCTTCCTACCGCCGTGGGTAGTCCAAGGTATTTTCCGTGTCTATCAACCTCCTTAATCTGCAAAATATTTGTCAATTCCCTTCTCTTTTCTCAGTCTACCCCTTTTCTAAAAGCAACCTTAGTCTTGGATAGGTTAATTTTCTTTCCGGATGCCCGTTCGTACTGGCTGATAATGGCATCTATTTTCAGGCATTCTTCTTTGGTTGCTCTTGTAAAAAGGATAGAATCATCTGCAAAGAAAAGGTGAGAGATGTGGGGTCCATGACGGCTTGCCCAGATCCCGTGGATGACATTCCTATCACAGTCCTCTGGATGGTTGAGTCTTCCTGGTTCGTTCCCCATTGATGGCAAAAGAGTGTGCTATAGTTGACATGCAGTCATAGATCTTCCTCCTCCACTTCTCACCAAAACCCAGTTTTTCTTGGATAAAATCCACAAATCTCCATTCCACCCTATCGTAATCCTTCCACATATCCAATTTAAGAGCTAGATGTCCTTTCTTTTTCCCCTGTCCACCTTTCATAGTATGGAAGAGTTCATAAGCGATGAGAGCATTATCGGTTATCAATCTTCCCGAAATGAAGGCACTTTGGTTTTCCGAAACAATGTTGTCCATGAGAGGTCTTAATCTGTTTGCCACAACTTTAGAAGCAATTTTATAGATCACGTTGCATAGACTAATAGGCCTGAAGTCCCCCATCTCCTCCGATTTATGCACTTTAGGGATCAAGACTACAAGAGTAGAATTCAGATTTCCAAGGCTTCTATCGGTTCTCCACCATCCTTTTATGTAATTAGATACATCCTCTCCCACAATGTGCGAGTATTTTTGAAAAAACATTGCCTCCATATTGATGTTCATTGTCTCTTTAAATAATTATATTGCCAATAATGCTTGAATCACTATTTAAATGAATTGAACAACCTCAGGATGCCTTACTCCTCACCCAGGTTCTGAGATGAAGAATGCCCATGTTGTGGGAATTTTGAGAAAGCACCTGGACTCGATGGCTTCCCTGCGATGTTCTTCAAGCTAGAATTTCCTCTTTTTCCATTTATAATTGAAGGCAGATAGGATTAAGCCTTAAAGCATGTGGATGAGGGTTTCCTATCAGCCCCAATTTCTCCTTCTTTATTTTTTAAGCATGTTAGATTTATTTGACTAGTTGTATTCAATGTAGTGGCTTAATATGGGGTTGGATCCCATTGTACAACTGTTTGTATATGGGTGATGGCACTCTCACCTAGCCCCAAGTGTTTTCACATATTTTATACACTTCATATAGAAGATTGGTGGTGCTCTCACCTACTCCCTAGTCTCGAGATGCAGAAGTGTCTCAACCCTACAAATAGGTAGACTGGTCAAATTAGAATATGCATGTGAATTAAATAATTGAGTTGTGACATTACATAAGGTAAAATTTATTGTTGTGATTACATATTGTTTCTGTCTAAGCCTCATCACTCTTCAACTTATACACTCGCTTGTATGCTTTATCTTCTACTTGTGTTCCTCCTCTTGAATGGGAACAAGTTTTATGCTTAACCGTAATTATTATTTCCCAATGTTTACTTTCTTAGAACGCAGCTATTTTATACTGATAATCTTCACTATTCCTTGTCCCATTCTGGGTGTTGTTCCCAACAATCTAGGTGCATGTGCTCTAGAGGAGGGAAACCAGGAGAAGCTAGTTCCCAACCCATGTTCAGTTAGGTTGAGATGACAAGGTTTCTCCTATGATTGGTCTTCACATTTTAGTTTTATTTCTATTCTTATTTAGCACACCCATGAGGGTGTATAATTTCTATGATGAAATAATATAATGGTTAGTATTCTTTTTCATTACAATGTTAAGACTCTAGATTTTATATGCATGCTTGAACTTGGTTACCTTTCCACTGTGTTACTTTTACATTATATATTGGATCGGATTTTTGCTTTTTCTTAATGAAATGAGTTGTTCCATTCCATTGGATCCCACTCATTAAAACTATTGTGGCCCAGACCAGCACCAGAGTTGCCCAAAGGACAACCCTTGCTTGCCGAGCCTACGATCGCTGAGCAGCCATGTTGCTATCTTCCGCCAGTGGGCTGGGTGAATGGGTGAAGGGAGATAAGGAGGAGGGGGTTGGTGGTGGGTGAGGGGAAGATGGTAGTGGTGGGTACAGGAGGGGAAGGGTGGTGGCAACGACTACTAGGTGGGAGAGGGAGAGGGAAGAGTAAATAGAAAAGGAGAGGAAAGGGTGGGGTTAGAACCCTAGTTCTGATACCATGTAGAATAAGTTGCATTTAGTAAAACAAATAAGAGTACTCTGCCTCCTATATATAGGATTGAGGGAGTATGCGGACAAGATAGAAACTAGGGAAATATAATAGATCTAAGCCCAGCTAATCAATATATTGACAACATGCATTCTCTATTGTATTCCTGTAGTTATTGTAAATATTGTATAGGTTTTCTACTTTGTATAGGTAAGCATATGCCTTAGGTGCATACATGGTAGCATCTTTTGTACTTACTAATTATACATCCATGTGAAGAGATTTATATTTTTTCAATATACACATCCAGTTATGAGAACTAGTACTTGATGTATATATCTTGTGTAATGATATTTAATATACCTCTAAATAAGTTGATTATAATATTCTTGTAAGTAACAAGTTGTTTCCTTTATTATATCATATCATTGGGATCAGGGGTCTCACCCATGGTTTTCCAAAACCTTTTTAGGTATGTTAGAGTGGTAAAAAGAAAGTATTGTTCAAGATGTAACAAGAAAGAATATAAATAAGTTTAGAGCATCCATGTACTCTCACTTTCTAGAGTGATGGGTGGGTATTTGATTGTTTTATGTGATGTTTTCTAACAAATACAAGTTATAAGTTGATCTAGCACTTTTTTAGTGTTTTACTCGCATGGATATATCTCATGTTGTAATCTTACTTTGACAAATTGAATAAAGGGATTTCACTTTGTGCTCTTATCATGTCCTCTTTTGGAATGACTAATGTGTTGAAATACATTTTATTAGATATCATGTGAAGTGTGACAGATGTTTATAATTGGTTCTTAATGTGGAATACCTTATTTGGAATTTTGCAGCTTGGGTTTTTTTTATAGATACTAGATTTAAGTCAATTTTTGACTAAGGATCCATCCTAACGATCAAATAAGATTTGATTATCAGGATACGTCATTACAATTTTGCGTCTCAAGAAAGTGAAGTGGGCTCACAAATTTATTTTCTCTTATAATCCTAGGTATCAATATGTTAGCATTGGATTATATATATGCAATGTAGTTATCAAAATCAACAAGATTGAAGGAAGCTCGCTTCCCATACAAGTGCAACAACAAACAACTAAATAGCACCAGAAAGTTAGTGAACTATTAGATTTAAGAGCTTGCAATAAAGATGGTAACACATAATTTAAGTCAATCCTAAAATTATATGTTTTTCTTGGATAGATAAAACAATAAAATAAGAAAACAGAATGATGGAAAATAGGGAGGATATGTTAAAAATAGGTATGTGAACCAGGTAGTGAACATTGGGAATATGTTTTCATTTCAAGAATGTGAAGGTAGTTGAAGTTTGACACCTTGATAGAAAAACCAATATCAGGAGTGAACATAGTTTGGTTTGTTTTGATTTACCACTAAACCTACGAACTAAATGATATATATGAGTTTGTAGAATTTTTCAATTGAACTTAATCCTTCACTATCTGAAATGGAACCATATTGAACTTTTAAGTTGTAGTTTCATTCGATTTATTTTGATTTTTAAACTATAATTTTGAAATTGTAATTTTTTTTATTAAGTTTCTCATGCATAATCAGACCTTTGTTCACCATCCTTATCAATAACTGTAACATGATAAACAAACTTTTGATCAAAATATATTTTATTAATTTATAATATAAGAACACATATATGAACTATAATTTGTACAATAAATATCAAATAAATATGTCTTATACCACAAAATCAAAAGTATGTAAGGATTAGATCCATTTATTTAGCATTATTAATAGTACACTTTTATCATTCACAAACTAATTAAGTATTGTAAAATTTATTTGACATAAGTAGAAAATATAAGTATAATTTTAACATTATACAGATTAATAGATTGGTTTGAACTTCACCTCAAACTAAATTTAATAGTTTTTTAAATATTTGAACATTTTAAAACAAAATCAGACCTTGGACACTCTTAAAATCAAACCGGACTAGTCGGTTTGGTTAGTTCAATATTTTGTTTGATTTTTTGACCAAACTGTAACACCCCTATATAATGTTTTGTATTATTCCTCCAAGTTGAGTGGCCCATGTTATGGACAACATAGGGTTTGCTTCCATATATATATATATATATATATATATATATATATATATCAGTGGAAGCAAACCCTATGTTGTCCATAACATGGACCACTCAACTTAGAGGAACAATACAAAACATGATATACATAGCAATAAGATAAATGAAACACCACCCATTAACTCAAAATATTCATTCATACATTGTTCTTGAAGGGAAAACATAAAATATCTCATCTTAATTTCAAATGTAATATGTGTAGGCTAAACAAATATAAAGCATGAAATAAAACTAAACTAGATAATCTATTGAGTGGCAGATGAAACCTCACCAAGATGAAGTCTCCTTGATGTTAGCTACATTGAAGGGATCGCTTCAATTCTCTCTTGCTCCCTGATCTAGGGACATCTCGGCCCACGTCAAAGAGAAATAAAGCAACAATGTAAGTAAGCGGCACTAAGCATGTTATAAGAACTGAAAAATAATCATACATACTTGAACTGAAATAACCATTACATGAATTGAAATTAAGATTTATCATTACACTTTACCTTTCATTACATAAATGAATTAAGAAACATTACTATATGCATTCTCTCCATCATTGTCCGTGTGGGTCACATCATGCTCAGAAAGCCCATCATTGCTAGGAAGCCCATAAAGACCATAAAGGTCCATCATTGTGAGAAACATATAATAAATTACTTAATTCTCTTAACTTAAACATTAACATCATTGTTATTATCTTGCTCAATGTAAATTGTTCTCATCCAGTAATTGCACCAAATTGCTCATCAGGCCGGTTATGGCTCATCTTAGTTGCACCAAAGTGCTCATCAATGCCATATAGGAAAAATAACATAAAGAGTAACAATTCAAAACTTAAGTGCATATCTTAATATTCATGGCATTTCTCCCTCTTAATCTTGGAATTATCATTACAAAATTTACATGATTCTTTCATCAATTTCTTAATCATTACATGATCATAGAATTAGACTAATGAACATTGGTGATAAGCATAGGACTTTATTATTATAGCAAACAACATGCAATAATATAATTTGAGGCATAATCATTATTTTAATTTCATTCATTAACTTGGAAACTTAAAGCAAAATCCTAAATCATACATAGCAAGCAATTCATCCAAAGTACATATGTATTATGGCATGACCTACTTACCTAAAGCAAAGTAGATCCTAGCTTAAGTCCTCTAATCTTGACTCAAATCCTAATTTTCCTAAAATAACATGATTTACATTAATTATCATCTTATTTAACATCTTAAACTCTCATTGTAGGTCATTAGGAAAACATGGTCTTCCATTATTGAATCAGTTTTTGAAAACCACAAAATTGTATTCTACTCAAAGAAACCTTTTCAAAACATTTTTTTGGGTATTTTTATAATGAGTACTCAATTTATCATGATTTATTGAAGTTTTGACCAATAATAAGTTCAAGAAAAATCCCCCTGGCAATTTTTTTTCAAAAACGTGGACCACCGTTGAGTTGGCCCAAATAAACGTCGATGTGTTGATACTCATCTCTCCTTCAGATCCACCATGCATCCTAGGAGACCAAAATGTGACGAAGGTCTAAACTGTCCTAGAAGGCTCTGCCCAGGTGAAAATTGGAGAAGGGAAAAAATTGGGAAAACTCTACCTGGAATCTTCATTTTCCCCCTGTGAATCAAAGAACTAAAAACACATCACAAGCAACTCAAAATCAGGGTTCATGATTTGCAAACTTTAGGCCTTCATGGCTTCAGGACCATGCCAAAGATTCCTAGGACAATGTCAGTCCTAGAGTGCTAAGGAACAAGAGCCGCAAAGGCATGATGCCCCATAATTTTCTCCCTCCATGGTAGACCAAGAGTTTGAGATCGGAAGAAGCAAAAGAAGAAAATGTGATGAAAACAGAAAGTATAGGCTTCTTTACTGATGCAAGCTGAAGCTAAAGGTGAAGAAAGAAGGTTGAATGATGGTGAGAAGCTTAATAACTGCTAATTGATTCATTCAACAGAATAAAAGGAACAATACGGAACATGCATTCATGGTGAAATTGGCCTGGGTTAAATCTTCTTGGGGGTGAGGGGAGATTGTGTGGCACCTCACAGGTGGTCGTGAATACTTAACTTGCCCTTGACAACAAGCTACTCTGAGGACTACAAATTGGTCTCATGGGGATTATAGAGAGAGACACTCATAGGGAAAAAGTGACATGTAGCACGATTTCTAGAGGCGCCTGATACATTTTTAGATCATTATATACATATGTTGAGATCTTGAGAGGACGGGAGACCAGAGGGGATCAAAACATGGGATACTTTGGGAATGTCTTAGTTGACCGGGGATTCTAGTGGATGAAATCGTAACAAATATGGTATGGAGGAGTCCAATATGGTGTGGGGATTGTGAATAAAGAGCTTGTTCGTCCTAAGATGTTGCCGAGAGAGAGATTGGCTGGGGAGATGAGGTCAGGGACTGTAGAGTCGCAAAAAACGAGGTCTTGGGCAAGGATGGTGACCTTCCCCTCTTACAGATATCCAACAGACCTGAGAGTCTGACTCAAATTCTAAAACCAAAGAGCTGTGTGAAACAAAAAATCAAAGAGCCTTATCAAAATTTCAATGCATTAAATAAATGTTGAATCAATCTTATCTAAACTTTAACCTAAATCTTTCCTAGTTGGTTTAGATGGTCAAATGAAGTTCTTTTGACTTAAAATTTTGAATGTAGGTGAATTAAGGTGTTTAAAATCTATCTATCTAATTCTATTGTGGTTTTGATAAACTTTTGTCCATGAGTTTTGTATAGGTCATTATTTTAGTGTACAAGTATGAAAATATGAAATCAAGTGAATTATCCTTTCTTTAAGGAACTTATTGAGTTAAATTTTGAGATAGAGGGTTTCACCCTTTTCAAGGACTCATATTATATTTTATGCATAAAAAGGGATCAATTTAAGAGAGAGAAAATAATGTTATTTATCCTTTTTGTATATTGGATTTTTTTAATCATAAAGAAAAGAGGAATCATATTTCATTTTCTTTTAATATCAAATATCAGATAAAGTATTTTATATTCAGATATCTTTCAATAAAGTCTAACCGTCGAAATTTATGGTTGCAATTTTTCAACTTAAGACCCTAAACTTATTTTATTTGATTACAGATCTACCCACCTTAAATAAATTTCATCCTCAAAATTTTCTTAGATGACTACCTACCTTAGGGTTTACATAATCCTATAACTTTCTAACATATTATTCAAAATCTCATGACTATACACATATATTGTCTAAGGATAATGTCATAATCTAAAAGTGATAGTTTAAACCATACCTTGACCAATATCCTCCTCCATGTTCATTGCAAAGAGTCTAGCTTGTCGCTTAGGAGTTGGGTTCTGAAATCTGGCTTCCTTCCTTTGTATCTTAGGGAAATCTGTCTTTATGTGTCTAGACTCTCCAAAATAATAGCATAATCCAGTACCAAACCTGCATGGTCCTCCATGGACCCTCTTACAAGTTGGGCACTGTGATTTCTCTTCGGTAGTAGGGGCTTCAACCTCAGGAGAATTCCTCTTGTTGTTGGGAGGTCTATGTTGATGTTGGTTGTTCTTATGAGGAGCTTCCTTCTTGTAAAACCTTCTGGGGTGGTCTTGCATCTCTAGGGATGCATCTAGAGCAGCTTGAAGGGTCTTGTGGTCTCTTCTTGATAGGGCAAAGCTTAGGTCATGCTTGAGTCCTAGGATGAACTCCTTGGTTCAGCGTCTCTCATCATAGTCGTAACCATATTTCTCTAGGATCTTAAACTTCATGGCATATTGAGTAACTGTCATGTTGTGATGGAGTGGATTTTTGAAATCCATAAATCTCCAATAACATATTAGAATCCATATCTTGAGTTACAATGAGAGTTCCAAGTGTTTGGTAAAGTGGAGATGTTGAATGAGATTTATATAATGATTAATATCTCTCTTTATATGCACCTTCTTGAGGAATTTAATTGGATGACCTAACAATCGAGTTTTTGCACCAAATTTGAGTAGAAGGTAGATTGAGTGGAAGGAAAACTATGGTTAAAATTTGGTGGCATTTGGAGTTCCCTAGAAGGAGTTATGAAGGTTTGAAAATGGGAAATAATATGCATTAATGGTGTTTGATTAGTCTAAGTTGCTAATTAAATAAGTGTCACACACCCCTTTGATTGAGGGCGGGTCATGGGCTAGATCTTGGCCATTTGTGGCTGATCCAGTGGCTGTGATTGTCTACTTCAGTGACCCGCGGATCTGGTCTCATGATGGACCTATTGTAGCTGTTGGATGTAGATCGGATGGCCCTGATATCATCTCCAAGCTCCGGCTTTGAAGGAGTCATGGAGCAGGGAGACGAGCAACCATCCACGCAGCCACGATCTGTGATAGTGGGGTGATTGGAGTGGGAAACTGGTTGGTTGGCCTCGTCTAAGCGAGTACTTCCGTCCTGGCGTTGATAGCACACCGTTTGACGAAGAGAGTAGGGAGAACGAGCTCTCCCATTCCCTGCCTTCTCCACCGCACGGAGCAGGTGGTGGATGGGATGACGATGCAGAGGCAGGGGGTAGATCGGAGGAAGTTTAAGAAGGGAAAATGAAGCTCGAGGTCAGGGGAGTCCAACCAGCCGTCCCCGTAGACCTTTATCACAGCTTTGATGTTGGACGAAGGTCACTCCGCTGCCAGGTGAAGTTGGAGCTCGGGGGTGGTCCACGAGGCCTTGCCGACATGGCTTGAGCATAGGGACGAGTTCCTATGGACGTTGTGTTGTTGTACGGTGCTTTGTCTTAGTTTTTGAGGGGCTGGGGCCTTTTCGCCTCTTCTACACCTCCGCAGTAGATGCTAGCTGCGGCGATCTCACAGGGGCGGAGATGCAGAGGCGCAAGGGAGCACCTAGGAAGACGTGGAGGTGCGAAAGATATTGTCGTAGCTTCTGACGGTCATAGGACTTGATGCGGGGAATAGTTGCTCCACTGATTGCTCACCGGAGCCTTTCCAGTCAGGCGGCGGCGCCCTAGTGGAGGGGGAACTCCACAACAGATCCTTGGGAGGCGAGCGGCTGTGGAGGTCCGATGGCCAACTACGAAGCTGATGGTTGTCTTATGGACGAATGATGATCACCTCGGCGTCTTTGGTTGCTCGTCAGAAGAGTTAGCTACGGCGGCAGTCTCGTAAAGCAGAGTATGTAGACTCCCAATCGCGAGACCAGGAGAGGGATGGGGCAAGCGAACCGGGCCCAATCTCCAACGAACCGGGTCCAGGTAGCGAACCGACCGCATGACCAGTGAACCGGCGGCTCACTTGAGACCAGCTGAAGAGCAGCGCTACCCGAGAAGCCACGTGGTGGGCTCTCATTGGTCAAAAGGTAAATAGTTTCAATAAATGAACATATCTTCAATAATTCGTAGAAATTAGCTCAATGCTAAAAAAAAATACAATCAATATACCAAACTGTTCAGAAAAATGCATAGAGTAATATGAAAGAATAATATATGGCTTTTAATGAACTAATCATAGTGATATTATGATGTGACAAAGTGGATTTTGGCTTAATTTCGAGGACGAAATATCTTTTAAGGTGTGTAGGATGTGATGGAGTGGATTTTTGAAATCCATAAATCTCTAATAACATATTAGAATCCATATCTTGAGTTACAATGAGAGTTCCAAGTGTTTGGTAAAGTGGAGATGTTGAATGGTGAACATGTGTTGTGGTTTGTTTATTGTTCATGTGCATGTGCTACTGATGTATGTTCCTTCTGACTCCCTTGATTTTCTCTTTCTTAGCCTAGTGTGGGATGTTTAAATTGGGATTCTCGCTGAGGTGAGGGTTTCAATCTGGACGTCACACATCGGATTCAGTTTTAGAAAATCCGGGGACGTCACAGGTGGTATCAGAGCATGAACAATAGCAAAGCCTGACATTTGCTCATTATGCAACTCAAAACTAAAGAACCTTGAATGTAATAATCTTTTAGGGTTAGATTAGTCATCTTTTAGAGACTAGATCTGACCTAGCCTCTAGGTTAGCACCTAGATGTCTGAGAACTAGGTTTAGACTGGTGCTTGTTGAGTAGCAAGTCCTTAGATGTCGTTCTTTCCTTGTAGTGCAGCGGTATGGGACGTTGCACTATTTGGAAATGGCGCACATCAAGGGAAGAGAAACCCTAGACATATGGCGCTCGTTGTCTAGAGTAGCTACACTAGTCTACACCGTGTTCTCACCCCTTCCTTAGTTTTCATGACACTGGACTCTCTACTATGTGTGGGACACTCATTTCTGGTTTTGGTTTTTTATTCCAAACAGATCGAACCTCGATAGTTTTCTCTGGCGCTTGTTTTATCGGAGAAAAACTATATAATATTTATTATGTATATGTATTACAAAAATGTGTCCCCACACATGTACGAGTAGGAGGTGGTCATGCAACCTAAGTGAAAGTGAATGACATCAGTCTAGAAGAGAGAGTAGCTCTAGATTAGATGTCTAGAGCCTTGTTGGATATATATGATAGACGGAATAGATGATATAAGTTTGATGATATGATGTAAGTCTTATATAGATGATATAAGATAGTTTGTGATGATCTTTGTTTGTCTTTGAGGATGTAAGTTTAGTTTTGAGGTTTTGAGATAAGTTTTGATGATGCAAGTAACTAGGCTTTTATGAGATAAGATAAGCTAAGCTGAGACAAGGATGTGAATCTGCATGAGCCTCAAGCTCTTTTACGAAGGAGGACCTCTAGTGTTAGGACCAGTTTTAGGGTTAACTCTAGAGAGAGTGAGACCCATTGGGAGAAGGTTAGAGAACCTAGACTCCAAGATATGATAATTATGAGAAATGTGATATGTCCTAAACTAGACTACTCCTGAGCGAATGAGTTGAGTTGCCTAATGCATGATTCCTATAGTTTTCTTGAACCCTAGATGTCCTTGGGAGGACCAAACCCTAGAAATAGAGAGAGGCTCTTTATATGTGCATATGAACATGAAAATGAGTGCCTTCCATCTGGGTGAGGGAGAGAGCCCAAGACCCTGGAGGAGGTAGCTATCTTAGTTTCTATGAAGCCTCATGCTCGGGTTGGTGGTTCCCATATAGGAATCTAGTGGTGTGTATATAAGAGAAAGAGAGTTGAGAAATAGTTTTCACGGGTATAGATCTGAGAAGAGAATGTCATAGCATGTTTTGGTTTGTGCTTATGTGGCTAGAGCTTGTAAAGTTATTGCTAGTACCAATGAGGTAGACCCAGAAACCCTAAAATCAAGGAGGGAAGATAAAGTGTATGCATACGAGATACTCATAGAGTTGAGTTAGCTCAGAGAGACTGAGCATAAAACTACCCTCATAATATGGGTCAGGATAACCTCAGTTGGACTAGGTGAGGCTTTGTTATATGTTTGATTAGCCACTCACATAAGTTTGTTTAGCACAACCATGATATAATATATGTAAGGATGTGATCTAATCTCGAGACGTGATATATAGACATGATATGATGGAAACCTAGAGATGGTTTAATTGATATCAAATTATAAATGGTTAACCATATATATATATATGTGAATAATGATACTAATGTGAATTGTTGGTTAATCTTGTGATGGAATCACTAATAAATGTATCAATTTATTATGAGCAATGAAATAAGATCATAAGAATGAAACATGTTACACGAGGTGTAAATCTTAGTGCTTAATAAGGATGGAAAGTATAGTTTGACAGCTAGCACGACATAATGATTATAACACCTTGAATTAACTAGATGGATAATGTGGGTTAATTTATAGTTAACTCCTTCCTAAAAGGTATATGTTAATGTTGAACATGTTCTAATAACCTTGATGTATGGTTTAATCTTAGTTAACTCCTTTAGAACATGATAATATGATGTAGAAACCCTAATGCACGGATAAAGATAAGGATGCAACCCTAACATATGAGATATGTAATGACATAACCTAAGCTTCTAAACCCTTGTTCGAGCCTTCTATGGAGTGAGATTTCACCCTTGATGCTTTTGGAAACCTCCTAATAATGCTTTGGATACATGGTTCTAGGTAACCTTTACAGATATGTTACACCTAGACTAGTGCCTACATGTGGATGAAGACATGGTAGTTTCCTTGGAGTACAAGTTTGGTTGACTTTCGAGGACGAAAGTTCTTTTAAGATGTATATGATGTGACAAAGTGGATTTTGGCTTAATTTTGAGGACGAAATATCTTTTAAGGTGTGTAGGATGTGATGGAGTGGATTTTTGAAATCCATAAATCTCCAATAACATATTAGAATCCATATCTTGAGTTACAATGAGAGTTCCAAGTGTTTGGTAAAGTGGATATGTTGAATGAGATTTATATAATGATTAATATCTCTCTTTATATGCACCTTCTTGAGGAATTTAATTGGATGACCTAACAATCGAGTTTTTGCACCAAATTTGAGTAGAAGGTAGATTGAGTGGAAGGAAAACTATGGTTAAAATTTGGTGGCATTTGGAGTTCCCTAGAAGGAGTTATGAAGGTTTGAAAATGGGAAATAATATGCATTAATGGTGTTTGATTAGTCTAAGTTGCTAATTAAATAAGTGTCACGCACCCCTTTGATTGAGGGCGGGTCATGTGGCTAGATCTTGGCCATTTGTGGCTGATCCAGTGGCTGTGATTGTCTACTTCAGTGACCCGCAGATCTGGTCTCATGAAGGACCTATTGTAGCTGTTGGATGTAGATCGGATGGCCCTGATATCATCTCCAAGCTCCGGCTTTGAAGGAGTCATGGAGCAGGGAGACGAGCAACCATCCACGCAGCCACGATCTGTGATAGTGGGGTGATTGGAGTGGGAAACTGGTTGGTTGGCCTCGTCTAAGCGAGTACTTCCGTCCTGGCGTTGATAGCACACCGTTTGACGAAGAGAGTAGGGAGAACGAGCTCTCCCATTCCCTGCCTTCTCCACCGCACGGAGAAGGTGGTGGATGGGATGACGATGTAGAGGCAGGGGGTAGATCGGAGGAAGTTTAAGAAGGGAAAATGAAGCTCGAGGTCAGGGGAGTCCAACCAGCCATCCCCGTAGACCTTTATCACAGCTTTGATGCTGGACGAAGGTCACTCCGCTGCCAGGTGAAGTTGGAGCTCGGGGGTGGTCCACGAGGCCTTGCCGACATGGCTTGAGCATAGGGACGAGTTCCTATGGACGTTGTGTTGCTGTACGGTGCTTTGTCTTAGTTTTTGAGGGGCTGGGGCCTTTTCGCCTCTTCTACACCTCCGCAGTAGATGCTAGCTGCGGCGATCTCACAGGGGCGGAGATGCAGAGGCGCAAGGGAGCACCTAGGAAGACGTGGAGGTGCGGAAGATATTGTCGGAGCTTCTGACGGTCATAGGACTTGATGCGGGGAATAGTTGCTCCACTGATTGCTCACCGGAGCCTTTCCAGTCAGGCGGCGGCGCCCTAGTGGAGGGGGAACTCCACAACAGATCCTTGGGAGGCGAGCGGCTGTGGAGGTCCGATGGCCAACTACGAAGCTGATGGTTGTCTTATGGACGAATGATGATCACCTCGGCGTCTTTGGTTGCTCGCCAGAAGAGTTAGCTGCGGCGGCAGTCTCGTAAAGCAGAGTATGTAGACTCCCAATCGCGAGACCAGGAGAGGGATGGGGCAAGCGAACCGGGCCCAATCTCCAACGAACTGGGTCCAGGTAGCGAACCGGCCGCATGACCAGTGAACCGGCGGCTCACTTGAGACCAGCTGAAGAGCAGCGCTACCCGAGAAGCCACGTGGCGGGCTCTCATTGGTCAAAAGGTAAATAGTTTCAATAAATGAACATATCTTCAATAATTCGTAGAAATTAGCTCGATGCTCAGAAAAAATACAATCAATATACCAAAATTCTCAGAAAAATGCGTAGAATACAATGGAACTATAATATCATGCTTTTGATGCTTTAATATTAGTGATATCATGCAAGGTGTATTATGCTTGTTACATGAGTAATAAATATTAAATGATGATATAAAATTATGAGAAAATACCTGTAAATCATATTTCATGTTCATAATGCATATGATGTCAGTTATGGTCATGATGATGTACGAAGTCATGTAATTTGCTTAATATGTCTAATTAGGGCTAATAACTCTAATAAAATGCAATAAATATATATATGTGCTCTATAAATGATGAAATTCACAGAGTAAGCTCATATCAGTATATTGAACCTCAGTTTTAATTATGAGATCATGATGATGAACAGAATTCATGTTATGTGAAGATGGACATTAATACATGGTTTAAAACCCTAATCTAGGTTAATGATGTAACCTAGGGTTAATTAATGTGCACAAAAATGCTATGGAAGATAATGTTCAGATAATGGACCATAATCTGTAAAATGATATCAGTGAAATAATCACAAGACAAGAATACAAGTAATCATGAGAATACCATAATGAACTAAGTGAAACCATAATGAACACGAATAAGGTTAAGATGAGACGTATAAGATGAGAATCTGATGGTCGTGTATGGTCTCGTCTTGATCAGGTTTGACCAAGCTTATAGTTGACATCAGTGGTATGTGATGATTATGATCTATCTCTTTGGAAGGTACTCCATTACCTCTTACTTGGCTTATTATAAAATATGCTTGTGTTATACGTGTAGTAAAATACTTGGCATATGGTATTGGATGAAATGATTGTTCTTGCCCGATATGTTGCTTAATTTTCCATACTTATTGCTATGAACACATGAAACATAAGATATCTAGTACATCATATGATAGCACTAAACTCTTTGGCAGTACAGTGCATTTAAGTGATCTCAAACTCTTTGGTAGTAGATCACATGTGTTAGATCTCAAACTCTTTGGTAGTAGATCACACGTAAAATGATCTCAAACTCTTTGGTAGTAGATCATAAGGCCTAAAAATCATCAAAGCCCTAAGGGCAGATGTACGAGAAATATGATGGAAATAAGCTTAAAATATGTGTTCTCTTTTGTTAATGAATATCCTTGTGCAAGTATATGCTTTTCTTATATTCTTCTGTTACTGCCAAGTATTAGTTTTATCTTATTGCCAAGATATGATGAGAGGTAAATAAAAGACACGTAGGCGTACTCAGTACAATATTCTTGAATATTGTGCTGACGTGTACCGCATGTAATCTTTTGTTTAGGTTGTGGTTATGCTCTTGAAGATCCAGGATGTTGAGAGTTGTGTAGTGAGCTGATGTACAGGTGGACCTGTTGTCTTAAGATCCTGTTGTTTAGTTGTAGTACATGTATATGTATAGTTTGCTGTTCAATATGTAATATCAAATGTTGTAACAATTCATGTTGTAATTATATGTTGAATGGTGAACATGTGTTGTGGTTTGTTTATTGTTCATGTGCATGTGCTACTGATGTATGTTCCTTCTGACTCCCTTGATTTTCTCTTTCTTAGCCTAGTGTGGGATGTTTAAATTGGGATTCTCGCTGAGGTGAGGGTTTCAATTTGGATGTCTCACATCGGATTAAGTTTTAGAAAATCCGGGGATGTCACACATGTCACCCGCTTGAGCTAGATTGGAGAACTCTAGCTCCTTCTTCTCTATTATGTCTTCAGACAATAGTGCTCTAGGAAGGCTTCACCAAAACCTTCCCATGTTAGTGCAAGTGCGTTGGCTTCCCTTGAGTTGAGGAAGTTCTCCCACTATGTACGGGTTGCTCCCTTTAGCATGTAGGTTGCAAAGTGAACCCTAGACTATTGAGGGTATTCCAAGTCATGAAAATAATGCCCCATGCTCCTAATCCATTCTTCTCCCTTGGTGATGACATCATCTTCTCCTTCTCCATCAAAGGACTTAGGCTTGGTCTTCAAGAAGTCCACCAAAGTCATCTCATGATGTTTGGGGTTGGTGTTGTCCTTGTCTTGGCATTGGTGAGCATTGGGACTAAGTCCTCCAAGGTTGCTTTAGGGTTCCTTCTTGGTCCACTTCCATCACTAGAAGAGCTAGCCCTTCCCTATCCTTTCCCTTGTCAGATTTCTCATGAGCCATCTAGAAACGCAAGGTATACCTAGGGTTGGAATATGTGAATCTTTAGCTTAGTGGCCATCTACTAGTTGCTCTGATTCCATATCGTAATGTCCCTCCAAGCACATAAATATTAATGGAAGCAAACCCTATGATGTCTATAACATGGGTCATTCACCTTGGAGGAACATTACAAAACATGATATACATAACAATAAGAAAAATGAAACACCATGCATTAACTCAAAGTATAGATTCATACATTATTTTTGAAGGGAAAACATAAACTATCACATCTTAATTTCAAATCTAATACATGTAGGATAAGCAAATCTAAAACATGAAATAAAACTAGACTAGATAATCTATTTAGTGGTAGACAAAACCCCTGACACGATTTTACCGTGCGTATAACGCAAGTGCACACGTCAATGTAATATAGGCCTTTGTGAGGCCCGAGTCGAAATCAGGGACACTGAACTAACGGTGGACTACTACTAACTGTTCGTAATCAGCTAGACCGGTCAAAAAGGTTTTAGGAGTTGATTAAAAAGAAAATAAAAATAAAAGAAAGCAAAGCAATCGATTAAAAGTTGAGTTTAATCAATTTAGATGGGAATCTTTAGGATTGCGGTTTCACCGCGGGTTCTCGTTGTATAAATTTCTATATAGTTAAACAAGTTCATCTCTCAATCCGGGTAGTGGCCTGTAGTCAGAATTGTTCACTGTCGTGATACAATTCACTACCTAAATCTAGGTCGGTTCCACCATCGTAGTAACCTATACCCTAAATTAGGTGCATTAAAAACAACCTCTGGGTTTCCACCATTAACCCTACATCACCTTGTTCAAGGAATTTATGAGTTAATGTGAATTTCGTCTCTTTTCAACCGTTAATTCTTCTTTCAAAGCAATTAAAGGCATTAGATTATCATTAGGGTGATCAAGCATAATGATATAATGGAGAAAACATAATCATACCACAGATTTAAGAGACAAATTATGAATTACTATGATAAAAACGTCATACAATGATTACCTGGGCTACTCCCGGTCCTAAAGACAAAGGGAATTAGCCCCGCATGTTCATCTCAGAGCAAGACATAATTGAAGAAAGGGGAAACATGGAGAAAAACGTAGATGAAGTGATGTAAACCCCTGAACGGAGAAGATCCAAGCATTCCTCGACGTAGAATGCACAATCTACAGCCTTTCGGCGGTGGAAAATGTCTTCTTCGGCTCTTCGAACGGTCGGGGCGTGCTTCTAAGCTCTGTTCTCTTCTTCCCATCCCCCGTGATGTATGCAACAGCTAATGACGTGATAGATGGCTCCGGGCCACCGTCATTAGGTATAAACACCAAGTTATGTCGCCAAAATATCACCACCGTTGGATTTGGGCTGATCTAAAATAAACATTAATCTGACGGTTTCGATACCAGCGACGCGGGTCGATGGTATCGACACCTCACGATATCGGCAAGCCTTCCTTCTTTTCTATCGTCCCGCCTGATGCAGACTCGATACCATCGACGCGGGTCGATGGTATCGACACCCTTAGGCATCGATTTTATTACCTTTTTGACACTGAAGCTGTAGAGCGTCGATAGTATCGACTTCTATGTCGATAGTATCGACCAGCTGATTGCTGGAAACCTGAAAGTAACTTGCTACCATCGACTTCCCAGTCGATGGTATCGACTCTTCCTGACTCCTTGCGGCTGTCTACCTGTGACTATGTCGATACTATCGACGGATGTCGATGGTATCGACAGTTGTATATATTCATTTTTCCTAAAATTGCAAGACAAAGCCAAATCAGCTGAGATAAAACCCATTATTATAATTGCTTATGATAAAAAAGATAAAATATGGGATATTTGATACTGAAAAGGATTATAGACTCGAGTAAGTGAATCATGCAATATTAACCACCAAAGTGACCAATAAACACATAAAACGCAAGTAAAACAAGTCTATAAATGCGACTCAAAATCATCGCATCAAACTCCCCTAAGATTGAACCTTGCTCGTCCTCGAGCGACACAACTCTAGAATAGAATTGTGAGGGTCAACCAAAAAAACAGATTATCACAACAGACTTCGCCATATGATCCCCGCCAGACATTCACATTACGGACCTTACTAACCACAAAATGATAATTACCCTCAAGGCGACAATGATCATCCATAAAAGATATCTACCTCAAAATTGATGAACACTATCACATAAGGTAGTTAACATAATAAAATCCTCCAGTCCAGACTCGGTGCATCTTGCGATCTTCTATCTACATTGCTCATCCTAACTACCATCTAAATGGAAGCAGCTCTCCTAGTATTAATGAGTGAGGAGAATATCACGGTGGCCTACCAATTCGAGCAACGGGTGGATGGAATAGGTGGTTGTGGAAGAAATGGAAGAACAATACAGTTTAACATGCACAAATAACCACAATGACCTAAATGATGCATATGCAAATGAAAATGCCTTAATGCCTACATTTTGGGTGGAATGATGCATGTTCCTACAATTCCATCTTATGAGAGATAGAATGTCTAAAAACTACATTATGTGCTTATTCTTCCTATTATACGGGTGCAACAAGCTCTTTTCTCCCTCTAAAATCAACATCTTTTTAAAAAAAAAAACTCTCTTTCTCTCAAATTGCAAAATGTACAATAATTTTTTTTAGAATTCCTTTTTTTTAAGACTTACTTTCACATAACTGTAATCCTTGAGGCATTACAATTGTATTTCAAAGAGTATAGAATGAGTCACCTGCTTCTCTTATTTCTCAGAAGAAATAAGGCACATACTATACTAAATGCTCAAAAATATGTTCTAATGCAACTACATGAAATCAGTTATGCAACTATGATGACATGCACTCAGGGATGTATGCATGCATGATATCTCTACAAATTTTTTCATTTTTTTAAATTTTTTTATGCACAATCTTCCTACAATGCAATAAAATGCAATCCTACCTAAATGCTATGCAATCAAAAGATGAAAACCGTAATGTGCTTCCAATTCTTATGGTGGAGTATGAAAACAATGGGGTGGATAGATCACAAGATTAATTGACTGAACCTTTAGAAAATATTATGTGTCCCTCCTTACTGACCTGTGTAATAATTAAGAGGTTTCTCTCTCTTCTTTCAGATTAAGGTATCATTATCATTTGGTCAGTTTAGGCTCAAACAACCAATTTCGTCCACTCTTCGTAAATCATAGGAATGTACAGTTGTGGTTTCCTATTTTAAAGTTGACAAACCTAATTATTTTCTTAAGTCATGTGCTCAAGGTTGAACAACACAAGCTTACAAAATCACTAAAAATTTTCAAAATTTTCAAATTTACCCCCGATTCCCATGTACAAACAAACAGATGACACATGACATTAGACATCCACAATTACACTAGATAGAGTGTGGATCCTAAAAAAACTAAGAACTAAGAACAATAAATGACAAAAGACAAAGTAATAAATGATAAAAACTAAGAAAAAGAAAGGATAGAAGTTGTTCCAACCCCCCCCCAGCTTGAATTCGACTATGGCCTCATAGTCAAAAACAACCTTAAAAGGTGGAATAGGGATACCGATCATTGGTCAGGTGGTGGCTGGTACTGTGGGGCTGTGGGGTCCCAAGATGGGTACTGCCCCTGGAAACTCAGATCATACTGGGGCATCAGCGGAGGTTGAGGATACCCCCCAAAATAGTTCTGGCTCTAGTAGTTGTCGTAGAAGGGTTGTTGTTGCTTCTCCATCCTATGCAACCTGTCGTAGAAGGGTTGTTGTTGCATCCGATGGTATCGACTCAGAAAAATTTCCACAGTCGCCTAACTGTACCCATGTCGCTACCATCGATACAATGGTCGATGGTATCGAATCTGCCTCAGACCTGCACACTGAACAAACGATCACGGTATCATTTTTACACTAAAAACAAAATTAAACCTAACTAACTTGTAAATGCGAAAGAAAATGGACGACACTACCAATGGTTGGGTTGCCTCCCAACAAGCACCCTTGTTTAATGTCTTAGGCTAGACAAAATCAAGCTTATCATGCATCTGGAAGTGCTATGAGTTTGACCTCATGCACTTTACTCGTGTAATCCTCGCCAAAATACATCTTCAACCTTTATCCATTGACCAGAAATGTTGTCTCTCCATCACGCACCATGATGGCACCATGTGGTCGTACTTCCTCTATAATGAAAGGTCCACTCCACTGAGATTTCAATTTCTCGAGATGCAGCTTCAACCTTGAGTTGAACAATATCACACGATCTCCCTTCTTGAAGACACACAGTTGAATGTGTCGATTGTGAATAAGCTTTGTTCTCTCCTTGTAAATCCTCGAGCTTTCATAGGTGTTCATCCTCAGCTCATCTAGCTCATTTAGGTCGAGCAAGTTTTTCTTCCCTGCCTCATCATAAGTCAAGTTCAGCTTCCTTAGCGCCCAGTGTGCCTTATGCTCCAACTCTACCGGTAAATGGCAGGCCCGCCCATAAGTCAACCTAAAAGGCGTAGTGCCTATAGGTGTCTTAAATGTTGTCCTATACGCCCATATAGCATCCAGTAGCAAACTACTCCAGTTCTTCCTTATCGAAGCCACTGTGCACTCCAAGATTTTCTTAATTTCTCTATTGGACACTTCAACCTACCCTTGTGTCTGCGGGTGGTACGGGGTACCAATATTGTGCTTTACCCCATACTTCCTCAACAACGCAGCAAACTTTTGATTTCTGAAATGGGTACCTCCATCGCTGATAATCATTCTTGGTACACCAAATCTGTAGAAGATGTAATCTTTTACAAACCTACACACTACAAAAACATCATTAGTCCTAGTGGGTATTGCCTCTACCCACTTCGATACATAATCAACAACCAATAAAATGTACAAATTAGAGTTTGAGGACACAAAGGGTCCCATAAAATCAATACCCCACAGATCAAACACCTCAACTTCTTGAAACATGTTGAGGGGCATCTCCTGTCGCTTTGAAATATTACCTGCCCTTTGACAGGAATCACATCTTTGCACATAATCGTATGCGTCCCGAAACAGTGTAGGCCAACAAAGGCCGCTCTCAAGCACCTTCACCGCCGTTCTGGAACTAGCATGATGGCCACCCGTTGGTAGAGTATGGCAATGGCGAAGTACACTATCATATTCAATCTCTGGTACACATCTGCACAAAACGCCATCCCTGCATTGCTTCAGCAAAATGGGGTCATCTCAGAAATAATATCTCAAAGAATGGAAAATTTTCTTTTTCTCTTGATATGTCCAATCATCTGGGATAATTTTACAGGCAAGATAATTAACAATATATGAAAACCATGGATCCTTAGATTTTATAGAAAGGATCTTCTCATCAGGGAATGTCTCGGTAATGGGTATGTTAATGTCCTTCTCATCTACCCGTTCCAACCTAGACAAATGGTCCGCAACCACATTCTCTATTCCCGCCTTATCTTTAATTTCAATGTCAAATTATTGTAACAATAAGATCGACCTAATCAATCTAGGTTTGACATCTTTCTTTTCCATCAAATACTTTATGGTGGCATGGTCCGTCCATACCATAACTTTTGACCCTACAAGATATTGCCAAAATTTTTCAAATGCAAAGACAACGGTGAGAAGTTCTTTTTCAGTTGTAGTGTAATTAAGTTGTGCTTCATTTAAAGTTTTGGATGTATAGAAAATAATAGTGGATTTTTTTTCAACATGTTGTCCTAGAACGGCCCCTACTGTGAAATCTGAAGCATCGCACATTAATTCAAAAGGCATTGTCCAATCCGGTGTTTGCACAACCAGTGCAGAAATTAGCTTCTCTTTGAGCACATTAAAAGCACGCAAACACTTTTCATTAAAATCAAACACCGCATCTTTCTAAAGTAGTTCAGATAATGGTTTAGCCATTTTTGAGAAATCTTTAATAAACCGGCGATAAAATCCTGCGTGATCAAGAAAAATCCTTACCCCTTTAACCGTATTCGGTGGGGATAATTTGGAAATAACCTCAATCTTAACCGGATCTACCTCCAACCCCTTTCTAGACACTTTATGTCCAAGCACAATCCCTTCACTAACCATCATATGGCATTTTTCCAAGTTGAGAACCAAATGTGTGTCCTCACATCAGTGTAAAACTTTATCCAAATTATATAAACATTCATCAAAAGACACACCATAGACGGGAAAATTGTTCATGAAGACCTCTAAACATCACTCAACCATATTAGAGAAAATGGCAAGCATGCAACGTTGGAAGGTGATTGGTGCGTTGCATAAACCAAAGGGCATACGGTGATATGCAAATGTTCCATAAGGACAAGTGAAGGTGGACTTCTCTTGGTCCTTAGGATCAATGGAAATCTGATTATAGCCCGAGTAACTGTTTAGAAAAAAAAAAGTGAGATTGACCTGCTAATCACTCTAAAATCTGATCAATGAACGAAAGAGGAAAATGATCTTTTAATGTGGCAGAGTTCAATCTACGATAATCAATGCACACACACCACCCAGTTACCAAACAGGTCATGACCGGCTCATTTAACAAATTATTAGTAACAGTAATTCCCCTCTTTGTAGGGACTACCTGTATGGGGCTTACCCACGTCGAGTTGGAGATAGCATAAATGATGCCTGCAGAAAGGAGCTTGATCACCTCCTTTTTGACGACCTCCATCATGCTTGGACTGAGTCTGCACTGTGGCTGGATTACAGGTTTGGATCATTCCTCGAGCCAGATTTTGTGCTGGCAAAGTGTAGGGGAGATCCCCTTGATGTCCGCGACCGACCACCCGAATGCACCACGGTGGTCCTTCAGCACGATCATCAATTGATCCTCTTCCTCAGCACTCAGATATGCCGAGATAATCACCGGAAGTTTTTCACCATTGGCTAGGAATGCATATTTCAAATGAGGCGGTAGTGGCTTCAATTCTAACTCTGGTGGACTGACCAAAGATGACTGAAGCAGTGGTGGAAGTTTCCCAAGATCTTCATAATACTTAGCATAATAACACGACAACACCTGAAGCATCTTGACGCATTCCTGTAATGACTTGCTTCTCATCCAGTCATGCATTATATTGATAAGGAAAGCTTCAAGAGGTAGTTCTGGATATGCATCGAGGATAGAACTTGCTATGGCATCATCTTCAGTAGAAAGAGTGATTTTTTCCTCTTCATCATTCGAAAAACCCACAACCCTACAAAGAGAAACAACTTTGGTCTGTTCCATAATGTTTACAGCCAGTGTCCCCTTCTCTACCTTGGTCATCACATGAGCCATATCTAGAAACGGCTTCCCTAGACACAAAGAAATATTCTGATCAAAATGTTTCACCATACGACACTGCTCCTTTGCTTTTGATTGTGTTGTGCTTGGGGGCATAACCATTTCAAATCAGTCATCGGCGATTCCCAATGTCAAACAGACTCTTCCCATCTCGAGTATCATATCTACAGTAGCTTGGAAGAGTATTCCAAGGAGTAGCTCATTTCCTTATTCATCTTGCATTTCCATTACCACAAAATCTGTTGGAAATACAAACCGGTCGACTTTAACCAAAACATCCTCGCAAATACCGTATGGATTGACCACAGAATTGTCCACCAACTGAAACGTCGTATTGCTATGTCTTGATTCTTTCAGTCCCAACTTCTTGAAAGTAGAAAGAGGCATCAAATTTATACTTGCCCCGGAATCACACATGCTTCGCCGAATTTCACTTTACCGATGTAACATGAAATATTGAAGCAGCCCGGATCCTGTCTTTTAGGTGGCGATGTGCCCATAATGAAAGCACTCACCTGCTCCTTAAGAACCACGACCTCGGTATCAGGAATCTTCCTCTTCTTTGTGATTATATCTTTTAGAAACTTTCCATAAGAGGGTATATGTTCTATTGCTTCTAATAGTGGAATGTTGACAGAAAGCTTCCTAAAGCTATCTAGGAACTTCTTGAACTAAGCATCCACTTTCTTATCTTTCAAGCTGTTTGGATATGGGATTGGGACAGTCTGTGCCCTCTGATGTGGCGGCACATATGGTGTCCTCTTCTGCGTCTCCTCCTCAACAATGGGTTCAGATGTGACATCTCTACCACATCCTCTACAGGCTCTGTGACTGGAATCTGAACCTCCTCCGTGGCCTCACCTGTGGTTTCTGGCTGCGGTGTGCTCGGTTCATCGGCCCTGGGGTTTAAAATCTTCTTACCACTCCATAGAAAAATTGCCTTAGTTTGTTGGTTTCCTCCTGGAATGTTTGTATTTATGGGAAAACCTTGTTGCACTGGCTTTTTCAGATTTGCTATCTCAGCTGCCATCTGCGCTAAAGATGTCTCTATAGTCTGCATCTGAGCCCCATGACTTTGTAAGGTCTGCCCAAATTGATTCATAAATTCTCCTTGTTGCTTAATATGTTGGCCAAATGTTCTCATGAGTTCTTGATTCTGCTTGATTACTTGGTTGAGCAACTCATTGCTCTTATCCTCCATCGACAGTTGTGGTTTTGCATCAGGGTCCTGCACGAAATTGTTTGGGTCCTTCTATGAGAATTTCTTGTCTTTCCTCCAAGAATAGTCGTTGTTTATGTACCCCTATTGCTGGCGCATAAATTTCACCCGTGCTTCATCATCAGCTTCTGCATCTTCTTTTGCTAGTAATTTCTTGGCTAGAAGGTCCATCTTCTCATTTAGCTCCTTGATGGCCTTTGACTGCAGCTCGAACCTGCTCTACTGCGTCTCTATCGCCCCATGATTTCTTTTTGGCCATGTTCTTCAAAATCTCCCAACACCTTGTGCCTGTGTTGTTTAAGAAGAACCCCGAACCTACTGAATCCAAGTTGCTTCTATCATGCTCAGAAAGAGAAAAATAGAAAATCTTGACTTGTTTCTCCTTGTCAAGCCCATGATGTGGGCACCTCCTCATCATTATTTGGAAATGTTCCCAAGTCTCAGAATACGTCTCTTCGGCCTTCTGGATGAAATTATGGATCTTCCGTACCAGGTCGTTGGTCTTCTCGGGCAGAAAGAACCTCTCGAAGAACACCTCGATCATTTGGTCCCATGTTTCAACAGTCTCATCATCTAGGTTATGCAGTCATTCACGTGCATTACCTTCCAGAGAGCTGGGGAACAACTTCAGGTAAAGTGTCTCCTGTGGAAACCTATCAATCTTGATCATATTGCAATTTTCCACAAATGTGCTGATGTGTGCGACAGGGTCCTCATTCTTCAGCCCGTGGAACGCTTGCGACTTAACCAGGTTGATTAGTGTCAGATCAATCTTATAGGTTGGAATGTTAACTACCAACTTTTTGATTGGCCCCTTTGATGATGATGAGGACGAAGCCTTTATCTTCTCCCATATTGTCTATTCTTCTGCCATGGTTTCTGGTTCAGAGTCGGAATATGTATCCTCGAGCTGATCTTGAGTATTGTTTTCCTCGTCGTCTGATCCCAACAATGGAACCTCTTGTGATGGCAGTGTGTAGTCTGTGTTACGTGTCCTCACCATGCACTAGTACCTGCAAAATATTAATTTAGGTTCAATACCGTGCTAGATGATTGCTAGATATGATAGATAAATAATGAATTTCAAAGAAATAAATAAATAAATGTGGACTAGAGTGGCTGCTTGCAGCACTTGTAGTGCCGACAATTGTCGTGTCTCCGACAACGGCGCCAAAAACTTGACACGATTTTACCGTGCGTATAACGCAAGTGCACGTGTCAATGTAATATAGGCCTTTGTGAGGCCCTAGTCGAACTCAGGGACACTGAACTATCGGTGGACTACTACTAACTGTTCACAATCAGCTAGACCGGTCAAAAAGGTTTTAGGAGTAGATTAAAAGGAAAATAAAAATAAAAGAAAGCAAAGCAATCGATTAAATGTTGAGTTTAATAAATTTAGCTGGGAATCTTTAGGATTGCAGTTTCACCGCGGGTTCTCGTTGTATAAATTTCTATATAGTTAAACAAGTTCATCTCTCAATCTGGGTAGTGGCTTGTAGTCAGAATTGTTCACTGTCGTGATACAATTCCCTACCTAAATCTAGGTCGGTTCCACCATCGTAGTAACCTATACCCTAAATTAGGTGCATTAAAAACAACCTCTAGGTTTCCACCATTAACCGTACATCACCTTATTCAAGGAATTTATGAGTTAATGTGAATTTTGTCTCTTTTCAGCCGTTAATTCTTCTTTCAAAGCAATTAAAGGCATTAGATTATAATTAGGGTGATCAAGCATAATGATATAATGGAGAAAATGAAATCATACCATGGATTTAAGAGATAAATTATGAATTACTATGATAAAAACATCATATAATGATTATCCGGGCTACTCTCTGTCCTAAAGACAAAGGGAATTAGCCCCGCATGTTCATCTCAGAGCAAGACATGATTGAAGAAAGGGGAAACATGGAGAAAAATGTGGATGAAGTGATGTAAACCCCTGAACGAAGAAGATCCAAGCGTTTCTCGCCATAGAATGCACGATCTACAGCCTTTCGGTGGTAGAAAATGTCTTCTTCAGCTCTCGGAACGGTCGGGGTGTGCTTCTAAGCTCCGTTCTCTTCTTCCCCTCCCCTGTGATGTGTGCAGCGGTTAATGACGTGATAGGTGGCTTCGGGCCGCCGTCATTAGGTATAAACACCAAGTTATGTCGCCAAAATATCACCACTGTTGGATTCAGGTTTATCTAAAACAAACATTAATCTGACGGTGTCGATACCATCGACGCGGGTCGATGGTATTGAGACCTCGCGATATCGGAAAGCCTTCCTTCTTTTCTATCATCCCGCCTAATGCAGTCTCGATACCATCGACGTGGGTCGATGGTATCGACACCCTTAGGCGTTGCTTTTATCACCTTTCCGACACTGAAGCTGTAGAGCGTCGATAGTATCGACTTCTGTGTCGATAGTATCGATCGCCTGATCGCTGGCAACCTGAAAGTAACTCGCTACCATCGACTTCCCATTCGATGGTATCAACTCTGCCTGACTCCTTGCGGCTGTCTGCCTGTGACTGTGTTGATACTATCGACGGATGTCGATGGTATCGACAACTGTATATATTCGTTTTTCCTGAAATTGCAAGACAAAGCCAAATCAGCTGAGATAAAACCCATTATTATAATTGCTTATGATCAAAAAGATAAAATATGGGATATTTGATACTAAAAAGGATTATAGACTCGAGTAAGTGAATCATGCAATATTAACCACCAAAGTGACCAATAAACACATAAAACACAAGTAAAACAAGTCTATAAATGTGACTCAAAATCATCGCATCAACCCCACCAAACTAAAGTCTCCTTGATGTTATCTACACTGAAGGGCTTGCTTCAATTTTCTCTTGCTCCTTGATCTAGGGACATCTCATCCCATGACCATGCGAAACAAAACAACAACGTAAGTAAGCGTGATTATGCATGTTGTAAGAACTAAAAAATAAACATATATACCTCGAACTGAAATAACCATGACATGACTTAACATTAAGAGTTATCATTACACTTTATCTTTCATTACATAAATGAATTAAGAAACATTACTATATGCATTCACTCCACTGCCCTCGTGGGGTACATCATGTTCGAAAAGCTCATCATTTCTAGGAAGCCCATGATGACCATAAAGGTCCATCATGGTGAGAAACATATAATAAGTTACTTAATTCTCTTAACTTAAACATTAACATCGTTGTTATTATCTTGCCATCAATATAAATTGTCCCCATCCAATAATTGCACCAAAGTACTCATCAAGCTAGTTAAGGCTCATCTTAGTTGCACCAAAGTGCTCAACAATGCCATAAAGATAAAACAACATAAAGAGGAACAATTCCAACTTAAGTTCATTATCTTAATCATCATGGGCTTTCTCCCTCTTAATCTTGGAAATATAATAACATAATTTACATGATTCTCGTCAATTTCTTAATCATTACATGAGCATAGAATTAAACTACTAAACGTCAGTAGTAAGCATAGTTCTTTATGATCATAGCAAACAACATGCAATAATATAATTTGAGGCATCATCATTATCTTAATTTCATTCATTAACTTGGAAACTTAAAGCAAAATCCTAAATCATACACAACAAGCAATTCATCCAAAGTAGATATGCATAGTGGCATGACCCACTTACCTAGAGCAAAGTAGATCCTAACTTAAGTCCTCTGGTCTTGAATCAAATCCTAATTTTCATGAAATAACATGTTTTATGTTAATTATCATCTTATTTAACATCTTAAACTCTAATCGTAGGTCATTAGGAAAATGTGGTCTTCCATTATTGAATCGGGTGAAAATCATACAATTGGATTCTACTCGAAGAAACATTTCCAAAACATATTTTTGGGTATTTTTCTTAGGAATACTCAATTTATCATGATTTATTGAAGTTTTTACCAATAGGAAGTTTGAGATAAATCCACCTGGAATCTTTTTTCAAAAATGTGGACCAACATTGAGCTGGCCCAAAGAAATACTACCATGTGGATCCTCTTTTAGATCTAGTGTGCAGCCTAGGAGACCAAAACATGACGAAGGCCTAAACTATCTCCGAAGGCTCTGCCCAGGTGAAAATCAAAAAAGGGGAAAACGTTGGAAAATTCTTCTTGGAATCTTCATTTACCCCTGTGAATCGAAGAACCAAAATCACATCACATGCAACTCAAAATTGGGGTTCTAGATTTGCAAACTAGAGGCCTTCATGGCTTCAGGACCATGCCAAAGGATTCGTGGGACAACGTCGTTCATAGAGGCATGATGCCCCAAAACGTGATCCTGCCATGGTTGACCATGAGCTTGAGATTGGAAGAAGTAAAAGAAGAAAACACACTGAAAACTAAAAGTGTCGGCTTCTTTATTGATGCAAGACGAAGCTAAAGGAGAAGAAAGAAGGGTGAATGGTGGTGAGAAGCTCAATAATTGCTAGTCGACTCATTCAACAACAAAAAGGGAACAACACGATACCTGCGTTTGGGGTGCAATTGGCCTTGGTTAAATATTCTTGGGGATGAGGGGAGACTGTGCGACGCCTCATAGGTGGCTGTGAAGGCTTGACTTGACCCGACGACGAGCTATTGCGATGAATGTGAGGTGGTCTCATGGGGAGTATAGAGGGGAGACACTTAGAGGTAAAAAGTGACATTTAGCATGATTTTTGGAGGTGTCTGATATGTTTCCATATCATTATATATATATATATATATATATATATATATATATATATATATATATATATATATATATATATATATATATATATATATATATATATATATATATATATATATATATATATGACCCATCTTTAATGCCCGCGCGGGTAGCTACCTGCCCCCCATTTCGGTTATTTTTTTAAGTTGGTTACTTTTGACATGTAGAGGGTTACTTTACCTTGCAAACTTGTGAGTTTCATGCATAGATAGTTACGTTTGTAGCAGCAGATTTCAAAACACGGTTACATATATATTTGTTGTGTATTTTGTACGGGATTACTTTGTTAGTCGTATAGTTACTTTTTTATCAACATAGTTACTTTTTTTTATACCAGAATTACTTTTCTGGTCAGAACAGTTACTTTTTTGGCTGCCGGGTAGCAAAATCCAAGCTACCCGCGCGGGTATTAAAAAATGGCTATATTATATATATATATATATATATATTATATTATATTATATATATATATATATATACACACACACACATACACACACACGTGTTGAGATCTATGAGAGGACTAGAGGGGATCGAAATAGGGGATACTTCAAGAAAGTCTTAGTCGACCAGGGAATCTAGTAGATGAAACCCTAACAAATCCGGTATGGAGGAGTCTATCCTGGTGCAGGGATCATGAATAACTAGGGTCCTGATATGTTGCAGAGAGAGAGAGATTGGGAGGGGAGACGAGGTCAGGGACTGTACAGTCCCAAAAACTAGGGTCTCAGGCGAGGATGGAGACCCCCCTCTCACAGATATGCAGCGAACCCGAGAGTCCGACTCAGATTCTAAAACCAGGGAGCCGTGTGATACAAAACATCAAAGAAACTTATGGAAGTTCGATGCATTAAATAAATGTTGATTCAATCCTATCTAAACTTTAACCTAAATCTTTCCTAATTAGTTTAACGGGTCAAACGAAGTCCTTTTGACTTCAAATTTTGATCATAGGAAAAGGAGTCTACAATCTATCTATCCAAATAGATCTAGGTTTTGATGAACTTTTTTCCATGAATTTTTTATAGGTCCTTATCTTAGTGTACATGTATTAAAATATGAAATCAAGTGAATTATCCTTTCTCTAATGAACTTGTTGAGTTAAATTTCAAGATTGAGGGTTTCACCCTTTTTAAGGATTTCATATTTTCTTTTATGCATAAAAAAAGGATCACTTTAAGAGAGAGAAAATAATATTATTTATCATTTTTGTATATTAATTCATTTAATCATAAAGAAAAGAGGAATCATATTTAATTTTCTTTTTATATCAAATATCACATAAAGTATTTAATATTCAGATATCTTGCATTAAAGTTTAATATTTGAAATTTACGGTTGCAAATTTTGCAATTAAGACCCTACACTTATTTAATTTGCAATTTGGGATGTTACACCTACCCAATATTATGCGACTTTGACTTGATAAAAAGAATTGTTACGTAAAATAAAAGCTACTACTGCAGCATATAGAGTATACTGTATATAAGCAGGCACATATGAATTGGGAGGAGGATAGGCTAAACTAATGATTAAACGGACCACACATCTAATGACGTACAATAATTAACTCGGATATGTGTCAACCAGTGAAATCCCACTCCATGAAAGTGCGGTTTGCAACCAAAGCCCCTGTTTGGGAACGGATTGGGATTTCGTAGTCTGGACTGGATTAGACAGGGTTAGTCAAGATTCAGTCTGATTCTGTTTGGCAACCCAGTCTGATTCTATTTGGCAACCCAGTCTGATTCTGGTCAGCTGGTCTGAATTGAGTCAGGTTTCAGTCTGATTCTGTTTGGTTACCAGTCTGATTTTGTTTGGCAACCTAGTCAGGATTTGTTTATTCTGTCCTATTCTTACAAAACTGTTTTAACAATTACAAAAAATGTGAAGCTGTGATGCCACTGCAATACAAGTTTAAATTTTATAAGAAAATTAATTGCATACATAATGTGGGTGATATTATTTGTTGTTTAATGAAATGTATATTAGATGAGTATGGTCATTTTATATGTTTATTTTAAATAAATTAAACTTTACCGTTGTCTTGCATGGTATGTTCATATTGTATGAATGTATATAGTTGTGCATATTTGATCCAGTAATTGGTAACTGACATATGACGCACAAATAGCATGACAGTTTGAAAAAAAATATGTCCATATGTCAGTTTGAAAGAAAATATGTTCATATGTCAGTTACACATAATTGTTCATAAAGTTTACCAAACATCATTTGAATGATAGTGTTATTAAAATTGACATAATTGTTCCATAATAAAAGACATGACAAACTAAAGATGACACACAATATCCAATTGACTTGAAAACAAAATGTAAGCCAAAGAAAAAAATGTCTTGATCCCAAAGTTGTACTAAGTAACAAGTAGTGTCTGTGACTTAGACAATTAATTGCAAATAAGAATCTCAACAAGTAGTACAAATTCAACTCATATTTGAGTTGAATTTTTTTAGTCTTTTCTATTGTTTGACCTTGTAGGTAAGTCGATTAGTACACAATTCTAAACAACTAAAAGCGAGAAACAAATTAAATCAAATAAATGTTGCATCAAATTGCATTGATGGTAGATTGTATGTCACATTACCACTTTTCAATCAAAGACTTTTTGTTGTTCTAGTTTCCCCATAAATTGAGATGGTACTAGTTTTAGTCATTCGATATGAAAGACAATTCATGTGAGTCGTATCCGAAGTTTCAATTTTTTTTAAATGGTTTAGAATATTTTATTCCATATCATCATTCATATAACAAAATATGCCAACAAGCCATTAGACAATATCATTTCATTTTAATTAAAACTACCACTTGAGTCTTTTCACACAGAGACCCTATCCACTATTAAATTTATAGATGAAAGTACGTACTAAATATTTTTATATTTCATCAAAAAACATAGAAAACACCTATAGCAGGAAAAACTTGATGATAATTTGCCTCTTTCAGAACTAGCATTCGACATTTCCAATTAAACTAACAGGAGGCCCTTTTGAAATCTTGGAAAAGGGAACCATTTGCGGGAAGGCTGAAATTCACACCAACAAACACAATGCTACAATGAATTGTTAACCAGATCCAAATTCAATTATTCTAGGACATAAATAGGTCTATGTTATTCATTTCATCACAGCCCCTTTGACATGTGTGACAAACAAACAGACAATGGTTCACGAAACATAAATGTAGCAAATGAAGGAAAAAATGATTTTGTACTATTATGTTTGGACTACCCAACCGCTCACAATGAATCTTTGACACATTATGTTCCCCGTCGTGCACAATGACTCTTTGGCATAGTATGTTCCCCGCCGCACACAATGATTCTTTGGATAGTATGTTCCCGCCAGTGTGGCTTAGCCCATGGACCATGGCAGGAAGAGGAATCGGATGCATGCAGCAGATCTGAGCAGGCGGCGCTGAAGGATAAAAGGGAGCACAATCATCTCACACGCTGGAGTCTAGGATTAACCGAATAGAATGAAGAAATAGGGTACATAAGGGATAATCTTTTTTTTACATCTCAATAACCCTCGCCGTGATGGCACCGTAGAGGCCGCTATTGATGTCGGGGAGGGTGACGGGGTACTCTTTTTTCTCAGAGAGAGAGAGAAGGGGGCAGGTACCTGGGTGTGACTGTAACGGGAGAAGAGGTAGTTGAAAAGGTGGAATCACGCTTCCACAGAGAGCAGCGTCCAAAGCGGCCGCGGACCGGTCCCCTTCGTTGCACGAGATCTACTGGCCTCCTCCCAAAAGCATTGGGGGCGAGGATATCAGAGGAGGTGGCGAAAAAGAGCTTGACGGCTTGTAAGGAAGCCGGAGAACCACCCGAAGCAGCGTAGTGGAGAGTGGCAACTGAGTCACCGAGGGAGACCAGGATGGCGTCGGGGAGGCAATGGGGCGGTGGTGCCAAGCGAAGCGCCGAGGGGAGTCGGCAGGGGGGTCGGGAGGAAAGAGGCGAAGAGAGAAGTCGGGAGGAGAGAGGCGAAGAGGGGTGTCAGTTTATCGGGAGAGGGGTCGGGGTCACGGGAGGAGAGAACAATCGTAAACCGGATTGGAAATCCAAATCCAGCTCAGAGTGGGACTGACGTAGTCCGGTTTTTGAGGTTACGGAATTCAAAACGGAGGTCGTTATCCGATTGCCAACCAAACACCAAAACAACTCAACCCGGACTGGATTATGCAGACGTGGCACAAAAAGACAACTCATAATCCCGACTCAGTCCCGAACCAAACAGGGGCAAAGAGTCTTGGGTTAAATGGATCCTTGCCCAGACTATGCGATGAATTAATTCCACTTTTTTGTAGGAAACCCCATTATGTACATCACCAGTTCATCTATACATGTGATCATTCCTCATTGGTAAAACTAAAACAACGAGCTTTTGTTCAAGTCTTCTGTCAAACAAAAGATTAAGTATACGTCTATGGTATCACTAACTTATGATTAACAGTGTATAATTAAATGCACATTTTGAATAACCTGTTTGTTTGGCAGAAAATTCGCACTTAGGATTCATTGATATTAAATGGATAGAAAAGGTTTTCATCTGGATACAGTAGAGAGTGAGCTACATTTCTAAAAGATGCATAAAACTATCTACAATTTGACTTTCCTTACAGAAAGTTACCATTTCAAGCCCGTACCCGGATCCGGGACGGCGAGAGCCTGCTTGTCGGCGTCTGTCCGGAGCGATACCATGTAGCTCGGAATGGAGAGCCCAACTATAGTCTTAGGATCGGAGTTTTTCGTGGAAAAGGCGCAATGATTCTGGACTGTCTACTACCATTGCAATCGGAGCAGCAGATCCGGTTTCAACTCAATTGACTTCCTGAAGAACCCTTCAGTCGAAGATGTAGATTTCAAGTTTGTCTCTATATGCTGTGTTTCAAATACAGACAAATGATGAGCAGGAAGCGATTACAAGTTAGAATTCGATGACTAGACATGGCCGTTTCAGTTGGTATTTAATAACTTGAGGCCAAAATCTGGTTGGTATTTTGGTTGGTTTGAAGTTTCAGTATCCTGCAAGGTGACGTAAATTGGAAGTCAGAAATTATAGACATGGTCATTTCAGTTGGTGTTTAACAACTTGGGGCCAAAATCTGGTAGGTACGAAGTTTTGCCAGTTCCACGCAAGGTGATGTACATTGCAATTTGAAAAACCATTAATGAGGAAAAATCAAACGCTGGATCAAATTCGAAGATGGACTTAGCGTCATCTAGATGATACTGTTTCCAGTAACACGTGGATGATACTAACAAATGAAACATGTGGGGGAAAACATGATAATGGCTACACAGCAAACAACTGGTCAAAATTGAATACTATCACAGCGGCAGCAGGGAGCTTCACTAGGAAAGAGTAAAGACAAAAAGAGAAAAAAGAGTATGCCATAGGTAACTACGAGGAGGTTAGCGAGATAACCCACGGGGACAAAACTGGTGGGTGGAAATAAAACAAAAAGACAGTATCATCAAGAGCAACAGAAAGAAATGACTAGAGACAATCGGTCTAGTTTGGGACACTTTTCTTGATAACCAATTCAGATATATGAAGATGCAAACGCATAATCCTCTATGGATCACAGATTCAAGATGACAAGAGCACCACCAATTGGACTGGGTCCTCGGTTATCATACCTGCAACTGAAGCATCATCAGGAGGATTGTCACATAATTCGCCGAATTTTTCAATAATTCACGTATAATTCACGATTTTTTCACTGGACGAATGCTTCAGCCGAATTACGCAGGATTCCCGAATAGTTACCGAATAATATGAATTATTCGCAAACAATTCACCGTGCGTGAAAAAAACACGAATCTGACGTCAAAAGCCGAATAATTGGCGCTAGTTTGGGAAAAATTTGTACCTAAGCAATTACATGCGGTCCACTTACGGCCTTCCCTTTCACGTCCAACCCTCTCTCCCAACCCCGACCCAAATTACACTTGGTCGCCTTCCGTTCCCGATACCTCGGTGATGCCAACTACAACACGAGCGACAACATCGACCACTGCAAAAGGTTACAAATCACCCCTCAGAGGCTACCTCTATGCAAGCGGCGCCCACCAATCAGCAACATGCACTCCCGTACTAGGAGTGGTGGCCACCCCTCTTCGTAGAGATATTGTACTCTCTTCTCTCTTCTTTTCTCATTTATTTAATGGTACCTTTCTGCACCCCCTAATGATACAAATGACTAGAATAGTGACTTTGTACTTTAAATATGTTAATGACGTCTAGTTCCTCTATTATCTTATTGTAACATCCCTGACCTGGGTTATGAGTTAACCCTAGGTGTTTTGCCTAATTATGTAATTAAGATACTGGTGATTATCTTTTGGCATATAATTAAACTCTTGAGGAACACATATTTCCATTTCTGCCCTAATTGAACAATGTTTTAGTATTGTTTTGTAATACATGGACCTATGTGCAAATTACCCAGCTTAAGGGGTTAACTTGCAAATTTCACATGTTGAGATGTTCATCTGATGTTGAGACATCATGAGAATGATTATGGTAAAGTTTGAAGGATTTCCCAAGCTTGAGCACCAAGTTGCAGCTGTGGAAGCAATCCATGTGCTTGAAACCCTGGTTTTGGGGTAAAATGCAATTTACCCAAAATTTGGAGTGCAACTTGTAAATTTCATCTTCTAAAATATCTTTTATAACTTTTGTCATCATTTAGAGTAGAAATGATTAAGAGGGAACTTCATTTGAATAATCATATAATAAATAAACACCTTTGTGATTAAATAATCAAGGAATAAGTATAATAGCTCTTTTATATGTATACTTTAGTAATGGGTTGATCTTCTTTGCCTTCAATTCTTGGCCTTAGAAGGAGATTGTCCTTAGAAATAAGGAGTAGGGACGATCAAAGAAGAAAGGAGGGACTTAGATTAGAAATGGAATAAAGTAGAAGCTTTATGGAGAAATTTCACCCAAAATATATATATACCACTTCCTTTGCAAGCAAAGGAACGTTTCTTTCATTCCCTCACTTATCCCCCTTGCTCAAACTGACTAAGTCAGATCTCTGGAGCATAGGAGAACGACCAGGGAGTTCAAGGTAAGTTTGGATCATCCCTTTTGCTTGAATTCATGGAGGAAACTCGATTTCAAGGTTGAATTCATGGCTAGCTCACCTAGCTTTATCTTTCTAGCCATTCCTTTCCAACTTTTCCTTGGAGAATTCACCTTGGCCGACCTGTGGAGCTCAAAGACACCATTAAAGACCTGAAGCTTGGAAGCTTGGAGCTCAAGGAACAACCTTTAGGCGGGTTTTATAACTCTAAACCTTATGCTTTGATTATACATCTTTTTCTATGCATATAGTTGCTAGTTCTTCTTCTTCCCTATCTTCCCTTGCATCCTTGCAAGAAAAATCGTGAAGAACTGCTACTATTCTTGAGGTAGAAGATAAGGGCGTTAATTCATATGCTTATTCACGGATTTCCACTTTACCAAACGACCTTCACCAATTTCCCATACGGTTTACACAACCATTTGGTGGGCAAACGGTTTCAGGGTCGTATGAAGGAAAACGGCCTTCAAGACCATTTGGTCGCGTTGACCAAGAAACGACCGTATAGGAATCTTGTTTATAATTATGTAGGTTAATCACCCACAAAATTTGAGGGGTTAACTCCAAAGGAATCGTGAGATATAAGCAAATCAATTAGCAAATCCAATTGGATTAAGTTCTGATTTTCAACCTGTTTAATTTGCCCTTTTTGGGCAAACGGTCTCAAGACCATTTGAGATGGTTGACCAAGCATTGACCGTTTGGGATTACTGTTCCTATTAATGTTGGTTGATGACCCACAAAATTTGATGGCTTAATTCCAAACGAGTCATGAGTTGAAGGCTAATCAATAGGGAAAACCCTAATTGAAATCAGTGCTGAAATCCCAATGAGTTAATTAGAGATTTTGAGTTGATTAGCCCAAACGGTCTCAAGACCGTTTGGGGAATCATCCAAATGGTCTCAAGACCGTTTGGGGATCACCCAAGACCGTTTAGAGGTCTGGGGTCAAGAATAGTTGACCAATTGAAGGTCCAAAGGTACCAAACCATATTGCAATTAAGTATTGATGTGATGATCAACTCAATAGATCAAACCTTGATGAAGTTTCACTATAGTCCAAAGATTGGATGGGCAAATGGTCTCAAGACCGTTTGGTGTCAACCCAAGACCGTTTGGAGGTCTAGGGTTAAGGTAATTTGATCAATTGAGGGCCCAATTACAATGGGTTATTGAAATAATCAAATTGCTGATTTGTAACTTATTTAAGGTTCAACCCCTATCAAATCAACTTAGATTTTGATGAATTCTTGGGCAAACGGTCTCAAGACCGTTTGGAGGTTATCCAAATGATCCCAAGACCGTTTGGGCCAAGTTTGAGCTCGATTGAAGGTCAATTGATGGGATCAACTTTGATTTGATTCACATTGTTGAGTGTTGATGGTTGAACGATTATAGACCTTAATTGAACCAACTCCAACCCTATTTGAATATTAATTGAGGGTCAATTGAGTGACCAATTGGTTAAGGATAACCCTAATTGTCTCAATTGATAAGTGACTAACAAGGATTTTGCCAATTGAAGGCTTCAACATAGAAAACCCCAATCGTTTATAACCTTTAATCCACTTTTGAGGTCCAAACGGTTTGAGCCCAATTGGACCAAACGGTCTCAAGACCGTTTGGGCTCAAACGATCTCAAGGTCGTTTGGACCAATCCATCTCAAGATCGTTTAAGATCAAACGGTTTCAAACCGCATAAGCTTCAAACGGTTTGAAAGTCAACTCTCCCCAAACGGTCAACACACCCAAACGGTCTCAAGACCGTTTGGTGGTTGAAGGTTGAAACCGTTTGAAGGTTTTCAAGGTTGTTTATACTTAATCACTTGAAGGTGTAAATGGTTCAATGGTGATCTAATCTAAACCCTAATGGTAACTTAGGACATTAAGGGACTAAATGACTAATGAATTGACCCATGATGACGATCAATGGGTAATTTACCAAAATGTCCTTGAAGGGTTCAATTGAGTAATACCTTGTTCTAATCAAACCCTAATCACATGATAGTGGTTATTTGGCTTATGATAGTCAATAAGGACTTAACCCAACCTAATCTAGAGTGATGTAATCATCACCTATGAGTAAGAGGAGAGAGAAGATCCCAATTATGGTTGAAATCCAAGTAATGTACCTTCAATATATATATGAATGTGCATGATTAGGGTAAGATCCACCTATGTGAGATCATGAAAACCCTATTTATGATAATTGATGAATCTTAATCTTATCTGAGGACTTTAATGATGATGTTTCTCATACATGGTGATGTTATAAGATCAATTCACCAATAGGTGAATAGTAAACCCTAATTCATGAAAATCAGGGAAACCTAGCTCTTGTATGAGTAGGGAGATATAACTTCTTTAAATGAGTTATTTATTGTTATCAGTTGATTTAACCATGCAGGTTCCTATATGAGGATGATCATATCCAGGTATGGATGATGATACTATATTCAGTGAAAGCATGTTGTTAGCTTTATGAATAGTGATTTATCCTGATGCCTTGTTAATAGCATCTTATGAGATTGATAGGCTGTGAGAGCCATGAATACCATCAAGGTCATGCTTTAAGAGATGACTTGTGATAAGAGTACTGAGAAATGATGATTATGTGAGTTAGACTTGATACATTTAGTATTCTACTTTCATGACTGTTGTTCTAATGATTAATGTTTGAAAACATGTATGATGTTAAAAGAATACTAAAATGTACCTAACTAATCAAGTATAATCATACCATGTAGAGCCCTGATCATAGATCCATCATTGTCAGGAGTTAAATGATGGTGAAACAGGTTTTCCTAAGGGAACTCCTGGATCACATACTTTTGAGTATGTGGGGAAAATGGATGTGAATGTCCTTACATCCTAGTGTAGGAATTGATGTAGATGTATCTTGATCTATCAATCCTTCACTATGGGTTATGCCGGGGTGATGTAACACTAATCTCCTGAGAAAGTCTTTTATACTGCATCGATGAGAGATAAACAAGAAATCCCTCGACGGCGAAGAGAGTACAGAATGCCACTGTGACTCTAATAGCGAAGTACCAGAATACCCTGGTAAGCTATAGTAGCAGAGACATTAGATGTCCTGCATGTTGAACCTCACACTGACTGAGGAAGATGAGGTCATAAGAATCTGGCTCTTTTGATGACCTATGTATGATACCGATGCGACTTAATAGTGATCAATTGGAGTATGAACGATATACCTCATCTCCGCAGGGCATAATGACGTTTGTAAAACATAATCAACCGCATAGCATATCTGCTTAGGTTGATCCACGAGATACATTGATTGAAGATACATTACTTAGTATACATGTTCTTCATATTCCTTAAATGTTGTTGTTCTAATTGATAACAATCTGCTGTTGATTACCTTAAAGCTATTATTGCCTATGTTGTTCTTGAATTGTTATAATAAAGCTTCTGGAGAAGAGTTATAACTCTCGCTGGGACAATTATTTAAAATTGTCTCACCCCGTAGATTTCAACCTTTTTAGGTGGTCGTCGAGGACGAAGGAATCAGTCTGCAGGTGGACAGTATCAGCAGCAGCACCAGGAGCAGCAGTAAATCTCAGGTGGAGATTCAGACTGCTGAGTTGTGTAGTTAGATAGTCAGTCCTATGTGTTCTCTGTACTCTCAGGTCCTTGGAGTCTTTTGGTCTGAGATTTTGATTTTGAGTTCTTGAGATTTTGTATCATGTTGTATATAATTACTCAAGAAATAATTATCAAAGATGTAAACAGTTTATCTCCTTTTATGAAAGAAGTTTTTATGGATTCAAGCTCTTATCTCGAAAAGTTTTAATTTTCCGTGATTTTTGTCTTCCTCTATTAATCGAACCGTTGCCGCTACGTTTAATTCGTGTTTATATCGTGGTTTGGAGATCAGAGCCCACAATTAGTGGTATCAGAGCTCTAGGTTCGCTGAGTCTACAGAGACATAGGAATTAGGATGTCGAGTCTATCCTTAGTATTTCTTTCTTATCTAATAGAGTCTTCTGCTCCTCAGGAGAAGAAGATAATTAAGAATGTCTGAACCACACGAGGAGTTCGTGGCAGAAAGTAGTGTTGCTGCACCCCAAGGAGGTGCAAGGAACCTGGAGATAGAACAACCTGTACCTGATCCACCCAGAGAGCCACCTCAGTTTGACCCAGCTGACATGGAAAACCCAGCTGTTCAAACTATGTTCGGGCAGTTTATGACTTCCATGACACACATCACCGACAGGATGCCCATGCCTGCACCTAGGGCACCTGCCCAGCCTGAAGGACAAGGTATCGGTAAGACGTTCGAGCGACTTTGTCGTGTCGGAGCAACCGAATACTTTGGAACAGCTGATCCTGCAGATGCTGATCTGTGGTTGACCGAATTGGAAAAAGCTTTTAGAATCCTCAACATCCCAGAAGCTCAGAAGGTTAGACACGCTGTCTATCTTCTCAAGGGAAGTGTTGGTCACTGGTGGACCATGGAAGAGCAGAAGAGGCCTGGAGTGGAGATCTCGTGGGAAGATTTCCGTCGGGAATTTATCAATAGATATTTTCCAAAGACCTTCCTAGATGAGAAGATCTCTCAGTTTGAGAGACTGAGGCAGGGCATGATGAACATTAGCGAGTATGAAGATAAGTTCATGGAGTTACTGCGGTTTTGTCTGCACATGGCTGCCACAGAAGAAGAAAGAATCAGAAGGTTCGAGAAGGGTTTAAACGTCGACTTGACTACTCCCGTGTCTGCCCTAGAGAATCGGGAGATGTTTGCTACCTTCATTGAGTCAGTCAGAAGGATAGAGAAATCCGTAGTTGAGAAGAGACAAACCCATAAAAGATATCCGCAGTTCCAGAGTTCTTCATCTAGAGACTTTAAGAAGCCTAGATTCTATGCACCTACATCTCCACCACCCAGAATGAGTGCTCAGACACAGTGGTCACCAAGTAGAGACAGGGGACGAATCCTACCTCAATAAGAGACTCGTAGTTCAGCATCGATGTCAGTCACAGGACCACCCAGACCACAACAACTGGAGAGGAGCTGTTACAACTGTGGGAAGGTGGGGCATTTAATGAAGGACTGCCGATCTAGGCCTGTCAGTGTGACACAACCTCAGAGGCAGAGTCAACAGGGATCTCAGAGAAGGCAATCTCAAGGAGCAGCTCGAGGACGTGGACAAGCGTCTCAAGCTGGATCATCAGCACCACCTCAACACCAGGCGACAGCAAGGTTCTATGCTATGAACCCACCTGATGCAGTGGTCAATCCACGAGTAGTGGCAGGTCAGATGGAACTTTTATATTCTAATATGTCTAAATCCTGTGTGGCATCTGTTCTAATTGACCCGGGTGCTACGCACTCCTTTGTCACTCAGAGAGTGATTCGTAACTGCTATATGACAATTAGTCATAGGGCAGATAGCTTGTTTTTGGAGACTCCGTTGAGTGGGTCTGCTGTGTTGCAGGAGGTATGCTCTCCCTGCATCCTCTTCTTTTCTAACCATCGCATTCAAGTGGACCTTATACCACTTGATATGCAAGGATTTGATATAATCCTCGGGATGGATACCTTGGAAAAGTATCGAGTTGTCTTGGATTGTGAATCCAAGCTTGCTGTGTTTGCTGATAAAAACAACACGTGGATCTTTCAAGGAGAAAGGAAGATTCTGCCCACCTGTCTTGTGTCAGCTATGGTTGCTGATAAGCTGATGAGGCAAGGATGTTATGCATTCTTGGCCCATGTGGTAGTTGTTACCAAAGAAGGTCTCAACCCTGCTGAAGTTCCTATAGTCAGGGAATTCAAGGACGTGTTTCCTGAAGAACTTCCAGGTATACCACCGCCTCGGGAAATTGATTTTGAAATCAATTTGATCCCAGACACGAAACCTATAGCCCAGACACCGTATAGGATGGCGCCTGCTGAGATGGCAGAACTCAAGAAACAGCTTCAAGAGTTACTTGAGAAAGGTTTTATCCGACCGAGCAATTCACCTTGGGGTGCTCCGGTTTTGTTTGTTAGAAATAAAGATGGGTCAATGCGGTTGTGCATTGATTATAGACAACTCAATAAAGTAAAAATAAAGAACAAGTACCCTTTGTCGAGGATTGATGATCTTTTTGACCAGTTGCGTGGTGCAACAATCTTCTCAAAGATAGATTTGAGATCTGGATATCATCAACTCCGCATTAAGGATAGTGACATATCCAAGTCTGCTTTTAGGACAAGATATGGTCACTATGAGTTCACGGTTATGTCGTTTGGACTAACCAATGCACCAGCTGCATTTATGGAACTCATGAATAGAGTTTTTCGACCTTTCCTTGATCAGTGTGTTGTCGTCTTCATAGATGACATTCTGATCTATAGTAAGGATGCTCAGCAGCATGAGCAGCATCTTCGCCAAGCTTTGACCTTGCTAAGAGAACACAAGCTGTATGCTAAGTTTAGCAAGTGTGAGTTCTGGCTGCCGGAGGTATCTTTTCTTGTGCATGTGATATCTGCCTCGAGAATTCGTGTTGACCCTACAAAGGTAGAATCTGTTCTACAGTGGGAACAACCGAAGACGCCGACGGAGATTCGAAGTTTCCTAGGGTTTGCAGGCTATTATCGAAGGTTCATTAAGAACTTTAGTTCCATAGCCTTACCCTTGACAAAGTTGACCCGGAAAGAAGTTCCTTTTGACTGGAGCGATAAGTGCCAATAATCTTTTCAGTTGTTGAAGGAAAGGTTGACAAGTGCACCAGTACTTGTGTTACCTGAGCAAGGCAAAGGATACATAGTTTTCTGTGATGCCTCCAAGAATGGACTTGGATGTGTGTTGATGCAGAATAAACAAGTAATTTCTTTTGCTTCTCGACAGCTTAAGAAACACGAAGAGAATTATCCGACACACGATCTAGAGTTAGCTGCTGTGGTTCATGCCCTGAAGATCTAGAGACATTATCTTTATGGAGAGACGTTTCAGATTTTCACTGACCATAAGAACCTTAAGTACATCTTCTCTCAGCATGAGCTTAATATGAGACAACGCCGCTGGATGGAATTAATCAAGGACTACGATTGTACGATTGATTACCATCTGGGGAAGGCTAATGTGGTTGCTGATGCCTTGAGTAGGAAATCAGCAACATCAACCATGGAAAGGGCACAACTAAACTCTTTAGTATGCTCTAAGAGAGATATACTTATCTCTTTAAGGCAAGACAATGTACAATTGAAGGTGTCATTGTTAGCTGGGTTGTTGGCTGAGATGCACATTAAACCTACCCTTAGAGAGCAGATTAAGGAAGCACAGCAAGGTGATACTGTAGTTCAGCAGATTAGATCGGAGTATGGTAGTGAGAAACGAGATGGTTTCCATGACTCAGATGATCAAATAGCCTGTTATCATGGGAGGATGATAGTGCCGGATGTGGACAACTTGAGGAAGTTAGTCCTGGAAGAAGCTCATTCTTCGATGTATACCATGCATCTAGGGAGCACCAAGATGTATCGAAACTTGAAAGATATGTATTGGTGGCCTGGAATGAAGAAGGATGTTGCAGAGTTTGTTTTGAGGTGTCATGTGTGTCAACAAGTTAAAGCTGAACACCAGAAGCCTGCAGGAACAATGCAACCTTTACCCATACCACAGTGGAAGTGGGACCATGTTACCATGGACTTTGTTGTTGGCCTACCCAGGACAAGCAAAGGACATGATTTCATTTGGGTAGTTGTTGATAGGTTGACTAAGACAACGCATTTCTTACCTGTCAAAACAACCTATTCTGCAGAGAGGTTATCACAGTTGTATGTTCAAGAAATAGTGTGTTTTCACGGTGTTCCTGTCACTATAGTTTCTGACAGAGGTCCCCAGTTTACAAGTCGTTTTTGGGAGCAGTTACACATATCCTTAGGCAACAAGCTAAGGTTTAGTACGACCTTTCATCCACAGACTGATGGACAGTCGGAAAGGACCATACAGACCTTGGAAGACCTGTTGAGAGCATGTGTTCTCCAGTTTACCGGAAGTTGGGATCTACACCTAAGCTTGATAGAGTTTGCTTATAACAATAGCTATCAGCATAGTATTGATATGGCACCTTATGAAGCCTTGTATGGTAGACGTTGTAGATCACCCTTGTATTGGTATGAGACTGGTGAGCATCAGTGTTTAGGACCTGATCTTGTGCAGCAAACTACAGAAAAGATTAAGGTAATACAACAACAGATTAAGACTGCACAGGATAGGCACAAATCTTATGCTGACAAGCGTCGTAGACCCTTAGAGTTCCAGGTCGGAGACAGAGTGTATCTCAAAGTCTCGCCTTGGAAAGGAGTTCTTTGTTTTGGAAGAAAAGGGAAGTTAGCTCCTAGATTTATGGGGCCTTATCCAATCATTGAACGGATTGGAAAGGTAGCATATAAACTAGAGTTGCCACCAGAGTTACAGAGGTTACACCCTATGTTTCACATTTCTATGCTGAGGAAATGTCACCCAGATACCGAGTCAGTTCTACAACCTATGGAAGTAGAATTGAATGAAGATATAACTTATGAGGAAGGACCAATGTCAATTCTTGATAGTAGGACTAAAAAGTTAAAGAAGAAAGATATAAGCCTTGTGAAAGTCCTCTGGAACCACTGTGGTGTTGAAGAAACCACTTGGGAACTAGAAGAGGAGATGAGAAGGGAATACCCTGCTCTTTTCTCTTAATACATTTTATCGATTTCGGGGACGAAATCCTTGTAAGGGGTGGATAATTTGTAACATCCCTGACCTGGGTTATGAGTTAACCCTAGGTGTTTTGCCTAATTATGTAATTAAGATACTGGTGATTATCTTTTGGCATGTAATTAAACTCTTGAGGAACACATATTTCCATTTCTGCCCTAATTGAACAATGTTTTAGTATTGTTTTGTAATACAGAGACCTATGTGCAAATTACCCAGCTAAAGGGGTTAACTTGCAAATTTCACATGTTGAGATATTCCTATGATGTTGAGACATCATGAGAATGATTATGGTAAAGTTTGAAGGATTTCCCAAGCTTGAGCACCAAGGTGCAGCTGTGGAAGCAATCCCTGTGCTTGAAACCCTGGTTTTGGGGTAAAATGCAATTTACCCAAAATTTGGAGTGCAACTTGTAAATTTCATCTTCTAAAATATATTTTATAACTTTTGTCATCATTTAGAGTATAAATAATGAAGAGTACACTTCATTTGAATAATCATATAATAAATAAACACCTTTGTGATTAAATAATCAAGGAATAAGTATAATAGCTCTTTTATATGTATACTTTAGTAATGGGTTGATCTTCTTTGCCTTCAATTCTTGGCCTTAGAAGGAGATTGTCCTTAGAAATAAGGGGTAGGTACGAGCAAAGAAGAAAGGAGGGACTTAGATGAGAAATGGAATAAAGTAGAAGCTTTATGGAGAAATTTCACCGAAAATATATATATACCACTTCCTTTGCAAGCAAAGGAACGTTTCTTTCATTCCCTCACTTATCCCCCTTGCTCAAACCGACTAAGGCAGAGCTCTGGAGCATAGGAGAACGACCAGGGAGTTCAAGGTAAGTTTGGATCATCCCTTTTGCTTGAATTCATGGAGGAAACTCGATTTCAAGGTTGAATTCATGGCTAGCTCACCTAGCTTTATCTTTCTAGCCATTCCCTATCCAACTTTTCCTTGGAGAATTCACCTTGGCCGACCTGTGGAGCTCAAAGACACCATTAAAGACCTGAAGCTTGGAAGCTTGGAGCTCAAGGAACAACCTTTAGGCGGGTTTTATAACTCTAAACCTTATGCTTTGATTATACATCTTTTTCTATGCATATAGTTGCTAGTTCTTCTTCTTCCCTATCTTCCCTTGCATCCTTCCAAGCAAAATCGTGAAGAACTGCTACTGTTCTTGAGGTAGAAGATAAGGGCGTTAATTCCTATGCTTATCCACGGATTTCCACTTTACCAAACGACCTCCACCAATTGCCCATACGGTTTACACAACCATTTGGTGGGCAAACGGTTTCAGGGTCATATGAAGGCAAACGGCCTTCAAGACCATTTGGTCGCATTGACCAAGTGACGACCGTATGGGAATCTTGTTTATAATTATGTAGGTTAATCACCCACAAAATTTGAGGGGTTAACTCCAAAATAATCATGAGATATAAGCAAATCAATTAGCAAATCCAATTGAATTAAGCTCTGATTTTCAACCTGTTTAATTTGCCCTTTTTGGGAAAACGGTCTCAAGACCATTTGAGATGGTTGACCAAGCATTGACCGTTTGGGATTACTGTTCCTAATAATTTTGGTTGATGACCCACAAAATTTTATGGCTTAATTCCAAACGAGTCATGAGTTGAAGGCTAATCAATAGGGCAAACCCTAATTGCAATCGGTGCTGAAATCCCAATGAGTTAATTAGAGATTTTGGGTTGATTAGCCCAAACGGTCTCAAGACCGTTTGGGGAATCATCCAAACGGTCTCAAGACCGTTTGTGGATCACCCAAGACCGTTTAGAGGTCTGGGGTCAAGAATAGTTGACCAATTGAAGGTCCAAAGGTACCAAACCATATTGCAATTAAGTATTGATGTGATGATCAACTCAATAGATCAAACCTTGATGAATTTTCACTAGAGTCCAAAGATTGGATGGGCAAACGGTCTCAAGACCGTTTGGAACTCATCCAAACGGTCTCAAGACCGTTTGGTGTCAACCCAAGACCGTTTGGAGGTCTAGGGTTAAGGTAATTTGATCAATTGATGGCCCAATTACAATGGGTTATTGAAATAATCAAATTGCTGATTTGTGACTTATTTAAGGTTCAACCCCTATCAAATAAACTTAGATTTTGATGAATTCTTGGGCAAACAGTCTCAAGACCGTTTGGAGGTTATCCAAATGATCCCAAGACCGTTTGGGCCAAGTTTGAGCTCGATTGAAGGTCAATTGATGGGATCAACTTCGATTTGATTCACATTGTTGAGTGTTGATGGTTGAACGATTATAGACCTTAATTGAACCAACTCCAACCCTATTTGAATATTAATTGAGGGTCAATTGAGTGACCAATTGGTTAAGGATAACCCTAATTGTCTCAATTGATAAGTGACTAACAAGGATTTTCCCAATTGAAGGCTTCAACATAGAAAACCCCAATCGTTTATAACCTTTAATCCACTTTTGAGGTCCAAACGGTTTGAGCCCAATTGGACCAAACGGTCTCAAGACCATTTGGATCCAAACGGTCTCAAGACCGTTTGGGCTCAAACGATCTCAAGGTCATTTGGACCAATCGATCTCAAGATCGTTTAAGATCAAACGGTTTCAAACCGCATAAGCTTCAAACGGTTTGAAATTCAACTCTCCCCAAACGGTCAACACACCCAAACGGTCTCAAGACCGTTTGGTGGTTGAAGGTTGAAACCGTTTGAAGGTTTTCAAGGTTGTTTATACTTAATCACTTGAAGGTGTAAATGGTTCAATGGTGATCTAATCTAAAACCTAATGGTAACTTAGGACATTAAGGGACTAAATGACTAATGAATTGACCCATGATGACGATCAATGGGTAATTTACCAAAATGTCCTTGAAGGGTTCAATTGAGTAATACCTTGTTCTAATCAAACCCTAATCACATGATAGTGGTGATTTGGCTTATGATAGTCAATAAGGACTTAACCCAACCTAATCTAGAGTGATGTAATCATCACCTATGAGTAAGAGGAGAGAGAAGATCCCAATTATGGTTGAAATCCAAGTAATGTACCTTCAAGATATATATGAATGTGCATGATTAGGGTATGATCCACCTATGTGAGATCATGAAAACCCTATTTATGATAATTGATGAATCTTAATATTATCTGAGGACTTTAATGATGATGTTTCTCATACATGGTGATGTTATGAGATCAATTCACCAATAGGTGAATAGTAAACCCTAATTGATGAAAATCAGGGAAACCTAGCTCTTGTATGAGTAGGGAGATATAACTTCTTTAAATGAGTTATTTATTGTTATCAGTTGATTTAACCATGCAGGTTCCTAAATGAGGATGATCATATCCAGGTATGGATGATGATACTATATTCAGTGAAAGCATGTTGTTAGCTTTATGAATAGTGATTTATCCTGATGCCTTGTTAATAACATCTTATGAGATTGATAGGCTGTGAGAGCCATGAATACCATCAAGGTCATGCTTTAAGAGATGACTTGTGATGAGAGTACTGAGAAATGATGATTATGTGAGTTAGACTTGATACATTTAGTATTCTACTTTCATGACTGCAGTTCTAATGATTAATGTTTGAAAACATGTATGATGTTAAAAGAATACTAAAATGTACCTAACTAATCAAGTATAATCATACCATGTAGAGCCCTGATCATAGATCCCTCATTGTCAGGAGTTAAATGATGGTGAAATAGGTTTTCCTAAGGGAACTCCTGGATCACATACTTTTGAGTATGTGGGGAAAATGGATGTGAATGTCCTTACATCCTAGTGCAGGAATTGATGTAGATGTATCTTAATCTATCAATCCTTCACTATGGGTTATGCCGGGGTGATGTAACACTAATCTCCCGAGAAAGTCTTTTATACCGCATCGATGAGAGATAAACAAGAAATCCCTCGATGGCGAAGAGAGTACAGAATGCCACTGTGACTCTAATAGCGAAGTACCAGAATACCCTGGTAAGCTATAGTAGCAGAGACATTAGATGTCCTGCATGTTGAACCTCACACTGAATGAGGAAGATGAGGTCATAAGAATCCGGCTCTTTTGATGACCTATGTATGATACCGATGCGACTTAATAGTGATCGGTTGGAGTATGAACGGTATACCTCATCTCCGCAGGGCATAATGATGTTTGTAAAACATAATCAACCGCGTAGCATATCTTCATAGGTTGATCCACGAGATACATTGATTGAAGATACATTACTTAGTATACATGTTCTTCATATTCCTTAAATGTTGTTGTTCTAATTGATAACAATCTGCTGTTGATTACCTTAAAGCTTTTATTGCCTATGTTGTTCTTGAATTGTTATAATAAAGCTTCTGGCGAAGAGTTATAACTCTCGTTGGGACAATTATTTAAAATTGTCTCACCCCGTAGATTTCAACCTTTTTAGGTGGTCGTCGAGGACGAAGGAATCAGTCTGCAGGTGGACAGTATCAGCAGCAGCAGCACCAGGAGCAGCTGTAAATCTCAGGTGGAGATTCAGACTGCTGAGTTGTGTAGTTAGATAGTCAGTCCTATGTGTTCTCTGTACTCTCAGGTCCTTGGAGTCTTTTAGTCTGAGATTTTGATTTTGAGTTCTTGAGATTTTGTATCATGTTGTATATAATTACTCAAGAAGTAATTATCAAAGATGTAAACAGTTTATCTCCTTTTATGAAAGAAGTTTTTATGGATTCAAGCTCCTTTCTCGAAAAGTTTTAATTTTCCGTGATTTTTGTCTTCCGCTGTTAATCGAACCGTTTCCGCTACGTTTAATTCGTGTTTATATCGTGGTTTGGAGATCAGAGCCCACACTTATGGCCAGTCCTTTATTATCTTATGGGTTCATATTGTCGTTATACATTCATCTACTATTTTTTGTTCTTTTTGAGAAACATGGTATTTGAGGCATTGCCGCATTGTATTAAATCAATATGTATACCAAGTGTTTTATGATATACATATTATATATCTTCTCTGATATTTTTCTGACTTTTTTCGAATTTTTGACCGTACTTTTACCGAATTTTTGCTGATTTTTAACCGAATTTTCCGCATAATTTCCGAATATCAAATTTTTCAGCGTTGCCGAATGATTGCCGAATATCGAATTTGTGACTATGATCAGGAGCACCCCGAACAAGAAGATCTAAAATAGATAATGAACTGAACGATCAACTCTGAAGTAAACCGACGTGTGTTTTGTCAGTAAATGCAGTGATTTGGTTGTATTTTAGTTATGTTTTGGAACACATGAGTTGAAAAATAACCTACTCATCTGTTAATCCAGTTTAAGTTCACCTTACAAGACTAAACCCTACTTTTTCCAGTCGTTCTACGTATGGAATTAGAAACTCAGTCTCTAATTCTATCTCTCTTTTGAAACATGACGTGACACAATGTTTCAACTGAAATGGGATTGTGAACAATTTTTCTAGAGAATGGATATTAAGTCCGACCCAAACTACGAGTGTCCCATCAATTGGACAAATTAGTCCCAAACTTTCAACCATAATGAGGTTTGCTACACGAACACGAAATGAGACCGGCCTTTTTTTGTCTCCAGTCATATATAACAACAAAATAGAGGAAAGAAGTAAATTAAAAAGAGTCTCATTTCTGATCTCATTTTTTATCCATGTAGCATTATTCCCAAACAATTTGGTGTGTCACGAAATGAAAGTTTAAACTAGATCTACATTTGTCTTTTGCTAATAAGTGTCGTGACGTGACTACAGTTTGCATTTGGTAACACATGGGTTCAAGCTGGATTGATGAGTCTATGAGTCCAGTTACAATCCCCGTTCGTAATTCTACTCAGGTTTCTTAGTCTTGTTTTTTTAGGATTAGAAAGTTAAGTCAAGATTGTCCTCTTTGTCTGTGACACAAGATTTGGATGAAAGATAGATTGAGAGCAACTTTGTTACCAATTCAAGATTTATGCAAATCCTGATTAGAATTGCACTAAATCAACTTAAACTCTTCAACCCTGATCCTTTGCCAAATGGATCCGAGTATAAATATGGATCAAATTTGATTGTGGTGGTCAGTCCGCAACCACAATTGAAGGAAATGGACTCTCACTTCGACATCAATAAGGCGAAAGGGGGGCACTGATCATTATTTTTTTTGGATGAAATGTTCCAATCATCGATACAAGATTAGAAGATGTTGATACATAATCTCTAAAGTAGATAGCTGGCCTAATAGACTAGAGAGATCACGAGAGATGATATGATAAAGATGATAAGTCAAGGCAATGTAACACCCACAAAATGCACCAAAGGGGTGGGTTCCTCTCTAACAAAATACAACCCACATCCTAAAAGTGAAGCCTGGAATATTGATACTCAAAATTTGTGGGTGGGATCCCTAATAGGACAATGCACTAACACCAGGAAAGGATGCATGACTAGACGTAGATTCATCAACAAATAGAAATCATGTTATCAAAACATTAAGAAGCCATACGCCCTCCTTTAACATCTCATCAGCCTCATCATCTACTATGTTGGTGTACACCACAGGACTCAGACCCTCATCACCATAGTGATGGTGAAGATTCTAGAGGTAACCTAGCTGTAAGAGAATATACAAGAGGCCTCATCTAACAAATTCTTAGACCGAGATGAAAAAGTAGGGTAAATATAATAAGTAATCTTATAATAATGTATGATTCATTACAAAAAAAATAAATCAAAACAAGCCTTCCTATTAAAGTAATTATGAAGTGTGTGATCGTAGGGATGTAATTCAAAATACTATCACTATAGAAATGAAACAATATGTATCTACGCAATATGATGGCACGAGCAAGTTTGAAACGGGGGAAGGCGACGGGTGTGGCGACGGTGGAGGAGAACCAAGTAGGCCGATGGTGACAGTCTTCCAGTCGATTCCTGGTGGCTCGCACGCCAATTTTGCTTTGGATGTTTCAGATGTAGGAGGGAAATCATCAAATGAGGTAACGGAGAAGGCATCTCAGGATAAATGACGGTATGATTAATCAGACGTAACCCTAGGAGGTATCCGCCCTAGTCAATTCATGGCTTCTTCATGCTCAAATCAAGCTCCGGTTATACCCCCTGCCAGGGTTGAGACGGTAAATGTTGGAGTGGCTAATGCTGTTAAGACTTGGAAGGAAAAATTTGTGGATCAAGCACAAAAGGAATACACGGCGCTTAAATTCATTCAATCTGAGATTGTTGATGGTGAACTGAGGTATAAAAGGGAGAAAACTATCGAGATTGCGAAGAAATGGAGAAACACGGCTGCTGGATATGTCGTAGGGTTGAAGCCGCATTGGCCTACACTTGTTCGGCACTTCGAAACGATATGGAAACCTAAGATCTCCTTTGAAGTTATTCCTAGGAACAAATGTTTTTTCATTGTCGAATTCAAAGAGGTTGATGATCTGAAAACGACGATGGAGGGGGGTCCTTGGTATGTCAGAGGGAAGCCTTTGCTTCTGAAAAAGTGGGAGATAGACGAGCCTCTTAAGAAACTTAAACTAAAATAAATTCCAATATGGATTCGCTTTCCTAACCCGCCGTTAGAGTTATGGGATCAAGATATGTTGAGTTTGCTGGGGAGTTGCATTGGGAAACCTCTTTGTGCTGATTATGCAACTAAGTCGATGTCGAGGTTGGATTTGCCCGCATCCAAATTCTGATTTCATCGGAGTGTCAATTTCCAAGTGAAATTGTTCTGAGAAGTGACGAGGGGCATAAGGATGTGATCCAAGTGTCCTATGAATGGGTGCCAAATCTTTGTGCAAAATGGAACTATTTTAGGCATGATCCTGGTAGCCGTGCTTCAGTCGATGCTAAAAAGATCTGCGTACCGGTTGGTAATACTAATAAGGTGGATAGGGAGAAGGGGATTTCTGATATGCATACTGATAATGTCCTATTTTCTGCATCAAACATTAATCATGGAAGTACTGTAAGTGGAAACAAATTGTCTAAATCAAGTTACAAACAAGTTTCAAATAAGCCTAATGAACTATCTATTCAAGCTCAGGTGCGACAAGCGGGTATCCTAGATATGGTAGCTGTTGACAAGGAGGTATCAAATCAAAAAAGTATTCTTGAAGGTAGTCAGAAAATGACAAAGGGGGAGCAAAATAAGGAGGTTACCAGAATGGCAGATACTGTAAATTGTCATGTCTCTTCTTCTGATACTTCTCAAATTCCTTTTATGGGTGCTATGGAAGATCATATGATTGGTTGCTTTACCACACCTCAGTATGAAGTACCTGACAGGATGAAGAGTGTGATTGATAGCAAGCTCCATTTGAAGAAGAGAAGGCTTTTTCTCTATAACTGGAAAGAATTGTGCTCCTTACAAGAAGGGTAATAAAAGTTTGAATACTACCAAGAAGATAGTGGAGGAAGTATCTACTAATATGTTTGAAATCCTTGATAACTATATGGAGGACAATTTCGAAGCTACTGAGGTTGGCAGGGATCCAACCAAAGATCATTTTAACGGGTGATAACTTGAGAGTTTTCTCCTGGAATGTCTGAGGTCTCAATAGATATGGGCACCGGGAGAAAATTAGAGAGGCTATATGTAAATATGATATGCCTATAAATATTCATTTGGAAACTAAAATTAGACACAAAAAGATTAATAAGATTCCTTATAGAATTTGGGGTGATAAGGAGTGGTGCTCTAATCATAATTCACATCCTCTTGGTAGAGTTGTTATTCTTTGGGATAATAAAGTGGTGAAGATTTGCAAAATCATGGAGACATATCAGTTGATACATTGTAAAGTTGATTATAAATATACTATCTTCTTCTTGACTGTTGTATATGGACAAAATGATGAAAAAAGAAGAGGTGAACTCTGGGATTCTATTCTTAAGATTCATTCAAGGTTGATTGGTCCTTGGCTGTTAGTTGGTGACTTTAATTCTATATGTTTTTCCCATGAGAGGAAAGGTAGTGGGTTCTATTCACTGAAAGCTATGGATGACTTCAATAATGTTTTTTCCCACTCTGATCTTATTGAATTGGAGCTTAAAGGTGCTTTCTACGCCTGGGATAACAGATGAAGAGGTGACCAATTCATCATGTCTAAAATTTACAGGGCTCTGTATAATCTTGAGTTTATGGATGAATTCAAAGATTCTTGGGGAGATATTAACAACATTATACATAGTGATCATCATCAACTAGTTATCAGAACGATTAAGTCAATTAAGAAGAAGAAAGGTTACTTTAAGTTTCTCAATGCATGGACAAGTCACCCTGGTTTTTTGAATGTTGTGAAAGAAGCTTGGGAGGTGGAGGTGGTTGGCAACCCTATGTTTAGAGTTACAAGGAAACTTAAGAATGTGAAGGACAAGCTCATTAAGTGGAATAAAGAATCCTTTGGTAATATTGAAGATTCGACACAAATTCTGGAGTTTGAAGCCATGGAGGCTATAGATGCTGCGGATAAAGCCCCTGATGATAAGAATCTGAGAGACATAGCTACTGATAAAAGCAAAGCTGCTAGGGATGCTATTGAAAGGGAGGAATATTTTACCAAACAACTGTCTCGTGTGAACTGGTTGAAACTTGGAGATAAAAACACTTTCTTTTTCTATAATCCTATTAAGACTAGAGCAGCAAATCGTATGAGATGCCTGAACATTGGTGGATGTAAAACCTATGAGGAAACTAAAATTACTGATCATATTCACAATTACTTTAATGATATTTTTAACAAGTTCACTAGTGAAGCTAGTGAGGTGTGGGATTCTGATTGGGATATGCCTACTATTTCTGTTGAGTATTTTAATATGATTAGAGTTGTGGTCACTAAAGAAGACGTAGAGAAGGTCATAAAGTAAGTGGATGGGGACAGGGCTCCTAGCCCAGACGAGTTCAATGGTCATTTCTTCAAAACTACTTGGGACATCATAGGCAAGGATGTCACTAAAATTGTGCTAAATTTCTTTAGCAGTAATAAGTTTCTTAAAGAGGTTAATAAATCCTATATTACCCTCATTACTAAGACTCTTGACGCTGAGAATGTTAGTGACTGGAGACCTTTGATAGGGTAGGGTGCGAAGCGGCCCGGGGAACGAAAGGAATAATGAGATGGTCTCCGAACCATTTTGCAAGTAAGCGAACAGCAAAAAAAAATCCCCGTCGACTCTCTTTTGATTCCAAATTCAAGAATACGACTGATACGATTGATTGGTCTGTAGGCCGATTGCCTTGTGTAACTTCCTATACAAGATCATTTCAAAGGTCCTTTCTAATAGGCTTTAGATTATTCTGTCATCCATTATTATTCCTAATAAAATTGCTTTTATCAAGGGGAGAAAGATTGTAGATGCTCTCTTATTGGCTAACGAGTTGGCAAGTGACTTTAACCTTAGCAATGGTAGTGATAAGATGTGTATAAAGGGGGATTTAACTAAAGCCTATGATTCGGTCAAGTGGCCTTTTCCATTCAAGGTGATGGAGAAAATGAATTTTCCTTACCATTTTATTGATTGGATCATGACTATTATGAAGACAACTAGCATGCATATTCTTGTAAATGGATGTCCATCTGATGTGATCTTTCCTTCCAATGGTATACACCAAGGTGACCCTCTGGCGCCATCTTTGTTCGTCATTGCTATGCAGGGTTTCAGTGCTATGATGGATAATGTTGTGAAAAGAAATATTCTGAACCACTTAGAAATGGGAGCACTGTTATTTCACACACTTTGTTTGCTGATGATGTAATGATATTTGCTAAAGCCAGTCCTGATAATGCTACTTCTATTAAGTCTCTTCTGAAGCACTTTGGAAAAGTTTCTGGATTGCAAATGAATTCTAATAAGAACCATGTGTTCCGTAGTAAACGTGTGAATGGGGACTCTATTCCTAGTATTTTGGAGATTAATAAAGGAGTGTTTCCCATGCGTTATCTTGGACTCCCTCTTTTCTATGGGAAGTTGAAGAATTCTTATTGTTTGTCTCTTATTGATAAGATTAAGAAGAAGCTAGAGAGTTGGAAGATGAAAACCTTATCATTTAGAGGAAGAGTAGAGCTTGTGACTTCTACTCTGAATGCTTTGCATCTTTTTTGGTCTGCGACATTTCCTCTATCTGCTAGTACTATGAAGGAGATAAATAGCATCTGTAAAAAAATTATTTGGGAAGGTTCATCTATTGAGAAGAAGATACTATGTGAAATGGGACCAAGTTTGTAAGCCCAAGAAAGAGGGTGGTTTGGGGATAAGGAAGGTTGAAGATTCTAATAATGATAGTATGATTGTGAATGTTTGGAATATTGCTTCTAAAAAGGATTCATTTTGGGTGAGATGGCTAAATGGGAAGTACTTAAGAAATGATTCTTTCTGGTCTTGTAAAGCTAATCCTAATATCTCATGGATGTGGAAGCAGCTATGTAGTTACAGAAGTGTGATTCTATCTCTAGTTAAGCTACACATCGGGGATGGATCTTGTTTCAAAATATGGAAAGATCCATGGTTTCCTGGCAATAAATTCCTGGGTGATTGTATTGACACTACAAATGTTTTGAAGATTGGAGGTGGTCTGAATGGTTTTCGTAGCAATTTCATTAGTGGTAGAAAATGGGTCATTCTGGAGCGAAGATGCTTTAAGGAGTTCAAGAGCTGCATTGATGATGCTGGCATCAAGCTCTATGATGAGGATTCGATTAGATTCAAGGTCTTCATTCTCTGAAGATTAAAGATGCTTGGAATATCCTCAGAGGCACTAAGTTTTATCCTGCTTGGACAAAATGGCTTTGGAGGTTTGATCATACTAGAGTCATGATTATCAATGCGTGGAAAATTTTCATAGACAAATTACCAACTCTTAATTATCTTCAGAAGGTGGGATTCCATCTAGCTTCTCGCTACTGTTTCTGTGTAAAAGATTTTGAGAGTGTTGTTCATACTCTTTTCAATTGCAACTTTGCTGCTACAACCTGGAGATATGGAGTGAATGTTGGGTACATTGATAATGTCCCTAGGTGTCCTGAAGATTGTTTGAAGATGAAGATGAAAAAATAGCAGCTGTTGTGTCTAGCTACTCTTTTCATCATTTGGAAAGAGAGGAACTGTAGAATCTTCAGAAGATTGTCTGCTGATAATAAGAAATGCTGGAAAAGCATCGAAGAGATAGTATATTTGTATGATTGATTGGTTTGATTCTTCTTAGTTCTGATGTATAGGTGTCATCATAAGTTCATACATAATCATACCTGTACATAAAATTGTTATTTTCTTTCTAATAAAGAGGAAGTCGCTTACCGAGCAAAAAAAAAACAATATGTATCTATAGAAGTCACAATGATAAAAAGTATGCTCTATATCATCTATTTTTAGACCACATTATACACATGCATGGGCCTCAACGTCCACTTTTATGCTAGTTGTCAGCTTGTAAAAGTTTATTGTGTGAAATGAGAGAAAGAAGGATGTAAATCTTTTGACACATAATTTGATAAAAAAAATATCATCAAGAGAAATGTGACCAGGACGTATACAACGTTTTCAGATAATATGGGAACAACCCTGAGGAAGTTAGTGACCTACCCCAAAAATGTAAGCCCTTGAGGATGTATACATGATTAATAAGATTCATTTACAATGTAAATCCCCACCTTAGATTTTAGCACAATTAAAATGTTGTCAAAGGTTATTTATCATAAAAGAAGTCAATTATGTCAGATCTATGGAAGAAATAAGATGTGTAAGTATGATGTTTCTATGAGATGTCAACATATTGAAAGCACATCAAGAGTGATGCATATGGTTCTTATAGGTATATGGTTTTTGAGTTTGTATTGGTTTTTGAATCCTAAGAAAGAGCATAGATCATAGAAAAACTCATGTTAGGCTAAAAATATGGAAGTGATCTAATGGTATCGTTTATAAGGTGTTGTCCTATAAGTAAATATTTTAGAAGAAAAGAACATTAAAAAATTAGTTAGACTCCAAGTAGGTTTGAATATATATATATTTTATGATGACATAATGTAACCATGTACAAGTATGATTTTGTATAATGGAGGGTGTCACTTTATTGAACAAAAAATTAAATGTAAACTTATGTTTATTATACCTCTACATCCAAGGTTTTGGGGGAAATGCAAAGACTCAAATGTAAAATTATTCTCTTGTCCATGGTGAGGGTTCGAGCCTCAATTCTCATTGATGTGTTTTCCCTATTTTAATTTTGTTTTGGTGATGGATATATTACTTTAATAATGATGAGATATGATGTATGACATGTATATTGGATCTAATATATCAAAATAATCACACTTAGATACATGTTTCTAAAGTTTTTCTATAAATCTTATGCATGTCTATCTTATTTATTTGAAATGGCCAAATTTTCCCATTTTATATTAGTTATGCTTAAATAAACATGAAATTTTGATCCATTTTATTATTTATTTTAGGTCCTGATTTATGATGCCAAAGATGAATGGTTCACCTAACAAGCACATGTGAGTGATTGGAAGCCATTTTATTTATCTATTCTAGTCTTTTTAACTCTAGAATAATTTATGTTTGGGGGCATGAATTGATATACGACATGTAAGGCCTTTAAAAAATTATATATCTATTTGGACTACTAACGTTATCCCATTAGGCTTGACCTAAATTTGTAAACACTAATTTGATTTATGTTACTATGAATGGTTTCACTATGTCTTAGTTATGTGCTTGAGAAATTGTGTGGATTGGCATCATTCCCTTGTATGTATTATGATGTCAATTTTAAAATGACCAACCCGAACCTAACTCCCAATATAACACACCTTTATTTTGGGGCACATTAACAGAGATGACAATCACATTGTCTTATATTTGAGTTTTTAAGTTGTGATAGAAGTAATATCTCCATATTTGGCATCATTCTAATCCTATTTATGTCCTTTATAACGTCTGGTTTGTGGCCCAATCATTCAGAACAATGCCTTTGAATACAAAAATCATTTCAATCCTCTTGCTAGTCCTTTACAAAGGGTAATACGTTTCCCATTCATCACAAATAATGCCTCAAAAATTTCAAATACTATGATCATGCGTTGATCAGTTATGTCAGGTGAACAATCACTTATTGTCTCAAAACATTGATTTTTTTACCCTAAATCTATTCTCGTAAAGCACTCCATCATAATTTTGTATTAGCTATTTTTTTGAAGTAATGAAATGAATCCTTACCATGAATAGTGTCACAATTTCAATGTAAAACATCATTTCCTTGAAACATGGGGAACTACCAAAATTGGTTTTTTGTTAGTCTCAAGCCATTGGTGTTCATCTCAGATCCAAATAAAAAATAAGTCTGTTGATACATCAAATCCACTATTGGAGGGGCATTTTTAGACACCTCGTTTTGGGTTATCTTGATTGTACCAGTCTATAATGCAAACCACTAATTAAAGCCACTATAAAGAATGAATAATTTAAAGAATCTCAAGGATGACAATAAATTTTGTAAATCGTCCACTTCTATAAATATTCACCCCAAAACCCACAAAAACTTACCTTGTACAAATTGAGAGAAGACTCAGAATAGTTGGAAATTGATCAACTATCTCTAAAACATACCAATGATTTTCCTATTTGTCTAAATCCAAAACATATATCAAAACATCTACAACTATTAGTGTGTAGAAGATACATTACTTGCAAACATTGTAAGGATCAATGCTACTTGGACAAAGATTAAGGCCCTGGTCAAATTTAATAAATTCACAAAGGCTTATCCCCAACTAGTATTATCACTAAATCCTTGACTAAAAGATTTCATGTCTCTCTCTTAATTTCCTCATCATCCTACTATTTCCCAATATTCTACTAAATTTGTTTCTTCTAGTTTTCCAAATTGGCGCCCTTTTCCTTATGACCCTCTTTCTCCTTACGCCTGAAAATCCCACATTTCAAAAAAACAGATGCCTTACTCTTCCTGTCTGCAATGCCTCCCACCCCGTGCACCCCCATCTGATTTCTTCATTGTGGTCTCCAATTCAATTGCCTTATTTGATGGATTCATGGTTGTCTGTTAAGATTACATGTTAACTGAAAGGTCTTCAATCCAATGTCCTCCTATGATCCATCCAGAGACCTTAGTGAGAGATAGAGTAGCATAATCAAATATGTAATAATAAATAAGGATGTAGTTGAGATCAGAAAAATGGACACGTAACCAAAGACACACAGTTCACAATCAAAGAGTCATAGTTGCTAACACTCAGTTTGAAATAAAAGTAGTGTCACCTTCAAGAAAAATATGAATACTAAAGTAATACCATTCCGATGAATACTAAAGTACTATAAGATGTGTCTTTTAAAACACATATACAATACTTACAAAGAAATTGAAATGACAAACATTAACATTCTAAAACTATTCTTTATAAACCTCTTGCGGTGAAAGTTCTTAGATGGCAATCGAAGAGTTTCAGTGAAAACCACACTTCACCTTTCTCTCCTTGTCCCACCTCAGGTTTCCTTCTTCACTATCCATTATTGTTCATATATCTTTGATGTTTATTTATTTATTGTATTTTACACCCCCTATATTTTCCTCTATGTATTTCCTCAGAAGAATCTATAACCATCTATGTTTCCCCCCTTCATCACCATATTTTCTTTGTGGTCAGTTGTCCTCCTCCATGTTATACATATTGCAGTTCTTTTCTCCAAAATTAATACTTACTTTTCACACATCTTATTATTATTTTTATGCATTAATTCTACTCTAGGATCTAGGATCTTAGTGAGAAACATCTCACATATGTTATCTATATTTTTAGATACCACTCACACATAACTTTCTTCCATCTATACTTATTAGTTAGGCATATACTCAATGTGTATTCAACTTCACTAGACAATTATAGATTGCACTTGTGGCGGTAATCATAGACTCTAGACAAATGAGAAAAGCATCCTGTGACAACTATTATGGTTCTTGTTAATTTGCATACCCAGTGTGGATGTAGGCTAGCATAAGGCCTAACTCGTGTGCTCTCAACCCTTGATTTTTGTGGTACATCGTTGACTGATTGTCAACATCTCTTTTATAGAGAGTTGAACTACACCTATTGTTATTTTCATTCTCCTTCTTCTTCTTTACTCATTGTTACATGCATAATCAAATCATTGGTATCATTGACTGTTTTAGATTATTTATGTTCCGTTCTTTAATTGCATGATAACTTCTTTGAATTAGAAGAATTAGCAATCAAATCATGATTGTCTTGTCAGGAGGATACATTTGATTTATGTTCTGAAAGGGTGGAGTATTTTTAGTTGCTAGGTTTCTCATGTGATTAGCTTCCCAACTTTATTTGTATTATCCTTTTCTTCTATTCTACTTGGTATACTAACACAAATGGAAGGAATGTATACTTCTCATTCAGATTCAAAAAATGTATGTTGCTTATCAATTGGATAATAGAACTACTTCTATTTATAATGTTAATGAATATAGATTTATTCTCTTAAATTTTCTAAAACCTGCACATAATGATGGTCTATTCATATTATCTCACCATGCTCAATAATATTTTTTATCTTCAAGACCCAATTGAGCACCATTGGCATGTGATTCTAAGGGTCCCAACATGGGATCTATTTGTTATGACTGAAACAAAAGAAGTTTGTGTTGCGTCATCATTGGAGGATTCAATTGTCGACGATGATGATAACATGTCTTGGAGTAGACTAGATATTGATGTTGCAGTTATTGTTTATCACAATCCTCGAGAGGCATGTACTCAACTAGTTTTTTTTATAACAACATAGCATTCTATTAGTGGAATTTATTTTTAAGAATGTTTATCTACAATGTATAATTATTTAGGTTTTCTTATCCTTATATATAATGGATATACAAATGTTTATATTTTGAAATTTTTGTTCTTAATTTTATGGGGACTCATTTTTTGTATCATATAGATCATTGTTAGATTTATGTATTTTTTTAGAATAAGATGACAACAAAGTCATCAATATTGGATCAACTAAAATGGGTAGAGGATATTGTCAAAACCACAAATTCCACATTGATTCCCCCCTAGATTCATGAAATCAATGAAGAAGTACTTTTATGTGTAGATCTTAAGAGTGGTTTAACAAGAAGGTTGTTCCATGTCCTAATTCTATGATAAATATTAACTCAAAATATATTCAAAGGCATAAGGTTGTTATTGATGAAAAATGATTTGAACCTGGAATGGGGGAAAATGTAAGCCTGATGAGTGGCACATTAGCTTAGAATTCTAACATGTAGATTGTTATTGGCCTCAGATGCCTCAACCTAAATTGTTTATTTAAAACCCATCACATAGGTAATGACTTTATGCATAATAACATTGATAACCTCCCATTTTGTGATGTTATCTTACTAATTTTTTCTAAGTTTTCAATACTCTTTCTTAGATAAATTAGATAGATTAATTAATTTTCCACTTTATTGTGAATATACCAATAGACTGATGTTTCTTCTTTTGTTCTTACAGAAAAACCCAAAAAAACTTACAAAAGTTCCACCTCAAACGGTCTCAAGACTAAACAAGCTTCAAACAGTCTCAAGACCGAGCAAGCTTCAAATGGTCTCAAGGTCGGGCAAGCTTCAAACAGTCTCAAGACCGAATAAGCTTCAAACGGTCTCAAGATCGAGCAAGCCTCAAATGGACTCAAGACCAAATAAGCTTCAAACGGTCTCAAGGCTGAGCAAGCTTCAAATGGTCTCAAGACCGAGCAAGCCTCAAATGGTCTTAAGATCGAGCAAGCCTCAAACAGTCTCAAGACAGAACAAGCTTCAAACGGTCTCAAGACCGAGCAAGCCTCAAACAGTTTCTAGACCAAACAAATCTCATCGGTCCCAAGGTTGAGTGCAGATCCAAACGGTCTCCAAACTGTGAGGATCCAAACGGTCCCAAGATTGAGAGGATCCAAACGGTCCCAAGACTGAGAGGATCCAAATATTCCCCAAACAGAGAGGATCCAAATGGTCCCAAGACCGAGGGGATCCAAACTATCCCCAAACCGCAAGGATCCAAATGGTCCCAAGACCGAGAGGATCCAAACAGTCTCTAAACCGTTGAAAATCCAAACGGTCCCAAGACTGTTCAAAACTCCCTAGAAGCCTATAAATAGGACCAAAGGGGGTCCTCATTGGAGTAGATCTTTAGACACCCAAAGGCTGCCCCAACTGTTCTAGAGCTATTTCAACCTTCATCCATTACCGCAAGGCTATCGGTCTGAGATCCACACTCCATCATCAAGCTGCTTTCTCTCTCATCGACATAGAAGGTGGGAAGTCGAGGATCCATCACCAAGGCTACCACATGGTGTGAAGATAGTTGCTCTCTACTCCAGGGTGTCAACCTTACTCCCTTCTATGTGGAGATGATGTTTTCCTTCTCTCTTCCCACCTCCTTCTTTGTTCTTGTCATGAGTGAGTAGTTCCATACACTAGGGTGCGGGGAGTAGCCCCGCTACCCATGTTTTCATTCCATGAATTGTAATTCATGAGTTTGCAATATAGAAATACTATCTTTTCAGTTCAACATCAATCGTTTAATGAATGCTAGTTGCTTGATCACCAACTTGTGTTATCTATTATCTACTAGTGTGAATTGTCTAGGTTTGTACTTTTAGATTTGAATATCGACTGCATGTTGGTTCCTAATGTATGTAGTCACCATACATCTGTTCGGTATCTAGGAGCATTTCTCAAGGAGTAGAGTAAACTCAACTCTATCTTTGTACATTCATACTATGAAATGGAATCAATTGACATATGAAAGTACAACCTTGATAGGTCGAGAAACACACTTTGCGAGGGGAGTGATGCAAAGTAAGTGACCATTCGTTTAGGGATGGCTGGAATTACAACACTTCCACATTTCTCATAGTTAGTTATCTGAAAGGAAGCTAAGTCTACAAAGATACTAACTGCTTAGACTCTTTTCTTTGCAAGCCATGTTTTTATGATGTATGTTTTGATCCATGTGTAGCGGTGGTGAAACTCGATCACATCCTAGTGGTTTCCAAAATATTGTCTTAAACCTTAAATTTACTTTCCTGCCATTTACATTAACTTGCACTTTAGGTTAATCATCCAATCAACTCTTTGATCTAGATATCAACTCTTAAGTAGATAAATAGAATTATAACGTTTTCCATCTTGTTAAATCCTTAACAAGACCGTTGTGTCATGGATTCAACCCTCAACTATACTATGATAAGACTTCCGCATACCTTAGTGTACGTGGGTGGAGATCTTATAATAGCACACACAAGGTTAAACTTATAGACTTACTATCTCTAGGATTTTTAGTGGTGCACGCAACTCCACATGAGTGGAGGCTCCATCAAATATATATTATTAATTGCATATAAACATTGATACATTTTCTGTTTTGAATGTATTTAAATTTTTGCATAATGATTTTGATTTATGTGGCCAAACCAAGGGTTGGGAATGGGTTTGAGCACACATTTATTCTAGTATAACTAGGTGAAGGGATAAGATGAAGTTAAATACTAGTCCAAATATCAAAATGATATAGGCATCACGATGGAGGAAGTCTCAAAAGACCCTCATGTCAGTCCTAAGCACTTTTTTATGTTGGATGAGAAGTGGAGTGTTCCTAGAACACCGGTAAAAATTAACTTTCCAAAGAGTGCTTGTCTTAGTATTAATTTATAACATATTTGATATCACATTATAGAGATTGTTGAAAATAACAAAGATAAAAAGTCAAATAATAAATCAACCATTGTACTAGATCTAATACAGTTTCAAAGAAACATTAACATTTGGTAAAAGAACTATATATGTTCTTATACTTTTTCAAATGGTATTTTATTCTGGTTAATTCACATGTTATGGATTGCAGGAGATACAACATGAACATGATTCAAGAAACTATATTTATTGGAAGCACCTTATATTAATGAGTTAAATATGGTGCTATGTATTGACTAACCATGTGTGCATAAAAAATACATGTAATAAAGGTTATATTGAACAATTAGACAAGAATATCAATATCTTCTAAAAATTACTTCAAACTAGAAGCATGTGTTGAAGTGATTTATTTGTTTGTCTTGTCTAAATTCTAATTGAACAAGAAAACATTCATTTTATTTTTGTACTGAATTGCTTCCAAAAAGATCAAAATTTTAAACTTATTTGTATGTTGGTTCCTTTTGAATGTTAGTTTAAATTAGCAACATTATATATGTTATAAATGCACAATTTTATTATAATTTACTTAGTATGATGAATACTTGATTTTTATGGTTGTTCATTTATGACAATCGAGGGAGTCCTCATGGTGTAAGAAATGATGATAATAGAGACAAACCTCATGATGGAATAAGTGAAAGAAAAAACATACCAATTCATCACCATAAAGTCTATGCAATGATATATTAGAGGCTACTTCAAACTTACTATTTTGATCTTCATGTAATGTTTTTCAATAAAAAAGAGCACATAAATTGTGAGATATACTTTAATATGGAAGTTCATAATTTTTCTTTTTGTAATAAAAATCAATTGTGTATACATTGAGTTGTGTATTGAAAACTTTGTGTGTGTTTGTAAAATGAACATAAACATATATGACCTATTTTTTCCAATTTATGTGTGTTATGTGTAAATGTATTGATTGTACACTCATGATATTAAACCAAATATTACCAAAGATACATATATGAAAAAAAAACTATTGTGAAAGCCTCATAAATCTCACTTAGATGTAGAATGGTTGGTAGTAGCATGCGGAGTAGAAGGGGGGAAATGAGCTAGAAGAAGGTGATGTAAAGGGAAAGAACAATGAGTAGCAAAGGCCAGACACAGTAGTAGCGAGCACCACACAACTAGAGTAATGATCATCATCATCATCATCATCATCTAAGCCTCAATCCCAACTATGTTGGGGCCGGCTACATGGATCCTTCATTTCCATTCAGCTTTATCATGGGCCATATTCTGATTGAGATGTAGAGATTCAAAATCTCTCTTTATAAGCTCATCCCATGTTAATTTAGGCCTTCCTCTTCTTCTATTTATAGTGTTTGGCTCAATAGCATTGCTTCGTATAGGCGCACTAGTAGGTCTGCGTTGCACATGTCCGTACCATCTGAGTTGGCCCTCACGCAACTTGTCCTCAATGCTCGCCAACCCCACTTTATTCCGGATATAGTCATTTCTCACAACTAGAGTAATGATATGACTTATATTTTTTGGTATGTTAAAAATGACTAAAATGCATCCCTTTTATAACCAGATGCAACCATCCCAATTGGTACATAGACAACTAATTTTTCCTCCATAATTTTTTGGATATGCAAGTCCCTAAGAGAATGGGTCATTAGGCGCAGAAACGAAAGCAATGAGATGTAGAAAAAACTTCTAACAACTAATAAATCTGGATAAAAAAATCAGTTGATTTGATTCAAAGGAATTTATAGTTTGACTGGATCAAGACTACTATCTTTCCAAGACAATTAAGAAATTGGACATTGTGCGTCTTTATATTTCCAAATGAAATATATTAAAACACCATTTAAACAAAACAAAACAAAAAAATATTTAATAAAAATATCAAATTACATGCATGTACAATCTGGGTGCGGCATGGCGAGACAAGGAACACACATGTTTGTGTGTGCATGTTGAATTTGTCAAAGCATAATGCACCAGTAGTCCAATCAGCCTCAAAATTCAAATCCCCCAAGAAAAACCCACAAGCTTTTGGTCTCCTCTCCCATTTAAGAGGATCCCTCTTACTCCCAAAGTGAACAATATGGGACTAAAGATGACTGAAAGGTTTGAAATACAATTGAAATATATGGTTAGAATATAAAATTCCACCACATATTTCATAAACCTCAAAATAATATAAATTGCAAAAGAAGGATGACTAAAACTATGTCTTTCAATATAGATAGGTTGTGTCTTTAAACCTTGTCTTGAAATGGTTCATCTACATCTGGAGAGACATGGAAAACTATGTCTTGAACTAGATTCTCGAATTTCAATTTCAATAAACCATGTAAAATATAGTGAGGGCATGAGGACTTATTTGTATCGGTGTGCGCATTATGACCTTCACAAGAATTTGTTTCATGAACGCTCTAGTGAGTATGTCCAACTCAGATAAACCCTGACCTAGGGTTACACTCACATAGTAGGGATCTCCCAAGGGTGTACTCTCCAACACTACATCCTGCCAAACATATGGCCTTGAGCCCATTCAGAAAAAAAAATCTTCCTCTACTAAGACAACCCCAAAGAACAAGCTCCATAAGGAAAGGTCAGAGTAAAACTCCAATGGTGTGCTTATACCGAACACATGGACATCTTAGTCCCTTTGAACCATTACCCATGGGATCTCTAACTTTAGAATGGTAGGGTTAACACTGTGGTGTTCAACTGATGGACATAAGACCCATCCCTCTTGATGCACTAAGTACTAAGCTCTCTAACTATACCTTTTGTGAGAGAATAAATAATGTTCTCTACTAATCTAACCAATTGTAGAGATATAACACTATGGGTAATGAAGTCGGTCACCTCTTCATACCTCAATCTTATAAAATGCTTACTTGGGTTACCCTTAGATTGTTTAACTTTTTCTATGACTGACCTACGATCACATTTTTTGGATAGAGTTAAACAATTTTGAAACTATAAGTAAATTGATTAAATATTTTTCTAAGCCAATCAACCTGACAACAACCTAAATCTAAGGCTATAAACTCAGCCTCCATAGTGTATCTATCCCTCACAATTTTCTTAGATGATTTTCAAGAAACTGTAGTGCCACCTAGGAAAACTATAACCACAAGTGAACTTGGTTTCATCAGAGTCAACAATCCAATTTTCATCAGTATTACCTTCTAATGTGACTGGGAATCCAATGTAATGAAGATCATAACTCGTGGTACCTTTAAGATACCTAAAAAATCCTTCTAGTGATCTTCTCAAGGACAACTAGTGTACCTACTTAGCCTACTTAGATCATAAACAATGATTGGTTTAGAACAATTGGCTAATTACATCAAGATTCTTATCACTTGACATATCTAGTTTGATCCATAGGGTTACCTTTGTGTGCCATAAGATGTAAATAATGATGATAAGGAGTACTAACAGGAACACAAGGGTACATAGTGAATCTATATAAGACATTTTCTACATAGTGAGACTAATTTAAGGAATAACCAGAAGTAGGTCTACTTAATTTAATACCTATATTTTACCTTGGCAATTCCTAAATCTTTCAAATAAAAGTTTTTCTTGATTGAATTCAATTTGAAGGGATTTCTTCTTTGGTTTGATATCATCTACCAAAATGACATAGGTATTGACCTTGACATCTTTTTCCTTGTAATGGAATTTGGTTTGAAGGGATTTCATTAAGGAAAACATAGTTAACCTATTATGTTTATGATGAAGAGACTTGGGAAAATATCCAATATGTAGGGATATTTTCAACTAGGGTTGCCACTTGCACATTTTACTCAAGCTTATAACCACTAGCAATATACTAGAAGATGAGGTTTTGGCACTCAAGTACTTGGGTTGGAACATGCTTATTATCCAACATTTTGTATTTATACCATCTTATTAAAGTATATTCTTCTATCCCAACATCTTGCATTCTAAACTTGTCATCCAAAGATTTCCAAATCTCAAGGGTAGAAGGTTGCTTGTGGTACTGATCCTATCATGACAAAGATAATCTATTTCTTTGGATATGTTGGCAGAAGAAAAGAATGGAGAGGATGGATCACTATATGTTGCAATAAAGGTATCAACAACTTTGAAAGATGGTTACAATCCTCAGGTGGTGTGATAGTAGAACATAGACCTAAGGAAATGAGCTAGAATTTAACATTATGTTGCCAACAGTTAAGATTTAAATTCATGTATCATTTGGGCCTAAGAATAGCTATGTATTACATGGTCATCATGGTTCTAGAATCCATATTATGTAAATACTAATAGTCAGATTAAAAATAAATCAACAGTAACCAGAAAGATGATTTTATCTTCACTATTATTGTATAATATTTCAAATTTTGTAGTTACATAAAGTAATACTTATTAAGACATGAAAATGATTAATCCGATCAATAATAATGAACAAAGAAAAATAGAGTTTAGTTGATCGTGTGGGTGAAGGTGTGTCATGAAGATCACTATTTTGAAGACAACATCTGCTACTCTTATGTATGAGCTTTGCCAGCGGCTTGCCTCCAAAATTCAATCACCCCTAACTCAGGTTGATGCCTTTGGTACTAGCAAGAGTATAACATCGAACAGTCCTATGGCCCTCAAACATAACTATAAAATCACATCGTAGGAATCTCATGTTGGGTTTTGTGGGACAAAATAGGAAGAGGAAACAAAAATTTTATCTAACCACAAACCCATAACCAACTGATCGCATCAATAACTATGCAATATCAAAGATGGTTTAGCAAGATATACTTGGTTTTGAGGTTTGCTCAGTGACATACCTCGCAACTAGTGTGGCCTTCAACCACCTACTCTTTAACGGTGTATGTGTGACTCTTGGTTGTGACCCAGACTGTGGTTGATGATCGTCCTCTTGAGCGGCAGAAATCTCCCGCCTCTATAGATAGTCCACACGGACCATCGAGAAAGCTAGTCGTCCTGAAGGATAAACTAGAAGGAGTCATCCCCTTCTATCAGTGTACTAGTCACCGACACAATCTCCCACCACCAGTCACTTTTATGCAGTTGTCTTTCCCTCATTGTTCCTCCCTGGACGGGTAGAACTTGCTTGGGCTCTCTCAGTTACCAAAACCAGATAGGATAAAAACATTGCAGAACAAATGATGTTTTGCATTGTGTGTTCTGAGAAGCATCCTATACCCCTATATTTATAGTAGAGGGAAGGATCAGGGTTCCCAGTCTGTGCGGGAGTATAAGGGTCTGCATTTTCTAGGAACTTATTGTGTTGCGGCAGGCGAACCGATTAGTTCATAACTAAAATGATCATTTGGGCAGGTGAGCCAATTAGTTCACCCACTGAATCGGTCGTTTCACTTCCCAGATATGCCTATAATTGACTTTCCTTATTCATTTCTAATTAATGTAAAAGATTAATTCTTGTCCCAATCGAATTGAACAAGTGAAACGAGGATCTTTTCTCACAAAATGGAAACCCAACACTTGCTCGTTTGGTCCATGTGAACCAATCATTTCACTAGAGTGAACCTATCATCTCATTGATCATGAGATGATTGGTTCATCCAGTGAACTGGTCGGTTGGTGGTCTAGGTTGTGCAGATGTCAGTCAATATAGTTCTCAATCAATGTAATTCTCTAATTAGTTGGTTCAACACTTGAACTTGGTGATTCTAAGTCAAGTCAATTGATTGAATGTTTAATTGAGTACATGAACACTTCAGTAATCAATCTAAACAAAATTCATGGATAAACTCCTCTTCCAGGTTAATCCTATGTGTGTGACCCTATAGGTTCCATTTCATGTTGGCAGTGAATGTCCATAACTAACTTATGACATCCCAAGCAAAGAGTGTTGCCTAGTCACACATCAGTGCTACCCAAGTGAAAAGGAAAGTTGGAGAACAACTTTCAACCTACAATCTATTATTGATGTTACAGTGAATGTATAGTTCCTTTGTTGTTGATATCCAGATTGAACTCGAGGCATAAACTTGTCATCCTCTACAAACATTCAATCCATGTTTCTTGATTCAGAGTAGACTGTCTGAGATATATGTAATCACAATATCATATATTGACTTACATGTGCATGGCCATGCATTTCTCAGTCTCACTCCTCAAGTGGCCAGGATATCACACTCCCTCAGGAGGGACAAATTCCATATCTATCACTCACAGTCAAGTCCCCATGTGTCAAAGTCACCCAATCATCACCATCATAACTACCCATGTTTTAGGATTGCGTTTGATGATGTCAAAGTGTACCCAACCACATGTGATGAGTGCAGTGATTTCAGGTCTAAGAACCACAGTCACCACTAATACTATAAGAGATGATCCTGAGAAACCAAGTGTGGTCTCCATGCATCACTCTTATGGTGGGTCTGTCTATTACACTGTTCTCTACATGTATATGTGTTCTTGGTTTGATATCATATATCATGACTAATGATATTCTATCATCAACCAACACACTCTCTAGTCTTTTGTGTTATTGATGTCTATGGTTATTTCTACAATAACAATTGACTAGGGACATAACAAGAATGTATACTCTTAACATACATATATTTCATTGTTCAGGTCCTTAACCTGAAGACATACATCATTGAGTAATAAGATTCTTTAGACATCTAACATGTTATATCATTATCTCAAAACAGATTAAACATATAGATGGAAATTGCCTTTATTATTATTCAAATCATTTACAAAGTATGCCATTACAATCATAATATGACTATCTCTATGGAAATACATACCAACAGACTCCCACTTGCACTTAGAGCCAATCACCCATAAACCTCAGTCCTTGTGATCTAGCATGAACATCATGCTTCTGCTGTGAAAGTGCCTTAGTCAAGGGATCAATAATATTGTCTTCCGTTGGTGCTCTGCAAATCATCACATCTCCTCAATGTACAATCTCTTGTATGAGATGGAAGTGCTGCTATATGTGCTTGGACTGCTAATGTGGTTTGGGTTCTTTAGCTTGTACAATAGCTCCATTGTTGTCACTATAAAGCTCAATTGCATCACAGATGCTAGGAACCACCTCAAGTTCATAGATGAACTTCTTGATCCACACAACCTCCTTTGTCGCATGGGTTGTAGAAATATACTTGGCCTCTATCATAGAATCTACAACTATCTCTTACTTAGAACTCTTCCAGCTCACAGCTCCATTGTTGAGGCAAAATACAAATCTTGATTGCATCTATAATAATCTTTATCGATTTGGAAGCTTACATCGGTGTAACCCTTTACCACCAACTCTTCATCACCACCGTAGATGAGGAACTGATCCTTAGTCCTTCTCAAGTACTTTAGGATGTTCTTCACAGCTATCTAGTGAGCATCTCTAGGATCTAACTGGTATCTTCTTATCATGCTGAGTGCATACGAGACATTGGGACATGTGCACAACATTGCATACATGATGGATCCAAATGTTGATGCATATGGAATCCCATTCATGTGTTCCCTATCTTCACAAGATTTAGGATATTGAACTCTAGAGATGGGAACTCCAAGCCTCATGGGTATTTTTCCTCTCTTTGAGTTCTCCATGTTGAACCTCTTCAACATTTTGTCAATGTATGTGCTTTGACTTAGTCCAAGAAACTTTCTAGATATATCTCTATAGATATTGATTCCTAAGATATAGGATGCTTCTCCTAAGGCTTTCATTGTAAATGTATTTCCAAGCCATGCCTTTACCATTTTTAAAGAAGGGACGTCATTCCCCATCAACATTATGTCATCTACATACAATATGAGGAATGTAGTCATGCTCCCACTAACCTTCTCGTACACACAAGGTTCATCATCATTTTGACTAAAGCCAAACTCTTTGACTGCTTTGTCAAATCAAAGATTCCAACTCCGAGATGCTTGCTTCAATCCATAGATTGACCTTTGTAGCTTACAATCTTTATTTGCATCCTTTGGATTTATAAAACCTTCAGGTTGTGTCATGTACACATTCTCGACAAGATTCCTATTAAGGAATGTGGTTTTAACATCCATCTACCAAATCTCATAGTCATAGTAGACTACAATAGCAAGCATGATCATGATGGACTTAATCATGGCAACTGGAGAAAAGGTTTCATCATAGTCAACAGCTTGAACTTGTCTAAAAACCTTTGCAATGAATCTACCTTTATAAGTTTGCACATTGCCATCCATATCGGTCTTCTTCTTGAACACCCACTTGCACCCTATGGGTTTTACCCCTTCAGGTGGATCGACCAAGGTCCATACCTTGTTGGTATACATGGATTCCATCTCAGATCTCATGGCCTCTAGCCATTTCTCAGAATATGGTCCCTCCAGAGCTTCTAGATAGGTAGTTGGCTCATCATGTATGACCAACTCACTGCCTTCTTGAGTCATAAGATATCCATATCTTTCAGACTCAAGGCATGTCCTACTAGATCTATGAGGTTCCTGTGTTACTTGAGGAATTTGAGATTCTATGATTATCTATGTTTCTCTTGTTTATCCATTGGTTCAACATTTTCTTGTTGGTCTCGAACCTCTTCGAGCTCTACTTTCCTCCCACTTATTCCTTTGGAAATAAATTCCTTTTCTAGGAATACACCAGTTCTAGAAACAAACAATTTGTTATCATATGGAGTGAAAAAGTAATATCCTCTAGTTTTCTTGGAATATCCAATAAGGTCACACTTATCTGATTTGGTTCCAAGCTTTTCAAGAAACATTTTCTTGACATAAGCTTTGCATCCCCAAATCCTCATAAAAGACATATCAGGACGCTTCCCGTGCCATATCTCATATGGTTTCTTTTGAACCAATTTAGTTGGTAGTGGTTAAGTGCATATGTGGTGGTTTCAAGAGAATAACCCCAGAAGGAAGTTGGAAGATCGGAAAAACTCATCATAGATCACACCATGTCTAGTAATGTGTGATTCCTTCTTTCTGACACACCATTATGTTGTGGTGTTCTAGGTGGAGTCCATTGTGATATAATACCACAGGCTCTCAGAAGGCCTCAAACTCTTGGCTTAAGTTTTCTCCACCTCGATCGGATCAAAGTGCCTTAATACTTTTTTGAAGTTGGTTTTATACTTCATCATGAAATCCTTGAACCTTTCAAGGGTCTCTGACTAGTAAACTTATCCATACCTACTGAAGTCATCACTAAAGGTAATGAAGTACTGATACCCACCTCTAGTACTTGTTCTAAAAGGCCCACATACATCAGTATGTATGAGTCCTAATAGATCACTTTCTCTCTCACCTTTTCATGAAAAGGGAGCCTTGGTCATCTTGCCCAATAAAAAAGATTCAAATGTCTCTAATGATTCAAGATCAAAAGAGTCTAGATAACCATATTTATGGAATCTAGATATGCAATTCTCATTTATGTTCCCTAGACGACAATGCCAAAGGTATGCTTTGTTTGAGTCATTCAGCTTTTGTCTTTTAGTGTTTACGTTGTATACACTTGTCTGTAGATCTATCAAATATAGACCATAAGACATCAGGGCACTGCCATAAAAGATCCCATCTTTAGAAATTGAACATTTTCCATTCTTAATAGGAAATTTTAATCCATCCTTGTACAAACAAGATACAGAAATGATATTCCCATTAATGGTAGGTACGCAATAGTAGTTATGTAACTCTATTATTAGCCCACTTGGTAGAGATAACTCATAGGTTCCTACTACAATGGCAGCAACTCTTGCTCCATTAGCAACACGTAGTTCAACCTCACCTTTCTCTAAAGGCCTACTTCTTTTTAGATCCTTCACATTTGAACAAATGTGTGATCCACATCCAGTATCAAGTACCCATGATGAAGAAGTAGTAAAGTTAATCTCAATTACGTATACACCAATAGTAGAGATCTCTATCCCTTGCTTCATCTTCCTTGATTCCCTTAATCCACTTAGTATTTTGAGTGCAGAAGATTTGGACTTCATCCTGGCATGAGAACGCTTCTCTACCTTGCCTGTGTCCTTGGACTGCATTCCACTGATCACTATCATGATACTATCCTTCTTCATTTGTGCTTCAACATTTGCCAAAATGTCAAGCAACTTTGACAATGGTTTAGCCATGTTACACAAGTAGTAATACTTGATAAGCTATATGATTTAGGCAAAGATTGCAAAATCATATTTGTGGACAACTCTTGACCCAAAGGAAATCTCAGTTTCTCTAGACATTATATATGCCCAATCATATCGAGCACATGGGGTCTAACTAGATTTCCCTCTGTCAGTTTGCATTCAAACAACACCTTAGGCGTGCATAGAGTGGATTCTACAACCACTGGTATCTTAGGAATATGCAGAACACTTCTCATAGTCCTTAACCAGATATCGAATATTATCTCAATTAAATTATCTGATTTCAACTATGATTTCTTTGCCATTTGATTTTATAAGATAAAACATTTGCATTTTATCAATTCTCCTTTTGATTTGATTTGAATAAAATTGATGATATTAATTAGGTCTTCAATTAATTATCACTCCCACATCACAACGTGGCGCTCGTGCAGGAGTGGTTCCCTCGTCATAAAAAAAAATTATCACTCCCACTATTTTGATCAAATTGATAACCCTCATGTATCAATTTGGAAGATTGCAACATACAACCTTCTAGTGAGCAAGATCTTGACTTTGTCTAACTTATGGACCAGCGAGGGTTGTAACCCACAACTAGATTCTTTCAGTTAGACAACTTTTTCCAATTGCATCATATGCAACTCTTGATACATGTTCTTCACAACTCTTTGTCATGAACATCTCCATGCCTCAAGGTGCTTAATCCTATTAAAATCACCTTGTTATGTCCGTTCCCAGAAGCCAACACAATAAGTATGCACCCTACGAAGGCAGACCCACATACCCACTATCACACTTCTATAAGATAGATAGTGCACCACGTGAAGGCGTGCCCACACTTAGTCGATCAAGCTTTTCATGTGTGTTGCTTTTGGAAGGAACCTTAAACTTAATATTTATATTTGAGGGGTTTGATATTTATATACATATACATATCCAATCACCACATATATAGTATGTATCATATATATTCTAAATCTCACCAGAAAACATGTGAAGAGGTAAAGCGAGGATTTTGGCCATCCTATTGTAATTCCTTAAGCCATAAGGAATTATGGCCATCTAGGTATACATTACATGCATCAACCTGGTTGATGAAGATCTGTGCTTGGGCCATTCTGGGTTGATCAACTCATCCTATGACTAATTGGCTCGCCTCCTAGCTGGTCGGTTGGGTGTCACCAACTAATCGTGTGATTCCTTCTAGACGGTCAGTTCGTCGGGTTGTCGTGCTCCTTGTCAGGCCACCAGCTGCTTGTCTCGCACCATCAGCCGGTCATCTCGATCCTCCAATTGCTCATTTGGGCACCCATCGCTCTTCAACATAACAGGAAATAAAACTATCCTACTTTTACATATCTCTTTGTGAAATCCCAAGTTACATTCAGGGGGAGCAAAGGTAGAAGAGAAGGCTTGAGTTATCTCGAGTGTCATCTGGAATAGAAGAAAGGACTCGGTACACAGACTGAGATGCCAACAACCACAAACAACCAAGCACACACATAGGGGTTTATAGGCCATAACCACACTACACATCCACCATCAAAACCATTTTAGGGCAACGCTTATCGATTGCATATATATACCATATCATATATGTATATAGGGATCTTGGTGTTTAATTGGATATGCATATTAGATAGTTAAAGTATTCACATCGTATGCAACAAATAAATGGCAAAAAACCAAAATCTGATCATATCAATTAATCCTAAAACATAGTATGTTGACGTGACCTGATACCACTATTGGGCTTTGTGGGACAGAATAGGCAGCGGAAACAAAAATTTTATCTAACCAAGAACCTATAACCAGCAGATCGCATCAACAACTATGCAATAGGAAAGATGGTTTAGTGAGATATACCTAGCCCTAAGGCTTGCTCAGTGAAAATACCTTGCAACTAGTGCGACCTTCAACCACCTAGACTTCAACAACATCTATGCAACTCATGGTCTTGACCCAGACTGTAGTTGACGATCATCCTCCTGAGCGGCAAAAATCTCCTGCCTCTATAAATAGTCCACGCAGACCACCAAGAACTCTAGTCGTCTTGAAGGACAGATAAGAGGGAGTCGTCCTCTTCTATTGGCATACTAGTCACCGACACACTCTCCCGCCACCAGTCATTTTTATACAGTTGTCTTTTCCTCTTTGTTCCTCCCTAGACGGGTAGAACTTGCTTTGGCTCTCTCAGTTACCAAAACCAGAGAAGACAAAAACTTTGCAAAGTAACTAATGTTCTTAGTTATGTGTTATAAGAAGCCCCTGTACCCCTCTATTTATAGTAGGGGGAAGGGTCAGGGTTTCCAGTCTGTGCAGGAGTACAAGGGTATGGATTTTCCACAAACTGATTGTATTGCGGTAGGCGAACCGGTCAGTTCATAATTGAACTGATCATTTGGGTAGGTGAGCTGATCGATTCACCCAGTGAACCAATCATTTCACTTTCCATACATGCCTAAAATTGACTTTCCTTATTTGTTTCTAATTAATTCAAAAGATTAATTCTTGTCCTAATCGAATTGAACAAGTGCAATGAGGATCTTTTCTCACAAACTGGGAAACCCAACACTTGCTCGTTTGGTCCATGTGAACTGAACGGTTCACTAAAGTGAACTGGTCATCTCACTGACCACGAGTCGATCACTTCATCCAATGAATCGGCCAATTGGTGGTCCAGGTTGTGCATAACTCAGCCAATGTAGTTCTCAATCAATTTGACACTCTAATCAGTTGGTTCAACACTTGAACTTGGTGATTCTAAATCAAGTCAATTGATTGAATGTTTAATTGAGTACTTGAACACTTTAGTAATCAATCTAAACAACATTCATGGATAAACTCCTCTTCCAGGTTAATCCTATGTGTGTGACCCCATAGGTTCCATTTCACATTGGCAGTGAATGTCCATAACTAGCTTATGACATCACAAGCAAAGAGCGGTGCCTATTTGCACATGAATGCTACCCAAGTGAAAAGGAAAGTTGGAGAACAACTTTCAATCTACAATCTTCTATTGGTGTTATAGTGAATGTATAGTTCCTTCAGTCGCTCATATCTACATTGAACTCGAGGCATGTACTTGTCATCCTCTACAAACATCCAATCCATGTTTCTTGATTCAGAGTATACAGTCTGAGATATATGTAAGCTCAATATCATATATTGACTTAGATGTGCATGTCCATGCATTTCTCTGTCTCACTCCTCAAGTGGCCAGGATATCACACTCCCTCAGGAGGGACAAATTCCATATCTATCATTCCCAGTCAAGTCCCCATGTGTCAAAGTCACCCAATCATCACCGTCATAACAACCCATGTTTTAGGATTGCGTTTGATGATGTCAAAGTGTACCCAACCACATGTGATGAGTGCAATGATTTCAGGTCTAAGAACCACAGTCACCACCAATACTATAAGAGATGATCCTGAGAAACCAAGTGTGGTCTCCATGCACCACTCTTACGGTGAGTCTGTCAGATACATTGTTCTCTAACATGTGTATGTGTGCTTGGCTTGATATCATATATCATGACTAATGAAATTCTATCATCAACCAGCACACACTCTAGTCTTTTGTGTTATTGATGTCTATAGTTATTTCCACAATAACAATTGACTAGGGACATAACAAGAATGTATACTCTTAACATCCATATGATCTCATTGTTCAGGTCCTCAACCTGAGTCATTGAGTAATATGATTCTTTAGACATCTAACATGTTATACCATTATCTCAAAATACATTAAACATATAGATGGATATTATTATTCAAATCATTTACAAAGTATGCCATTACAATCATCATATGACTGGGTCTATGGGCATACATACCAACATCTTACTGTGATGCAGTGGATTTTTCACATTATAATCCAAATCTTAATTTTGATCTTGTAATATAAAATGTTTCCCAACTTTACCCCACTGCATCACTATCATGATCAACGAATGATTTTGACACCAAAAATTCAATTGTGATTCCCAACATGTACCTTGTGACACTCAATTTTAGCTCAATTTGTGGCTTTACTGAATTAAATTTATTTATGGATCAAACATTATCTTTTATACTCAAAACTTTTTCTATAGCTAGGTTACACCTTGATTTAATGCTATTTAAAATTTTTGATTTTTGGAGGTTGCAATTGAGATATACAAAAATCCAAAAATACAACAATTTATAACCCCCAAAATACCATTTTACCCCCTTTTCTAACGTAATTGGATCCTAGATTTAGACACGAATCCAAGAGGGTGCATGCAAGGTGTCATATCCCTCACTTGGCTATTGTAGGGAAAATAGGCACAGTGGTGATGAGTTTTCAAACACTCATCTCTTCCTCCTCTCTGATCCTTGTCATATCAAAGATCATTTTTTAGATCTGAAATCATTCGGTCATTCTAACGATCCCTAGAAATATCCCTAAAGGGCAGTATTCAAAAATGCCCAAATTGACAATGATCTAGGCATAGAGGATAAATACACTCCACCCAACCCTAGGTCTCAGGACACCTATTTATGGAGCCTAGTAGCTTCGTGATCTTTTTTTTATCTACAAAGGCCCCTCAATTTCATGCCTTCTACTTCCCTTTGCTCCACCAAACTCTATTGTTTATCACCTGAAAAAGGACATCTATCTCCCATCACAGACATTTCCCTTCAAATCAACCAGTCTGGCACTATGGAGGGACTTAGGAGGAACTCCCCAAGCCCTCATAGAGAGCTGCAAAGGCCAAGTCAGCTCCATCCTCAAGCTGCCTCCACAACAGAAGACATCTTCAGATGTTGTTGAGAGCCTCTAAATCTAGCACACGAATCCTTGGAGCCTCACGAACCCACCAAAAATCCTAGATCTCTTTAGACTATAATATGACACTCAAAACTCTTTCCCCTCTTACTTTTTTATTTGACCTACAACTCCACATGAAGTTGAAATTTTGGTTTATCCTTCTAGCCGCACAATAGATTTTTGACTCTACACACACACACGACACCAGTCATATCCTTGCCTTGTCCTCACGTGGCCTCATGATTAGTTCTTCCTTCCCCTGGTCTTCCTCCTTTTCTCATGTATGCAATCATGGTTTTGGTGATCTCGTTGCTTTCCTCGAACATTCAAGGACCACATATTGCCGACATGCCCTTGATTTTGTATCAATTTTATTGTTTTCCTTGGGAGTTTTAGTCACTCAATCTCTATCTTGTCCCTCCTTGGGAGTTTTAGTCTAGCCAGCTCAAGGGTCATAGGGAGGATAGTCAAATCCCCTCCCCTGGTCTGCATGAATAAGGTGGCAGTTTACTTTTTATTTGCATTTTATTCTTCTAGAAATTATTTGATTGGTCCGTTTTGTAAATTCCATTAAAAATTGTTCGATTGTCAAAAAAATGCCCAAAAATGTTGATTTTCTCATAAACATGTCTAGTTAACATGAAACCATTACTTTGCCATGTCACAGGAGATTCTATATGATATTTAATGGCTCTTTTATACATTATATTTAGGGTTTCTATTAATATTTCAAACCATAATCTTGTTGAAACCTTGATTTACATGATATATGATCACACGATGACTCTATTATATTCTAATGTTATATTGATGACTTGATCACATGACTATGAATACTTGTTCATATTCCAATCTACTCTTGATATGATTGTACATGAAAATGACAAAATGATTTAGCATCATCAATCATTGATATTTTTGTACATCAGATCAAATTCAAAATAGCAGACCCTGATCTCCATCATATGACCCTAGATCAATACTCTTAATGACTAAAGGGAAATAAATTAACTGAGCATAATAATAAATGAATGAATGGCCTAGTAGGTCATTAAATCAAGGAACCATATATATTGATGCATGCTTGTTCTCATGTTGTACTAGGATCTAAATACTCTTTAAAATTGTTGATTTGGATATTATGAATTCTCTAGACTCCAAAAGAGGTACACTTTTATATTTAATACTCCTTGAATAGACTAGTGGTATTGAATGATACTTGCATTTACTCTTGTTGAAAATCTTGGCTATGTACTTGTTTGAACTACAACTTTCGATCTGAGTATTTTTTTTATTTGTACATATATATATTCTTGAAAATCCTTGAACATAAATGATAATTCCCCTTATGATTTCTAGTAATAATGTTTTTGATATTGGGTACAACTGACCTCCTCAAATTAGAGGGTGGAACTTGCATGACATGGTGACTTCCCCCATCTCATTGGGGCAATAGAGCCATACATATATGCTTGCATCTTGACTCAGCATAAGTGTGGAAATTTGTGATAAAATTAAATTGTTCGAAATAAAATTGAGTTTAAGATAACATTGAATATTTTTCTTATAAGTCCTACCAAGTATAATATTTTACTATAAGGCTCCTATTGGTTTGGTGTAAGTCATAAGTTACGCGGAACTCATTTTCTGGGAACTCAAGTTCACTTTTTGGAAATTAAGTTCCACTCTGTTACATGTGATTGGTCTGTCGTAAGTGTTAACAAGAAAATTAAAAAAAATTGTTAATTTTTAGTAGTGGCGCAGTTTGTTGCCCGCTTGTCTTCTATTTTGATGCATATCTTTTTTTATAAAAATATTTTTTACCACGCGATATATAATAAGCAAAGACACATACATAAAAAAGATCATATTCGTGATTAACTATAGTAATTTTTATCGCAATAAAGTGGTTATGGTACAAATGTTTTTCCATAAAAAAATATTATAATATTAATAAAAATACTATAGTTAAAATCACATCACAATTTTATTTCACTTTGTATGTACAAAATATTCTAATAATATCTACAAAATGTTCTGGTTCATCATTGTTTAGCAATATATAATATTAAATTTTAGTGTATTTCGTACTCGTGATTATAGTTAATTATCATTTTTCATATCATATTTTTTAAACATGAATTTTTTTAGATTAATCATATTTTTTGTTACATGGTGAGGTGTGATTATTTTATAGTTAATATAAATTTTTTTACTTTATACACCGCATTGATAATGGCGGTTATAGTGTAAATTATTTTACATATTGTGATTATAGTATATTGTCATATTATGATATTGTTTTGGCAGTAAACTATATTCACACCGCTAAAATTTTTAGTCAAAAATATTTTACATGTGTCATTTATGAATAATGAAAAATATAATTGTATAGGAAATATTGTTAGTTGTTTTGGAACTCGTTTTCCGCTCTTTTTAAGAGGGAACCCAGAAACTGTATTTTATGTTTAAGTTTGTAACTCTCTAGAAGGCACAAAACTCAAGTTCCAACACTCTGCTTATGGAACTCGACTTCATAAGTTTTTCAGACTAGTTACGAAAAACCAATCAGAGCCTAAATGTTTTCAATTGTTCAATATTGCTCTTTTTAAAGTGTACAGATACATTTGCAATGATTGCATTTTCAATTACCTGATTTTAGGAATGAAGACTTGACGACTTGATAAATATGATCTACTATACTCCCGACAATATCTACCAAAATGTTGAATGCTCAACACATGGGATTTCATGTAAATGGGATATATAATATAGTGTAATTCTTGTTGGTATGTATGCCCTGAAAGCTAATCATGGGATGATTGGTGGGATACATTAAGATTGATTTGATAAACATCAAAGGCAAGCTTCCAATTCTTTTTAGTTCAGTCATATGAGATAGTTATAGAATAGATTGAATGTCTAGAGAATGACAATACTCAATGACGTATGCTTTCAGGTTGAGGACCTGAACGATGAGATCATACAGATGCTAAGAGTTTGTACATTCTTGTTATGTCCCTAGTCAGATGTCATTGTGGAAGGTAGATAGACAACAATGACACACAAGACTAGATTGTGGTGTTGGTTGATGACATAATCTAATTAGTCATGATATAGAGATATCAAACCAAACACATAGGTACTTGTTAGAGAACAAGTGTACCAGACAGACCCACCATGAGTTTGACACATGGAACCATGGAATGGTAGTCACATTCAGTACTCACAGTGATGGTGGTGAGTGTGATTCTTTGACCTGAAATCACTACACTCAACATATGTCCTTGGGCACACTTTGACATCATCAAACGCAGTCCTGAAACATGGATTCTTATAAAGGTGATGATTGGGTGGCTTTGACACATAGGGCTTTTGAGGGGTGAGTGCTAGATATGGGATTTGTCCCTCCTGAGGGAGTTTGATATCCATGGCCACTTGATGAGTAGGATTGAGAAAGGTGTGCACACATGTGTGAATCAGTATGTGATATTGATGTCATACATATCTCTTCCAATCTACTCTGAGATCCAGAAAGTGAATGAACGTTGATAGGATGATTGTTCCATGCCTCGAGTTCATTCGGGATATCAGTGATAAAGGAATTATACATTCACTGTAATACCATTCACGGATTGTAGGATTGAAAGTTGTTCTCCAACTTTCTATTTTACTTGGGTATCACTGATGTGTGACTAGGCACCACTCTTTGATTGTGAATTCATAAGTGTTATGGACTTTCACTGCCAATGTGAAATGGACCTGCAGGGTCACACAAATAGGATTTAACCTGGAAGAGGAGTTTTGTCCAAAAACAATGTTTAGATTGATTGCTAAAGGAGTTTAGTAGTTCAATTAAACACTCAATTAATTGATAGCTCAATGTCATAATGTTCAAGATGTTGGACACATTGATTGGAGTATCGGATTGATTGAAACTGCAATTGAATGATTCTGCACAATCTGCACTCCCAACCGATTGCCTCATGTGATGAACCGATCGGCTGAGCTTGGTGAACCGATCGACTCAGGTGGTGAGTCGATCGGCTCATGGATAGGGTGAAACGATCGCTTCAAGTGTTGAAACGATCGGTTCAACTGGTCCAACCGAGAAAGTTGGGAAAGTAGGATTGGTGAGAAATTTCTTTTCGTTTCACTAGCCCAATTTGATTGGAACAAGGATTGGTATTAGGTACCAATTAGAAATAAAAGAAGAACAGTCAATCGGGAACTGACCAGGACCACGAACCAATGATTTCAGAAGTGAATCGACCGTTTCATGGGTCCCAACCGATCGGTTGAGGTGTCAACCGACCGGCTCAGATCCCCAACCGACCATTTCAGAAATGAAACGATCGGTTCAGGATGTGCAATTGGTTGTTTTTTTGTGGAAAATCTCGAACCCTTCTACTCTTGCTTTAGTCCCACATTGCCTGGGATAGAGAACCCTGTCCCATGACCCTCCTATATATATAGGGGTATTGGGGGGCTTCTCAAAGTACAACTCAATGCAACCAGTTGCTCTGTAAAGTTGTCGTTCTCTCTGATTTTGAGAACCGGGAGAACCCGAGCAAGTGCTACCCGATAAGGGAGGCACAATAAGGGAAAGACAACTGCAGAAAGTGACTGGTGGCAGGAGGGTGTATCGGTGACTAGTACACCGACAAGAGGGTGCAACTCCTTCCAATTCCTTGTGGGACAAGGAGATTGGAGTTCCAGGTGATCTGTGTGGACTACTTCAGAGGTGGGATATTTCTGCCGCTCAGAGGACAGCTGTCAATCCTGACAGTCCCGGTGAGACCAGGAGTCGTCAGTCCCAGTGCGACCAGGAGCTGCACAGACACCATCCAAGACCGGAGGTGAAGACCGTGCAAGCCACAAGGTATTGTCTCCGAGCAAACCTCGGGACAAGGTATGATTCCACAAACCATCCTTTCCTATTGTATATACGTTGACACGTTTCCTTATTTTGGGTTTGGGGAGGAGAAAAATTTTGTTTCTGCTGCCTTCTCTGCCTCCCCTAAAACCCAAAAGTGGTATCAGAGCCAGATTAACTGCTCTATACTTTAGGATTATCGATATGATCGATTTTGGTTTGTCGCCTTTATTTATTGCATATGATGCGAATAAAATTGGCTTTATGCATGTCCAATCCTAAATCCACAAATCCCAATTTACATATATGATATGTATTATGAATGCACTCGATACGCGTCACCCTTAAATGAGTTTTGTGGTGGATGTATAGTGTGGTTATGGCCAATAAACCCTATCTGTGTATGGTTGTATGTGGTTGCTTGCATCTCGGTATGTGCACTAATCTTCTTTCTCCAATTCCTGATGTAACTCGAAATAATTCGAGATTTCTTTCCAACCTTTGCTCCCCTCAAACGTAATTCGAGGTTTCTCTTTTTACATTGTAAAATAGGATAGAATTTTATTTCCTATTATGTCAAAGAACGGAGGACATCCTAACGACAGCTGAGACGATCGGTTCAAGGCGTGAACCGATCAGTTGACATTCGAGACGATCGGTTCAAGGAGTCAGCCGATCGGTTGATGACCGGTTCGAGGAGTGAGACGAGCAGGTGGCGTCCATGATGAGATGCACGATGACTAGGCGAACCGATCGGTTGGAGGAGCCAAACGATCGGCTGGTGGCACCCATCCGACCGACCTGATGGTAAGTCGATCAGTCATGTGATGAGTTGATCAAACCCAGAAAGGCAAAGCACATAGTTCATCTTGTACAGGTTGCATGTGATGTAGACCTAGATGACCGTGATTCCTCTTGGCTAGAGGAATCATATTAGGATGGCCATAATCATCGCTTTTATCATTTCACATGTTTTCTATGGGATATAACATGTATATGATACATACTATATATTGTGGTGATCAGATATGTATATGTATATAAAACCAAATCCCTCATTAAATATTAAGTTTTAGATGCCTTCCAAATGCGACACACGTGAAAAGCTTGATCGACCAAGTGTGGGCACACCCAAGCGTGGTGCACCGTCTATCTTGTGGAAGCATGAAGGATGGATATGTGGGTCTGCCCAAGCAGGGTGCATATTCATCGTGTTTGCTTTGGGTCAGACTTAACAAGGTGACCTAGATAGGATCGAGCACCTTGAGTCATGGAGATGATCATGGCAAGGAGTTGCATATGCCATCTTATCAAGAGTTGCATATGATGCAATTGGCAAGAGTTGCCTACCTGAGAGATCTAAGTTGTGGGTGACAGCCCAAGCTGGTCCATGACTTAGAGGATTTCATGATCTTGCCCACTAGAAGGTTGTACGCTGCAATCTTCCAAATTGATGGTGAGGGCTATCAATTTGAACTAAAATAGTGGGAGCGATAATTAATTAAAGGCCTAATTATATCGTCAAATTTTCAAATCAATCAAATAAGTCAAAAATGAGTTTTTGGACTAAAATTGCAATTTTCCTTTTGTAGTACAAATGACAACAAACACCAATCACTTTTCTTTGTGATTGGTCCTTGAAAAGGATAGGATAAATGGGAAAAATTTCCACAACTAGTATAGGACATTGAGAATTGTTCTCACTCAACAGTGAAAGCTCTATGTCCTGGATACTCCAATTCCAGAGGAACCTGCTCCTAATGCACCAAAGGCAGAAAGGGATGCTTACAAGAAGCATTCTGATAATGCCATTGATGCAAAGTGCTTGATGTTGTGCTCTATGAACCACGAGTTGCAGAGACAACATGAGAACATGGGTGTCATTGAGATGATTCAGCATCTCAGGAACACGTATGAAGATCAAGCATGGAAAGAGAGATATGACACTACTACAGAAATAGCATTCAGTGTCACTTTTCTGGGCGTCGGTTATTAAGGAAAACCGACGCCTAACATTTAAGGCGTCGGTTGTTTAAGAAACCCGACGTCTATATTCGAAGACCAGCCAGACACGAGTACCGCTTTGTATTAAGCGTCAGTTGTTTATAACAAACCGACGCGTAAAGTCGCCCGCGAAATCCATATTTCGATCAAAAAAAATAGTGTCATTTTCAGCGTCGGTTATATACGTAGAAACCGACGCCTATGTGCGATGAAAATTTGCGCGAAAAGTGTCACTGTCAGCGTCGGTTATCCTTGTATAACCGACGCTGAAAGTGGTTCCCGCCAAATAATTTCATGAAAATATCATCCAATCGGACGTCGGTTTTTTCAAACAACCGACGCTAAAGATGTTTAGGCGTCGGTTGTTGTAAACAACCGACGCTATTTGAGAACTTATAACCCGCGATCGCCCGACTCTTCCCCTTTCTTCTGTTTCATTGCTACCCTATTTCCCTGTTGCGGCGATTTCTCCGGCGATTTTGTGCTGGTGCTGCTAGTTTTCTCCGGCGATCCATCTCCGGCGTCCCTTCTCCGGCGCCCTTCTTCTCTGGCGCGTTTCTTCTCCGCCGCCGCCGCCTGCTGCTCTAACCGCCTGCGTCGCCGCCCTGCTGCTCCAGCCACCTGCTGCCCGCCCTGCTGCTCCATCCGCTGCGCCGCCGCCACGCCTGAGAACCGGCGCCGCCGCCACGCCTGGTGCCCTCCTGCTTGCCCACCTGCCTGCCCTAGCTCCTTCCTTTCTTCCTGCTGACGCCCGGCGTCCTGTTTCTACAGCACTGGTTAGTTTTACTGATTTCCTTGCTGCTTTCAGTGATTAATGATTGATACTACTGGTTAGTATTTCTTTAGTGATTAATTTAATTCAACAATTCATAGTTTGTTATTTACAATAACTGATCTGCTTGCCGATTTTAATGATTAGAGATACTGATTTTAATGATGTCTCAAGGGCACTGTTCAAGTGTGTCATGACAGAAGGAGATCCAGTTGGTCCTCACACACTCAAGATGATTGGGTATGTGGAGAACCTCACAAGACTGGGATTTCCACTGAGCCAAGAGTTGGCTACTGACGTGATACTGCAATCATTGCGAGAATCCTACAGTCAGTTTGTGATGAACTACAACATGAACAACTTTGATAGGCCACTGTCAGAGTTGTTGGGAATGTTGAGGATAGTCGAGACACAGATGAAGAAGGACAAGCCTAAGTTTGTGATGGTGATCACGAGCAAGAAAGGCAAGTCCAAGCGCAAGGGCAAGGGCAAAGCTAAGAAAGGTTCTGATGCTAGCCAGGAGCCCAAGTCGTCTTCAGCTCTCAAGGCCAAGGGAGGCATGACCAAGAAAGGCAATTCCCACCATTGTCAAAAGTGAGGACATTGGAAAAGGAATTGTCCTCTCTATCTGGAAGAACAATAGAAGGAGGTGAAAATGCCTCTACTTAAAGGTATCATGAAAGTAAACTTGTAACACTTTTGAGGTATATGATACCAAGATGTAAAGTGTAAAGCACTCAATAAATGGGGCAAGTGTTTCCGCCATAGATAGGAGTACTTTAGTTTATTTTCAGCCTAAAAGGCATGTAATACAATTATGAACTGCTATTTCATATTTTCCAATAGATAGAAACACTTTATTTTTGCATATTGTATGACAATGATGGCAATCAATAAAGAGATGTTTCAATTTCTAAAGATATGATATTTGTGGCAATGCCTTGTTTTTCTTGTGGTATTTGATATGCGTAAGATAAAATGATAACTAAAAGTTATAGATAACTCAAACAATCAAATTAGCATCAATCATGAGAAATTCATTTCTAGTTTTCATGTGATGGATAAATCTGGACTCTTTTGGTTAGAGAACCAGTAAGAGACATGAATATCTTGGACATGATTAATCAATCTTCACTAATGGTAGTGGGAGAATAATTATCCTATTAGCTATGATACATGTGATGTATTTACATACCTATTGGAACAAATACTAATACTTCAAATGGTGTTTAGAGAAATACCAATATGAATATCTTGAAGTGTTTAAGATTATCATAGATGAAGTGCAAATTTGGTAATGTGTTAATTCTTGATGAGGTCAATGAATGAAATACTTGGACCAAATGTTTGAGATCCTTATGAGTGATTATGATAGTGTATCATAGTGAACTCATGATTAAGGCATGGTGATGTCTAAATCAAGAAGGAATCATACTCTAAGGAGTTAGAGAATGATTATCAAATAACTGAATTCTTCTTAATAAAAGAATACCCCACACTAATAAAGGACATTAAGAATCACATAGAGTTGTAAGTTCTTATATCCTTGATGGATCCACCTAATTTATCATGTGATGAGTTGTTCAGGTGATGAGTCAACTATCTAGATGAATATGAGGAACCAAATTTTGAGTTATGGTTTATGACCATTACATCCTAAATGACATCCATGTGAACCATAAGGTATGACCTTGATGGTAGCACCCATAGGATGAAATCCATAAGTGCAAATGAATCTTAAGTGTTAAGACACATGGATAACATTTTGAGAAGGATGATGCTTGTTGATTGCAACTTAATGACTAAGACATTTCACATATGGATACTAAAACCACATTCCTATGAGGAATAAAACAAGGATGTGTACGTGACACAACCTATAAGGTTTATGAATCCACTAATGCAAATGAGGTCTATAAGTTATAATGGACTAATCAATGTGAGTGATTGAGTACAAGAAACTCAGAATTGGATCTTTACTTTGATGATATAGTTAAAGGGTTTGACTAATATGTCAAGGATAAAGAAGGGATCTGTGATTTAGTGGGAGCGTGTTCATATTCCACATGTTGATGTGAAATGGAAATGTTCTAGAATGGAAATCCAAAAGTGGAAATTATCTTTAAGGAAGATAGAGATGTTTCCTATGTGATAGGAATAGAGATCTATAGAGATAGTTCTCGAAAACCTCTTGACCTGAAAAGAGAAAGCATACATTGGCAATCTGTACTGAAGTGTTCAGTATGCACATATTCAATGGGAGAAAACCTGTCCATGTTATATGGAGTTAGTATCCCAAGGCCAAGTGTCCAATTCTTATGAAGAATGGGAACACTAAGAATAGATATGGATCTATCATGTATGTAATCATCCCATTATCTTGCATGTATCAACATGACAAGAACAAAATGCATTCATCATCTTGTATGTAGGACATGGCAATATGATGTGCTCATCCTGATAACTCGTATGTAAGACATGACGAGTGGATGTCTGTCTACTTCCAATAAGGGTTACTGGAATACCATGAGAACTTGATAAGTACTTGAGAAGTACTAGTTCTATGGAGATAAGTAAGAGTTCAATGTAAAGAGTTACATTGATGCGAACTTCTGAAAGGATAGAAAATTAATCGCAATATATATAGGATATATAAAAGTGAAAGTTTGTTGATAATTGGAAGTGTTCCAATAAAACCATTTAAAAGGGAAATGTCGAGTATCCGTGTGTTAGAGAACAACAATGAATACTATATGGGTCTGGAAGTTCATGAGATGAACTTATAGATATTCCGCTCATTGATGACAAGTATGGAATCCTTGATCATGCAATGTGGATAAGGGTTAGCAATGGAATACTAGATCGCATATTACAACAACTCCATCTCATATGTATGACATACAACGAAGAGATGAGAGACATGCAGTTAAAAATTAACTTTGGCAAGGTGTTTCCATAACTCACTATGTTCACACTAGAGCACAGAAACATGTGGGACATGTTTGAAGATAACTATGAATATGATTCAAGGGTGATTGGCTCGCAGTGCAAGTGGGAGTATGTTGGTATGTATGCCTTGAGAGCTAATCATGGGATGATTGGTGGGATACATTAAGATTGATTTGATAAACATCAAAGGCAAGCTTCCAATTATTTCTGGTTCAGTCATATGAGATAGTCATAGAATAGATTGAATGTCTAGACAATGACAATACTCAATGATGTATGCTTTCAGGTTGAGGACCTGAACGATGAGATCATACGGATGCTAAGAGTTTGTACATTCTTGTTATGTCCCTAGTCGTATGTCATTGTGGAAGGTAGATAGACAACAATGACACACAAGACTAAATTGTGGTGTTGGTTGATGACAGAATCTCATTAGTCATGATATAGAGATATCAAACCAAACACATAGGTACTTGTTAGAGAACAAGTGTACCAGATAGACCCACCATGAGTTTGACACATGGAACCATGACATGGTAGTCACAGTCAGTACTCACAATGATGGTGGTGAGTGTGATTCTTTGACCTAAAATCACTACACTCAACACATGTCGTTGGGCACACTTTGACAACATCAAACGCAGTCCTGAAACATGGGATGTTATAAAGGTGATGATTGGGTGGCTTTGACACATGGGGCTTTTGAGGGGTGAGTGATAGATATGGGATTTGTCCCTCCTGAGGGAGTTTGATATCCATGGCCACTTGATGAGTAGGATTGAGAAAGGCGTGCACGCATGTGTGAATCAATATGTGATATTGATGTCATACATATCTCTTCCAATCTACTCTGAGATCCAGAAAGTGAATGAACGTTGATAGGATGACCGTTCCATGCCTCGAGTTCATTCGGGATATTAGTGACAAAGGAATTATACATTCACTATAACACCATTCATGGATTGCAGGATTGAAAGTTGTTCTCCAACTTTCTATTTCACTTGGGTAACACTATTGTGTGACTAGGCACCGCTCTTTGCTTGTGAAGTCATAAGTGTTATGGACTTTCACTGCCAGTGTGAAATGGACCTGCAGGGTCACACACATAGGATTTAACCTGGATGAGGAGTTTTTTCCACAAACAATGTTTAGATTGATTGCTAAAGGAGTTTAGTAGTTCAATTAAACACTCAATTAATTGATAGCTCAATGTTATAGTGTTTAAGGTGTTGGACACATTGATTGGAGTATCGGATTGATTGAAACTGCAATTGACTTATTCTGCACAATTTGCACTCCCAACCGATCGGCTCATGTGATGAACCAATCAGTTGAGCTTGGTGAACCGATCAACTCAGGTGGTGAGTCGATCGGCTCATGGATAGGGTGAAATGATTGCTTCAAGTGTTGAAACGATCGGTTCAACTGGTCCAACCGAGCAAGTTGGGAAAGTAGGATTGGTGAGAAATTTCTTTTCATTTCACTTGCCCAATTTGATTGGAACAAGGATTGGTATTAGGTACCAATTAGAAACAAAAGAAGAAAAGTCAATCAGTAACTGACCAGGACCACAAACCGACCAGTTCAGAAGTGAACCGACCATTTCATGGGTCCCAACCGATTGGTTGAGGTGTCAACCGACCGGCTCAGGTCCCCAACCGACCATTTTAGAAATGAAATGATCAGTTCAGGATGCGCAGTTGGTTGTTTTTTGTGGAAAATCCCGAACCCTTCTACTCCTGCTTTAGTCCCACATTGCCCAGGATAGAGAACCTTGTCCCATGACCCTCCTATATATAGGGGTATTGGGGGCTTCTCAAAGTACAACTCAGTGCAACCAGTTGCTCTGTAAAGTTGTCGTTCTCTCTGGTTTTGGTGACCGAGAGAACTCGAGCAAGTGCTTCCCGATAAGGGAGGCACAACAAGGGAAAGACAACTGCAGAAAGTGACTGGTGGTAGGAGAGTGTGTCGGTGACTAGTACGCTGATAGGAGGGTGTGACTCCTTCCAATTCCTTGTGGGACAAGGAGATTGGAGTTCCAGGTGATCCGTGTGGACTATTTCAGAGGCGGGAGATTTCTACCGCTCGGAGGACAGTTGTCAATCTCGACAGTCCCGGTGAGACCAGGAGTCGTCATTCTTGGTGCAACCAGGAGCTGCACAGACACCGTCCAAGACCAGAGGTGAAGACCGTGCAAGCCGCGAGGTATTGTTGCTGAGCAAGCCTCGGGACAAGGTATGATTCCACAAACCATCCTTTTCTATTGTATAGACGTTGAAATGTTTCCTTGTTTTGGGTTTGGGGAGGAGAAATTTTTTGTTTCTGCTGCCTTCTCTACCTCCCCTAAAACCCAACAGTTCTCTCATCTTGTAATATTTTCTTTCTTGTTTCCTTTGAGCCCCTGATGTAATAAAATTGTTCCTTTTTCAATACAATGAAATGTTATTTATTTTTGCATATCATGTGTGTGTGATTTTTGGACCATTCAAAGACAAAAGCTCTAATCCCCTTAACACTTCCTACCCAGGCAGTGGGATTGTGATTAGGGTTAGAATGATTTTGTGACTATTGGTATCAAAGCCACCACACACTTCTTATGCATTTATCAAATAATATTTCTCATGTATAAACCAAGGGAAAACCCTAAAGTTCACTATGGTGAAGCTTAGGTGTCTAGAAAGAGCATAAGGGATTCTGGCCGTAATTCCTCCTATCCATCTTCATAGTGGTTGAGGTGTCCATGCTCCACCAGCCTTAGTTGATCCAGAAATGTATCAAAGGATTTCCTAAAACCCTAGAGAGTCTTGTAGCATATCATATATTCTTTAAGGACTACCCCAAGCCACCCAATTAGATGATGATTAGTTAGTCTTCTCATCTCCTCTTGTGGTTCTTCTCTATGACTTTTTTACCACATGATTTCTCGATTACGAGTAGATTATACATGGGAGAAACTAAAATTCAATTGATATTATGAAAGTTTATTAAGATAATGATGCCATGATCTGACCTTAGTTTGAATACTCTATTTTGATATATAAATTTAATCTTGAAATAAAATACTCATGTATGACCTTTAATATCATGCAAACTCAATTTCACCAAAACTAGACTACATGCTTCCTATGTTTGAGGTAAGCGATAACAATCTTGATATGGTAAAATAAGGAGGATTTATACCTTATACCTCATTGTTGATGAGGTCCCTATTTGATTAATACCATGATACCCTATTAATTTTTAAACCTAAAAAATAATTAACCAAACCATTTCCCTATTTGATACACACAATCATTGTGCCATCAAATGACTAAGCCTTAGGACTCTCGAAATCATGATGTAAGACTTTGATACAAAAGGCTCCTTCCCTATTGACTATTGATGCCTCTTTATAATCTCAAGTTTGATATGATGAATATGGATCTAAATCTTACACTATTATGCTCTAATTTTGTGCTAGTCCAATCCAACATCTTGATTCCCAAATATATCATTACATTGATCATGAAAGAACGTGAACCTAGTTATGACCTTAATCTTGCAAAATCTTGACATGGTTTTCATATCATGATTTTGATTTGATCTTTGATACCATCCCTATTTGAGTATGCTCAATGCCTTATGAGTAATGTAGATTAATGTGCTAGATAGAGAGGTAGTTGGCTCACGACTCCCCTAACTGTGGTCACATCCCTATCGTGACTATCTCTAAATTTTCACCTTATTGATTATTTAGAGTTTGGAAAGGTAACCTCTTTCATCCTATATTAACTACATGACCTAAGTCTCTAATAGATTAATGCATGATGATATTGATACTTAATATTGATTTTCTATTTAATGATGATCTTGGAATATGACAATGTGAACTATAGCTTGTGGTTGATTTCCTAGAAATACCTAGGTCTAGATCATTCATCAACCTTGAATACCATGATTATAAACTCGATATTGATATCTTGAAATGTTGCACGATTATTGCTCGATTGTTGTATATGGATAAATGATCACCCCTAAGATCTAAACTAGGAATCTAAACCCTAGCTTAAAATTTTTGACCTATGACATTTGATGTCTAAAAATCTTGTCTCTTATTATTAATCAACAAATCAATCTCAATAATGATACAAATTCTATGATCACACTATTTAGATCTTGAGGTCACCCTCGATATATGACTAATGACTGTCATAATCTGAAATTTGTAAATTTTTGAAATGATGACTATCTTGACTCTCTAGATTTATGACTTAGGGTTTAGCTCTCATTAGGACTAGGGTGGGACCTTCCATTGATTTTGAGATTGAAATCATGATATTGAAATTATGATGTTGTCTTAAATTGTTGAAATATGAAATCTCTTATCATGGATGTATAATGCCACCTAGGCCAATGTAGAAGCTAGGACCCAAAAATATTGGGACTGAAAGTCATGTTAACTTTTGATTCTAGATCTCTATTTAATTGACTTTAAATCCGATCTCTCCAAATTTGTGACCTATAAGATGATCTCTATCAATTTGTAACTCGTATGACAATCTTTCCTAATTGATGAACAATGAGACTATGCTTTGACCATGATACTCGATTGATCAACTATGAAATTGTTGACACCAAGTTGGTTATGAAAAATAATATGAAATATAAATCTCGATTGATGGATTATTTGAATTTTGAGGAAAAAATTCTCTTAAGGAGGGAAGGATGTGATGCAATGGATTTTTCCACATTATGATCCAAATCTTGATTCTGGCCTTATAATATCTAATGTTCCCCAAATTGACCCCAATTCGTCACTATCATGATCAATGAATGATTTTGACACCAAAAATTCAATTGTGATGCCCAATATGTACCTTGTGACACTCATTTTTTGCTCAATTGGGGCTATACTCAATTAAATTTATGGGTGGATCAAACATTATCTTTTTGACTTGAAAATTTCTATAGCTAGGTTACACCTTGATTTAGTATTGGTTAAAATTTTGTGATTTTTGGAGGTTTCAATTGAAAGATGAAAAAATCCTAATATATAGCAATTTATAACCCCCAAAATACCATCTTTTAATCCCATTCTCTAACCTAACCGGATCCCAAATTCAGACCCAGATCTAGAAGTGTGCATGTAGGGTGTCATCTCCCTCACCTAGTTGTTGCGGGAAAAACACGCATAGTGGCATTGAGTTTTCAAACACTTATGTGTCCTCCTCTTTGATGCTTCCCATGTCAAAGATCATTCTTTAGATCTGAAATTATATGCTCGTACTAGCAATCCCATGAAATATCCTTAAAGACCAGTATTTCAAAAATGACCAAATCAAAATAGGTATGGGAACAGAGGATAAAAACACTCAACCCAACCCCGGTCTCGAGACACCTTTTTATGTAGCCAAGTAGCTCAACGACCCTTCCTTTATCCACAAAGGCCCCTCAATTTCTCACCTTTAGCTTCTCTTTGCTCCACCGAACTCTACTTTATATCACCTAAAATGAGATGTCTATCTCCCACCACAGACGTTTCCCTTCAAATTAACCACACCGAAACTCTCTAGGGACATAGGAAAAAATCCTCAAACCCTCATAGAGAGTTGTAAAGGCCCAATCAGCTCCATCCTCGAGTTGCCTCCTAATGCAATTGCTCACAAAAGACATCTTCAGGCACTAACGAGAGCCTATGAAGTCGGTGCACAACTCCTTGGACTCTCATAAACCCACCAATAATTGTAGTTCTCTTCATACTATAGTATGACACTCAAACCTCTTTTCCCTCTTACTTTGTTCTTTGACCTACAACTCGACCTGGAGTTGTCATTTTGGTTCATCTTTTTAGCTGCATAATAGATTTTTGACTCCACACACACATAAGAGACCAGCCATATCCTTGCATTGGCCTCGCATGGCCTCATGATCAACTCTTCCTTCCCCTATTCTTCCTCATTTGCTCATGTTTGCAACCATGGTTTGGGTGATCTCGCCACTTTCATTGAACATTCAAGGACAACATATTACCACATTCTCTTGATTTTGTCTCAATTTTATTAGTTTTCCTTGGGCCTTATAGTCATTCAATCTTTGTCTCGGCCATCATATGGCTATGTCAGTCTAGCTAGCTCACGGGTCACAGGGAGAATCCGCAGAGTCGGATCCCCTCCCCTGATCCGTGCCAATAAGCTGGCAATTTTTTTTGTTTTATACTTCTAGAAATTATCTGATTGGTCAGTTTTGTGAAATCCATTAAAATTATCTTGGTTGTCAAAAATATGCCTAAAAATATCGATCTTATAAAAAAAAGTCTAGTTTAACATGAAACCATTACTTTGACCTGTTATAGTAGATTCGAGTATGATATTTAATGACTCTTTTATTCATCTTATGTAGGGTTTTCTATTAATATTTCAAACCCTAATCTTGTTGAAAACCTTGATTTACATGATATATGATCACCAATGACTCTATTATAATTTGATGTTATATTGATGACTTGATCACATGACTATGAATATTTAATCATATTCCAATCTACTCTTGACATGATTGTACGTAAAAATGACTAAATGATTTATTATCACTAATCCATGATATTTTTGTACATCATATCATACCTAATTCAAAATAGTAGACACTGATCTCCATCATATGACCCTAGATCAGTACTCTTAATAACTAAAGGGCAAGAAATGCTTTGAGCATAACAATATACATGCATGAATGCTCTAGTGGATCATCAAAGCAAGGAACCATATATATTGATACATGCTTGTTCTCATGTTGTACCAAGATCTAAATACTCTTTAAAATTGTTGATTTGGATATTGTGAATACTCTAGACTCCAAAAGAGGTACACTTTTATATTTAGTCCTCCTTTAACAGACAATATTCTATTGAATGATACTTTTATGTACTCTTGTTGAAAATCTTGGCTATGTACTTATTTGAGATACAATGTTCCCTACCATGTAGTATTTTGATTTGTATATATACATACTCTTGAAAAAACTTGAACATAAATGAGAACTCCCCTTATGACTGTCTGTAATAATGTTTTGAGATGGGCACAAGAGACCTCCTCATATTATACGGTGGAACTTGTATAGCATGATAACCTCCCCCATCTCGTTGAGGTGATGGAGCCATACATATATGCATGCATCTTAATTCAACATAAGTGGGGAAATTTGTGATAAAAATCAAATTTATAAAATAAACTTACATTTAAATATCACATTGAATATTTTTATGTAAGTCCTTCCAAGTACAATATTTTACTATAATTGTTTTCAATTGTTCAATATTTATCTTTTCAAAGCATACAAATGCATTTGCATTGATTGTGTCTTGAATTACCTAATTTTAGGAATGAATACTTGATAAATATGGTCCACTATACTCTTGCCAATATCTTCCAGAATGATGAAATTTCAACATATGTGATTACATGTAAATGGGATATATAATCTAGTTTGTAGTTCTCTCATCTTGTAATATTTTCTTTCTTATTGCCTTCGGGCCCCTGATGTAATAAACTTTTTCCTTTTTCAATAAACTAAAATGTTATTTCTATTTGTATATCATGTGTTGTGATCTTTGGGCCACTCAAAAATAGGCGTGCTAATCCCCTTAACTCTACCTACCCAGGTAGTGGGATTGTGATTAGGGTAAGAATGATTATGTGACACTCAATTATATGCACAATGGTGGATAGTAGCATGTAGTGAAGAAGGGGGAAAACAAGCTGGAAGAAAATATCATAAGATGAGAGAAGAGCAAGGCGTAGCAAAGGCCATGCACAACAACAATGACCAACACACAACAGGAGTATTGTTTAGACACAAAAGCTCTTGTTGTGTTATTTTTATTTTATAATGTTTTAGAAATGGCTTAAACTTGTCCCTTTCAAAGTTAGACACAGACATCTAAATAGGTGAACAAATAACCAAGTTTTCCTCCAACAATTATTAGGTATCCAAGGCCCTAAACAAATGGTTTGTTGGCCGCACTCAAACAGAATCAAGGAGACATGGGCCAACCTTCTAACAACTAATGAATTTGGATGAAAAACGGATATGATTTGATTCAAAGGAATTTATAGTTTGGGAAGATCAAGATAATTGCATTTCCACAATAACTAAGGAATGTAAAATTGTGCATCTTTAGATTTCTATATGACAAAAATTAAAATGTTGTGAATGTGCTGAACCAGACGAGGCTGGGCGGGGTGTGATAAGGCACACGTGTGTGTTTGTGTGTGTTTTTAATTCCTAAAAGCACAATCTACCAATCAGTCCAGTCAAGCTTAAATTCAAAAGCCCAAAAAAAGGCCAACAAGCCTTTTGTCTCCTCTCCCATTCAAGAGGATCCCTGTAACTTCTAAAGTAAGCAATACGAGACTAGAAATGGTTGGAAGATTTAATATCTAGTTGAAATAAATGACTGGAATACAACAACACATGCATGCATATAAAATCATTATTAACACCTTCGAGAATCATATAACCATTTTGACCACATCTGAAACTCATTAGAGGAACAACCAACACATATGCCTGATAAATGCACCCATACTAACTAGTCACAAAATTATTATAACTACCCGCAACCTCTTGAAATTATATTACCCATATAATCAATAGTTAAAGGAAAGTGATTCCCAATTATAATAATAACACTCTTGCACAAAGAACCTTGATACAATCCTGTGAAACAAATTTTACTAGGTCTTTCTTGTCAAAATTCTCATCTCAATATGAAACATGTTTGCCTAATAGATGTACATGTGTACAATTTCTAATATGATTTCAAATATCGCAACAAAGATCCATTTAAACATGAGGAAACAACTTTGAGACCCTAACCTATCATAAATGGTCACCCTGGAGCCTATAGAATTTGGTCCTAGATTAAAAATAATCGACTTTTGTACCTTTCCTAAAATTTTGTAAAAGATCCGACACTATGTAAGTCACTATGCTTAGTTCCCTTCTCAAAACCACAAGATGTGACTGGTGAATCTGGGAACGCTCATACATATTCTTTGTGAACATCCTCTTTTACTCTACCAACATTCAATAAAGGTGGGTTTAGAATAAATGTGCAACCATTATATTCTTTTTCTTTGCTTTCTTTTCTTCTTCTTTATTAGATCTCACTAAGGATGTGAAAATAATTTTAGATATTGATGTCCCCTCTCACAACTTAGACATTCGTTCCTGACTGATATAAAGATATTTTATGTCAATATTTATAGTATGTCTTGTGAATATATATATATATATATATATATATATATATATATATATATATATATATATGATGTGACCAAATCACTCATTTCACCACGAAGTATATAGAGTCTATGGGTGGACCAAAGGTCGAATTATATCCTAATACCTTCCTAACATGTAAGGATGTTATGTTACAAAGGTCTTTGGTCGGACTTATAAGCTTCTCTCGGAAAGTGTTTGGTGTTATGTTTCCCATGTTTTTCTTTATGAACATGACAGTTACTTTTTTCTAATGTTACAATGCCCTTGTTTTACGGTGTCTTACAATGTATAACACATGGTGTGATCCTATAATATATAATAATTAGATTCCTTTCCACAATGGTTCGTTGGTGTCAATGGTGTTGCAATGCAACCTATTTTATGGTGTCTTACAAGTTTAATTTCTAGTCATATATTCTTAGTTGGAGTTATGGAGAGGAAATTAGACTGCTTTGAATTGATTGATCTTCTTGTTAATATAGACATATTTTTCAAACCTTTTTAGCAATATCATAGTAATGAGGACGCATGAGTTGGAGGTTAAAATAAGTTGTCCCATTCTACTGTTAGATTTGAGGACTACTGTTGTTGAACTAGCTTCTATTGATGATGAGTGTTTGTTGTAAAAACTCTACCCTATAAAGGTTAATAACTAGGTTGTCTTGTTAATATTCTAGTAAGTAAACTAAAAAACCATTTCCTCATGTTAATATCTTTTGGTGAGACAACAAAATAGTAAACCAAGACAATGGTTGAATTGATAATTCGTCACTACATATGTTATCCTATATAGGTCATATAAATTACGAATTTATGAAACTCAATTATACTTTATAGTTAATATGAGGTTTGCTAATAACCAATTGCAAAAATCAACAATATGATGCATGGACCATAAAATTTGGTTTGGAGGAATAGATGTTGAATCATGAGAATCTACCATGTGATTGTAGTAACATGCATTCAACATCACCTATTGGGAATGTCAGGGGTTCTAGTTCCTTGTTTCAGCCTTCCTATAACAAGTATATTACACCCATGTAATGTCAATGTGGAGAGAATAAAAGTGTAATTGTTTGGAAAGTAGACAACTGTGATCTCAACGGAAGAATACCACTATAGGGAGCCAGAACAGTAAATTCGCTCCCAATTCCAGGAGGGGTAAGGAAACTGATAAGTGGTCGATGCCTTGCTCCCCTATGATATCCTTTATGACAATGGATGAAGCTAGTGGGTCACTGGCTTTCCCTTCCAATACTATTGGGTCAGTGTGCAAGAAGTCTGCCCAAGTCGTAGTACCATTCTACCTTGTTGTTAGAAATATCTACCAAATTCATCATTTGTTCCTAAAATTTGTTGAGGAAACAAAGGGGTGTTATACAAAAACAACTAATTATTATGTCATTATTGTGACGAAACTGTAGACCCCTATTATAGAAATATTCCTAAAATGCATCAACCTTAGAATTTCTTGCCTAAATCTAAACTATCTACTAAAATTTTTACACCTATCTGTGTCTAACGTATGTGTTTTTGTACACAAATTCATAATTATCTCCTTCAGAAACCATGTCATACTTGTCCATATTGCAACACCATTGGAGGAAAATGAAACACACATCTTAATAGATATATACATGTATGAATTAGTCTCTACATATTATTGCAACTACAAATAACATCTTAAAGTTATCTTAATATTATAAAAAAATGATAGATAAGTATAAGAAAATCATAGGTGCACAAAAAATCTTGATGAATTCTCATTAAATAAAGCTGACGTAGTCCATCCTACGATATTCCACAAAGGTGTGCCTAACATATGCACACACATAGAGTTTTTTCATTGAAGTTCAAATAGCAAAACAATGATCCTATCATATATGAATAGACAATTTCCAACTCTACCCTATCATACATTATCACACGGATCCAACAAAATAGGATCATATATCATATACAAAAAAGAACCTTGGTTTCTTTTCCCAACTTTCAATTGAAGAACCCTCACAGTGTCTAGCAGCACCATCTCTTACTAAGCAAACCCTACTCAATATCATAAGAGATGAGTATTGAATTCTAGAATATTAATTATTTTATCTCAAGAAAAATAATAGAAAATATCCTCTTTGACTCTACCAACGTTTGATCAAGGTGAATTAAAATAGACATGCAAAACTTTTATTACTATTTTCCAATCTCACTAATGATGTATGAAATGAGCATCCGAAATCAAGGTTCCTTCTCCTAAAATGTATTTATTCTCTTGATTAGTTCAAATATAACTAATGTGTGTAAATTTCATATGTAATATGCATAAATTGGTATATGACTCGTCTTAGTTTCACATTATCCTGGTTAGTCAATTCATCTATGGATGGACATGTTGGGTATGCAATACCTTCTCTACACACAAGGGGTTGTATCTTATATAGAGAACTTTGGTCTAATATATAGATTTGTTAAAAATGCTTTTGGAGTTATCTTATGGTTTTATTAGGGTGACAAATCTTCTATTTTTTATTATTTCCACACTTTAGAGTGATCCCCCTATTTTTCACTATCTAGTAGTGTATAAACACATGGTGTCATCTAGAATATAATAATATGTATATGTATAACTAGAATGGTCAATTAGTTATACAATCGGTGTCATACACTTAGTTTTAGTATTCTATTTTTACTTGGTGGTGATGGAGCTCAAATCAGAGGCCTTTAATTTGGAAAAATTCTATGCATAGTGTATATAGACTCATCCGCCCATTCAGTTTTTGGATTATGAATGGATACTTTATTACATACAACCAACAATAATAAAACAATATTAGATTAGAGAAGTAAAAAAGAGAGAATTATTTTGTACATCACTTTCAATTCAAAATGATTTTTTAATGAAATAAAAAGTATTATATTTCTTGCAAAAAATACTCTTCAACAAAACTATTGTTGACATACTCTAGAGAAATAATAATATGAGAGATATATAGTATATGTATTTTGAGATATAATATGCATATTCTAAGTACAATATACATTTTAAGGTAGAGTATATCATCAAGTAAACACTCATATTGTACTACAATACGAGAATAACGTACCCCAAAATATGAGTATTATTCCCATTTTATTTATCAACCTAATCATATCATCAAAATTTTGGAGCATAATATCTATATTTTGGGGTTCATTACTCTCTTTTTGGGTATAATATTAATATTTATTTATTAATTTACTGTCATGGTTAAGGTAGGATTAACTCCCTGGTCACGCACGCCTCCTAGGGTTTCTCTGGGCGACAACGGTGACTCAGGGTTTCCCTCGCCACTGAGGCGATAACTCTTGTGATTTGTAGGTACCCTCCATGCCATGGCAGAAGATCTTGTGGAACGCTACACATGCCTAAGAGTCAGAGAGGAGGAAGGGTCAGATATATTAGATTTGAAGGATACGATCTCCGAAGATGAAAACGATCACCTTGAGCTTGGTCTGGTCGGGTGGCTACTGACGAAGAGGTTGTATAATTTTCCAGCCTTTAAACGCACCATGCTCAACGCATGGTCATTGAGAAAGGAGGCGGGGTTCCGACAACTGGCGAACAACCTATTCGTGATCCAATTTTTGCACTGGAAAGATAAAGAGAAGGTGATCGTGGATGGGCCATGGAACTTTGATAATCACCTGCTCATGGTGAAGGATATCAAGCCGGAGGATACACTGACAGAGATGATTCTCAACTCAAGCCAATTTTGGATCCGCTTATATAACCTGCCGCTAGGGTATCGATCGGAGGAAGCCATTAGAGCGGTGGTGGGAAGATAGGCAGGGACTGCACGGTGGATAGGTGCGACCTGGGTTGGGGGGCATCTTGTCGAGCCAGAGTCGAGATCGATGTCACCAGGCCGATATGGCAGAAGCAGAAGATACAAGACAGAGAGGGGAAGGTGGTCGAGGTGGAGGTCAGGTATGAGAGGCTGTCGACGTTCTGCTACTTGTGTGGAGTAATAGGGCATCTTGAAAAGGACTGTAGGGATGAAGAGGAGGAGGAAGACGATGGATTGGCCCCGAGGATGTGGGGACCGTGGGTCAAAGCATCACCGACAAAGTGATGGAAAGTTCCATTAACGGAGGAGCTGTTTGGCAAAGAGAGTGCAACTAAAGCACTCAAGTTCGTGCCCAAGCTGTCGGGGTCCAAGGGCACAACAGGAGGAAGGGGTTGGGGTGACGGCGCCGACAGTGGCAGACATAGTGTTCACCAACGAGGCCAGGAGGGTGAAGAGGATGTGGGAGAGACAGGCGATGCCACGTCAATGGAGGTCTTAGAAGAGGTCTTTTCCAGGTAGAAGGATAGAAGAGAGAAGGGGGGAGTCTTGGAAGGGCTAGCATTGAACATGAGGGAGGACACCATCGTCTACAGGGGGGAGGAAGACAGGGGTGAATAATCCCACTCCAACTGCCGGTCTGGCTACGGGTGACTTGGGATCTTCAACGGGCGTCCTGCAGGCGGGCGATGGAGTACCAGGTGAAGTGGGGCGAGCAGGGGTTGCCGCAGCAATGGGGGATCACTGTCAGCCTCAGAAGAAAGGGGGACACCTCGTGCATCACGCGAAGCCAACGAGCGTTCCTCTCGCTATCAAGGATGATGATCGTCAAGGTCATAAGGATGGTGGCACAGGGCGAGGATCTGAGTATGGGGGAGACTCTCTCATGGAGAAGGAAGGTCAGCGACAGACCGGTGGGGAGCTACGCCATCCAAAGCACGTTCATACTCAGGAGGAAGGTCATCCAGCAGCCATGGAGGGATAGTGCCAGGTTCAAGGGGGGCTAGGTTATACTGGACTCGATGTCGAGCAGGTCCTTGAGAGAGGCAACAAGGAGGATGAGTATAGAATAATCCATGAATGGCCAGAGATATCTACAGGAAGGACACATAATAGAAGACAGAAGAACGGTGGGGGGAAGGGAAGGAAGGTGAGAAGGTTTACGAGGTTGGGGTTCAGTCAGGGGGACTGGGAAGAAGAGTGAAAGGTGAGTTCTATGGAGTATGTGGGGGGGGACGGGGAAGAATGGGGTTGGAGGAACTCCAGGAGGAGGGAGAAGGGAAATGGGGGATAGGGGGAAAGCACTCAAGGAGGGAGGTCCATGAGGTACCTACAAACCTTTCAGTAGCGGGTACTGGGAAGGTCCAGGCCTGTGAAGGGCGATGAAAACATTATGTTGGAACGTACAGGGCTTGGGCAGCCCTGGGACGGTAAACTCTCTCAGGAGACGGCGTTGGAGAGAGATGCCCGATTTAGTCTTTGTTATGGAGACTATGTGTAGAGTAGGAGATCAGGAGGCGGTGAGGAGGAAGTGTGGTTTCAATTTAGGGTTCGGCGTTGATAGTAGAGGAAGGGAGGGGGGTTTGGGTGTGTGGTGGAAAGGAGATGAGGTAGAGGTGAAGTCCTTTTCAGATCACCATATCAGTGTGATAGTGGACATTGAGGGCAGTCCAGAGTGTTTATACTTTGTTAGTATCTATGGCTGGGCAGCTACAAATGAACGTCATCATACTTGGCAACTGATGGAGGATATTTGTGGTCAGGCTAGATGGCCCATTGTGATGGGCGGGGACTTCAATGAAATCTTGTCTCATGTTGAGAAGAAAGGGGGGCAACCAAGGAGAAATTGGCAGATGCACAACTTCAGGGAGGCCATAGACAGGTGTCAGTTGATGGATCTGGGCTTCACGGGGAACAAGTTCACTTGGAAGCATGGACTGCAGGCAGACAATCTTATTCTGGAAAGATTGGACATGTTTCTGGCGGATAGGAAGTGGTGTGACATCTTCAATATCAGAAAGGTGACAAACTTTCCTATTCATAATTCTGATCATGGGCAAATTCTTTTGTGGGCGGAATGTAGAAGACAAGGGGATGGTCAGATGGGAAAAAGATTTAGGTTTGAAACCTTTTGGCTTTCCTCACCAGAGTGTAAGGAAGTGATCACACAGGCATGGGACAGTAACAACGCTTTGGGTCTCACAGGGCAGACAGAGATATGTGCAGAAAATTTGGCAGGATGGGCAGAAGATAAATTTGGAAACATAAAAAGGAGGATTCTAAAGAGAGAGAAGAGGCTTACCAAAGCACAGAACCGACCACCTTCTCATGATATGTTACAGGAATGTGAGACATTAGCAAAGGAGTTGCATGAACGCCAAAGGCTAGAGGAGAGTTATTGATTAGCTAGGGCTAGAACCAATGAAATGAAGGACGGGGATAGAAACACTAAATACCTCCATCATAAAGCCAGCCAAAGAAAGAGATGTAACACTATAGGTGGACTCTTTAAAGAGGATGGTAGTTGGCACACGGACCCGAAGGCTATTTCTAAAATTATCTCATCCTACTTTGATTCTCTCTTCACCAGTTCAAACCCTTCAAGAATATATGAGTTTTTAGAAGGACTGCCACGGGGGGTGCCAGATGCCACTTTTTCAGATTTGGACCATGTTCCTACAGAGGCTGAGGTGTGGAAAGCTTTACAACAAATGCATCCTAACAAGGCCCCGGGTCCAGACGGGATGAAAGCTATCTTTTACCAGAAATTTTGGGAAGTTATTAAAAACAGCTTGTTGGCCTTTATCTCTAAATGGTGGAAAGGGGAGGTGAGTTTAACGGATATCAATGACATGGATATTGTGCTTGTACCTAAGACAAACAACCCGGTCCGGTTGTCAGAATATCGCCCAATCAGCCTTTGCAATGTATCTTATAAGATCATCACTAAGGTCTTGGCGAACAGAATCAAGCCGTGGATGAATGGAATGATATCTGAGAATCAAAGTGCTTTTATAGGGGGAGGATGATCACAGATAACACCCTTGTTTCTTATGAAACTTGTAATACTATGAAGCATCAGAAGAAGGGGAAAGAAGGATTAATGGCTCTCAAGTTGGACATGAGCAAGGCCTATGACAGGGTTGAGTGGCCTTTTTTGGACAAGGTCATGAGGAGGATGGGGATGCTAGATACTTGGAGGTCTAAAGTTATGGAGTGTGTTACTAGCATTTCCCACAAGTTCATCATCAATGGCTGCAGGAGGGGATCTTCAAATCCATCTAGAGATCTTCGCCAAGGTGATCCTATATCCCCCTACCTTTTCCTTTTTTGCCCTGAGGCACTTTCCTTTTCTTTGTCTAAAGCTGCACAGGAGAACAAAATTCATGGGAGGAGGATTTGCAGACGAGCACCGTGAGTTACTCACCTCTTTTTCATAGATGACAGTATTGTGTTCACAAGGGCTACCTCAGAAGAATGCTCTGCTTTAGATGAAATTTTCAGCCAATACGAGAGGGCATCCGGGAAAAAAATCAACTACGAGAAGATGGAGGTTTCCTTTAGTGTGAATGTCAACGGAGAAAGATGTGAGTTGATCAAGAACCGGCTGTAAGTAAGGGAAGTGGACAAACATGAAAAGTATCTTGGACTTCCTACAATGGTGGGGAGATCGAAAAAGCTTGTGTTTGCTGTGATAAAAGATAGAGTGTGGAAGAAATTATAGGGATGGAAGGAACAACTTCTCTCTAGGTGTGGCATACAACTCATAAAAACATAATTAACTAATGCGGAGGCGTTCACTAAGCAGCAGATTACCAAAAATCACTAAAAATTAAAACCTTTTTATCAAAAGATCCGTCAAAGGAAAACTTTCTAACATAGAACCAAAGTAACATAATTACATTCTTGTTCACATGTACATATTATGTATCATCTCCTTTTGAGAATTACAAGAATTAACTGTCCTGTCAAGATAAATACAGGCAGTATAAAATCTCGAGGCACTGAGCCAAAATCTCGAAAGCACTAACTACTCCACCAAGGACCTGAGAGTACAGAGACGACACATAGGACTCTATCTACATCTATACAAGGCATAACAACCAGTGTCTCCACCTGAGACTTCACTGTTGTCCCTACTGTTGTTGTTGCTGCCCTTCACCTACTGAAGGATTCCTACCTCCTCGTTTGTGTCCACCTAAAATGTGATTCCCATAGGGGTGAGACAATTGTAAATTGCCCCAGTGAGAGATATAACTCTCCGCCAGAAACATTATTATTACAACTTAAGAAGATAAATATACACAAATGAATTATATTTGTTTGGTAGCAGTTAATTCAATGTCTAACAAATTAGAACATCATTCTTATCAAAAGCAATACAACTATAATTTGATAGAACAACATGTCATTTATCCTTTAAGGAATATGAAGAACATGTATAACACTTATTCACTATAGAATCATTACCACAACATTAACTCTCTTCAGGCTTAGATCATATCTCTAATGCTTGACATTGTCATTGGGGAGTCATGGCCTGTAGCCATACTCTTTTCACAAGGTGTTGGGATCTTAGTCCCTCATCTCATCAAGTACATTTCCACTTCTTAACAAGTTCATTATCATGATTATAGAATCTGGGTATTTGAACCCATAACTCACCATAGAACACTTATTTCCACTTATTAGGTAACTTCATACCTTCATATCATCTGACCCAGAGACATTATAATTCTTGCTACACAAAGCATTGCACATAGTTCACAAAGCTTATAAACAATCTAAGATAATTATCACATCATGTGACACACAGGACTTATTAATTGTAGGTTACCTCTCACTAAGAAACAAAGCATATGAAGGCTTATAAGGCCAATAGAACATTTTCAGTATACAGAACATCATAGCTCATACCTGGCTATGCTCATCATCTCAACATATCTGCATGATTAGTTATCATGATACCATTACATTTCAGTACTATGCAATACAAGGGTTATCTTATTACATTCATAACCCATTAGTTTGTATTTGAGCTTCACATAGGATTACTCTGTGTTAGAACTTCACCTAGCATCACTTTGTAATAGGGTTTCACATAGCAGTACCCTGTATTAGGTTTTCACATAGCATTACCCTGTATTAGGGTTCACATAGCAAGGAAGCAATATGGATAACATAAGTATTCAATCATACTTATTTATTCTCATCATTCACCATTGAATGTATTATCAACACAAAGTATGAGTTTCTCTCTCATCTTTGCCAGAATATGATTACATCATAGTTTATAGGTTTGGATTAACCTTTTTGTAAGGCATGTTATCCTACATTCAACAGGGTGCATTACATATCAATGTAACCATTGACATGACAAATTTCATGTGTCATTCATCCAATTATCCTGGACTTATAACACATCAAGGTATACCAATTTTGGGGTGTTGGATGTGATATCTATCATATTTTAATGTATAACTTCCCTCAACACCTTTATCTAACTTGAGTTCATACACTTAGTTTGTATTAGGGTATTCCCCATCCTAATACTTTATGCACCAGTTCATCACAATTATCATGTAAAGTAGTGGTCATTAATCACTCACTTAGAATATACAACCATTGCCAATACTATAGACCCATCCTTGAGTTACAAACTATTAATATAAGGATATTCATTATCAACCTCTCTAGGTGTTACATTTGTCATAACATTAATCACTGTTCCATTATTAGGAATAGTATTCTCGATATTTATAATTTTAGGATTCACATAGAATATTCCATACATTTATGGATTTCACATAGTATTACTCTTGAATAGAGTTTCATATAATCATCCTTCTATATCAGGGTTTCACCTAGTATAATGTGAACACAATACATCACCCAGTGCTAGGTCTTCACATAGGATTAGTGGTACTACCCTATATTAGAGTTTCATGCACCTTACCCCATTTTAGGGATTAAGGTTTTCTATTCACATCCAAGTAAGGTTTCTCTTACCTCATACCCAAATTAGGGTTAGGATGTACAATTCCCATTAAATTAGGGTTTCCTTCATTGTTACACTCAGTTAGGGTTACATCATCACCTTGTATTTATGATAACACTCAGCTTTGCCCTGGATTAGGGTTTCACACATAGCTTTGTTCTAATTAGGGTTTCACACATAGCGTTTCTCTAATTAGGGTTTTACACATAGAATTGCTCTAATTAGGGTTTCACACATAGCTTTGCTCTAATTAGGGTTTCACACATAGCATTGCTCTAATTAGGGTTTCACACATAGCTTTGCTCTAATTAGGGTTTCACACATATCATTGCTCTAATTAGGGTTCACACATAGCATTGCTCTAATTAGGGTTTCACACATAGATTTGCTCTAATTAGGGTTTCACACATAGCATTGCTCTAATTAGGGTTTCACACATAGATTTGCTCTAATTAGGGTTTTACGCATAGCTTTTCTCTAATTAGGGTTTCACACATAGCATTTCTCTAATTAGGGTTCACACATAGCATTGCTCTAATTAGGGTTTCACACATATCTTTGGTCTAATTAGGGTTTCACGCATAGCATTTCTCTAATTAGGGTTTCACACATAGCTTTGCTCTAATCAGGGTTTCACACATAGAATTTCTCTAATTAGGGTTCACACATAGCATTGATCTAATTAGGGTTAGGGCTCATTGATTAGGGTTTCATGATCTCATTATTATGAATCAACCCTTATCCCATAGCTTACTCATAATGAGAGAATTAGGGCTTAATTATATAAGCATTCATCTCTCTCATCCTATTTAGGATGTTAACTACTCGAAGATTAATCTAGGTCAACTCTTCACTTGAGTACACATAGCTAGGGTTAACCTTCACAATCATCATGGGTCTACATCTTTAATAATCACATAACTGATTGACCTTTGATCATATTAGATGTCCAAATGGCCTAATCAATTAAACCATAAATTATATAAGGAATTCAAAAGAATTGACCAATTAAACTTTCAATTCCACAAAGTGATCAATTGGGTTAACCATTGAAATCTTCAATTCCATTAAGTATCTAAATAGGTTCACCATATTGGACCTTCAATTACATGAGATGTTCAAATGGATTAACCATGTTGATCTTCACAAAGTTAATTACTTAAACCCTCAATGATCTTGGTTCTCATATATCAATTGGTTGAAAACCATTTGAACAAGTTATACTTGAAACCAATTGGACAAAGTAGGTATTGAAACCGTTTGCACTTTGGGTCTCCAAATGGTTTGAGATCGTTTGGTCCCAAACGGTCTTGAGACCGTTTGGTCCCAAACGGTCTTAAGACTGTTTGGTCCCAAACGATCTTGAGACCGTTTGGACTCACACGGTCTTGAGACTGTTTGGACCCAAACGGTCTTGAGACCGTTTGGACCAAACCTTATCAAAACCGCATGGACCAAAAAGGTACTTCAAAACTCAATCAATTCAAGGTTTCAATCCATGGACCAATTATAAATTGAACCACTAAAGTATTCATCAATTCGACCAATGAATCACCATTCAATTAGACCTTCAATTTAGGGTTTTGAACCCAATTGAACTAGGTTTGATAATCAAGAAACCATCACTTAGGGTTTGAAATCGAGGATCCATCAATGGTTGACATTGTGGAATCAAATCAATTGAAATTAATGAACTATCATCATCACATGATATGACCTGACCTCAAACGGTCTTGGAAGACCACCAAACGGTCTTGATACCATTTGGTTGATCTACAAATTGTCTTGAGACCATTTGCCCATTCCATCATCAAAATCGATGACATCCAATTAGGGTTTTGGACCATTGGATTGATTATCAAATCAGCACTTAGTTGCAATTTAATTTGGTACCTTTGGACCTTCAAAGACTTAGTCATACTTAAACCTAAACCTCAAAACGGTCTTGGGTGACCCCCAAATGGTCTTAATACCGTTTGGGTGATCCCCAAACAGTTTTGAAACCGTTTGGGTCAATCAACCCAAAACATCATCTCAATCAATTGGAAATTCAACACTTAGTCGATTAGGGTTTGCAATTAAGGAATCATTCACAATTGAAACCTTCAAGATCAAACAAATTGAAACCGTTGGATCAAGATCCAAGCACCACAGCATATATCTTCAAATGGTCAACCATCTCAAATGGTCAACCATTCCAAATGGTTTGGAACTCAAACCACCAAATGGTTTGCAAACCGTTTGGTCACCAAACAGTTTGGTGAAACCGTTTGGACTCAACATAGAAACCGTTTGCCCTAGATATTTGGGGAGGTGTGTGCTTATGATGATGTCATCATCATCAAGCTCCAAACTCACGAAATCTACTATGATTTCCATGGAGATTGCATCAATCAACCAAACTTAATTTCGGAAATATAGAAATGATCACCAATTGATAAGAAATTGATTGCAATAATAAAATTAAGGGTTCAAGTTATAAAACCTGCCTCCAATTGAGCTCCAAATCTCCAATCTCATGGAAAGAATGTGGATGCGACTCCTTTCACTATTACAATGGTCATCCTCAAGCTTTGAGTGTAAAGAATTGGTTAGAATTGAAGAGGGGACCGAGATATGAAGAATTCATGCATTGATTTTCAATTTTCACTATGCATTCAAGGTGAAAGGAGGTCAAGAACCTTACCAACAGGTTGGGGGTCGTCCTCCTGATCCTACACATCTCCTTGGTCGTTTTCCAGGCAAGGGGAAAGAAACGATTCTGAAAAAGCCTTTGTTTTGGCTTGGAAAGGGTACTTTTAAAAGAAAATTGATGAGAGAGAAAAATCTTTATAAAAGTCTTTTAATTCCAAAATTGTTTCCACCACTTCCCCCTTGGTTTCTTTCATGCAAGGGCATCTCTATCCCCACCGAGTTCCCTTCCATTATCCATGAATTAAGGGAAAAGAAATTAAGCACCTTAACCCTTATAATAAGAATATCCATATTTGAGTGGAAATTCTTTTTCTTATTATAATGGTGAGTGGAATTTCACCTCCTTAGGATATGCTCGTGCCTTTGCAAGGCTTTAAGATCATACACACACATCTGAATTCAAAAATTTTAATTTTGGTTGAAAGCCCTTTAATTAATACATTCATTTTTTCCCTAAATTTAATTAGGGTTTCACTTAGGATTAAATCTTGATTATTTTAATATCAAGATTCTCTCTCCTCCAACTTAATTCAAATGAGGTGCCCCTCTCATTTTATTTTCTCTACATGAATTCAAGAAACATTAGGGACCCTGTTGAAGTGGTAATTTTCATATTGAACCCTAGGTTTTGGGTAAATTGCACATTACACCAAAACTAGGTTTTAATACACAAAGATTGCTTTACAAGCTTAATCTTGGTGCCCAAGCTTGTGAAAACCATACCACTACATCATATTCATTCTTATGATATATAAAAATCAAAGTAACATCTTATCATGCAACATTTGCAATTTAACCCCTCAACTTGGGTAATTTGCACTTTAGTTCAAAATAGGCAAACATTGCTTCAACATTGTTCAAACAGGACCAAAATTGAAAGATAAGTTTATCATGAGCCCTAATTACTTTTCCCAAGATAATATTAAGCATCTACTCAACCTTATTATGAAAAACATCTAGGGCTAACACATAACCCAGGTCAGGGATGTTACAAATTATCCACCCATTACAAGGATTTCGTCCCCAAAATCTGAGGAAAAAGGAGGAACAAATTTATTCATTTGTCATACTCTCAAGTCTCCACATAATATCTTAATATCATGGAGGTATCATGGATCTGTAATCCACATAAGGTTCCTGTAATGACCCCACCTCCCGGTAACCCCCAATTAAGGATACCGGAAGGTCAAAGCCGTTATTCAAATAACAGGATCAAAGGTTCGACAAATAATCAATAATAATTATGAAATTCTACCAACTAAACTGAAAACTGGTATAAAATAAAACTTTTCTTACCTTTTTAAAAGCTGGGATTTCTAAACTTCTATCCATGAAGATACTAATCTAACTAATCCTCCTTTGTATGTTATTTCTCATTTAGTTCCACATATGCCACTTTATTGTTTTTTCTTTTCATTTGTACCTAAAACGTCGACAAACAAAACTTTAGTCAGCAAGAAGCTAGTATGTGGGGGAAACAATAATTGTGCAACTATGTTAACAATGTAGTCAACCAAATATCATTTAACATCCAAGATTACGTTTTAAGCAATACTACTCAATCCTTGCCTATCCCCTATCTCTGTACCGTCCCTGCAGTGGACATGAATACTACCTCTCTCATATGGTAGATCCTTACCCCCATGGTCCTACCACACAAGTAGACAATTCCTAGGGTTATGGAGTCGCATGGTCCTACCCAAAGGTAGCCCAATCCCTGACTCATGATGACTTGATGGACCTACCCCATTGGTAGCCATTTACTAAGTCATTTAATGACATGATGGACCTACCCCATTGGTAGCCATTTACTAGGTCAATCTATAAAGATACATAGGGGACTAGGATATGAGCTAGTAGGAACTTATCTTAGGTGATAGTCATATCCACATTATAATTTGCAAGCATTAAATGCATCCAACAGTTTAATTCTAGTCATCGATAAAACCTCGAAAATCCTCGATAAACTAATTTGGGATATTCATAGGCGTAACCACATACCTGTACATGCAGAGTTGAGACAGAATATTCCATGCAAGAAAGAAATCCAAGCAAGCAAGCAAGCACACATATCAAGATCCTGAAATAATTAAACAATTTCCTTTTATTACTCATGTCATTAAGATCTATTAAATCTAGCTCGCTTCCTAGGGTTTCTAGTCCACTTTTTGGGTTTCTATTGTAATTAGGGTTTCCCTTCATTTTAAACCCTAATTTAACGCAATTAATCACAAACCCTAATTATCTCAACATCTAATCTTTAGTTTTGGATTTAAGGCATAATTAACCATTAAATAAGTCCATTAAGCCTCTTTTTCTTAAAGCTAGAATTTTTATCCTTTTTAACCCATGACAAAGTCATTATACACATTTATCATCAAATCATAGTTCATCATGGTCCAATTCACAACCAAACTTGATTTGCCATTAATTCCACCTTTTATTCATGAGAAACCCTAATTACTACATTTAGGGTATTTATCCACAAATTAGGAACTTTAATGCTCGAAATAGCTTATAACCATGAAAACTCAGTTTTATACACAAAATCGAATAATTAAAGCCATTAGTTGTCTTAATTACCAACATTAGGTTTTCAAGGCCCATAAAAACCCATTTATGCACATAAACTCTAAATTAAATGAATTACATGCAAAGTTCATCCTTTTTGTTCCTAATGTCCCTTTTTATCGTTAACAGGTTAATATCAACTTTAACTATCAATTAAACCCTTAAAAATATATTATTCATCTCAAAATAGGGTTCTTTAAGCATTAATGCATTAAATTTGATATCTTCCATTGCTTTTCGAATTTCAAGAGGAATTAGGCTTCAATTATATGTTTAGTGGATTCCCCTCATTTTTCTGAGCAACTTTCATATTTTACACGTATCCATCCAAGCTACGGATCATTAGTTATGAAATTAGCAAAAACACTTACTTTGGGCCAATTAGGTTGCGCCACATCACTGCATCCATGCAACATATCTCGCTTGCTTTAAAACATTTTGAAATGACCGGTTTGCCCCTAGTTTAAGTCAAGGTTCCTTCAGCCCATGGAGGGCAAACTTATCCAATGCCACACCTTCTTCAACCATGCGCTTCCCTAGCGTAGGCCGCCGTCCAAGTCGTTTTGCGGGGGGTCTAATCCCCCTCCCATGGCCGTGCACCCGTTCTCTGAGGTCCCTCGACCTCTTCCATGCCCTGTCGTCCTCAGATCCACCTCCAGCCATGACCAAGGTAGCTAGGAATTGGAGTTTTGGGTCTGCAACCTCATCCCCTTCAGACGAGCTACAGACGACTAGGGCGAGGATTCCCTTGAGTTAGCGACTCCACAACCATCTAAACTTGAAGGGGATGTCGGGAATCCCTTCAAACTCCTTCAGACGTTCCCGGGCCGCTCAAATCCTTATAGTTAGGTTTTCATGTAAGGAAGAAGAAGGAGGAGGAGGAGGAGGGTTACGTGAAACTCCTTTGGAATCATCCCTGGGCTCTACCCCTTTTATAGGGGAGGGTAACGAAGCCCTATGGTGGCTTGCCCACCAAGAAACGAAGTCTCTTTTCAAAAAGAATCATATTCCTTCAAGGTGAAGAAACCTTCTCTCTTCTATGTACTTCCTTGATATTTCCTATTTCTTGGGCAATGAGGAATACGAAAAACCTTTTTTTTAGAGCAAAAGGATCGATTCATTACTAGTTAGCCATATGGCATCTACAATTGGGAAGAAAGATACAAACAGAACATACAAACATCACGTTTAGTAACCCAAAGGCACTACAACTCATATTGGAATGAGAGAGAGACATTTCTGCATTGATTCTTCTTCCTTGAGGCTGTCTTAAGCAGCTTTTCCTGAAGAATTCCTTGAACCTGAGCATTGAGTAGTGGTAGAGGGGTTGGAACAAGATGATGTTCTGCTCATATATCAGCTCAAATGAAGCCATATAATTGAGTAATAAGATCAATCCAAAGCAAAGATGGGATCTAGCCGTGGATAGAGATCTCATCGCTCTCCCGAAGGGAGGTCGCAGCAAAGCGTGACAGATAAATGCCGACTAGCAGCGACAAAATGCAGATAAACTGCCAGAACCACTGGCTAAACAAGCCAACAAAGACAGAAAAAATTGAGGCTGAAATACTGGGAAAACCCAGAGCTCGGAAGCCTTCACGACGGAAGGGCTAGAAACCTTATTCAGAAAATGTAAGCTACTGAAAGGGGGTGGGAGAGCTCGATACCACCGGATCTGTGAGGAAGATGGAACCACCAATGCCACTCCACCTTCAATCCGACCAGAGGCCCGGTGGGGGAAATGGAGCCGAAGCCGCCCCTCCCAAACCGCCGTTTGACGCAGCACGGGCCGAGATCAAAGCCAGGAGCCCAGCCCTTCCGCAGTAGAAGAGGAGAGGGTGGAGGAGAAAAAAGATGGTCGCCCGCCTGAGACAGATACGATGGAGATCGAGCCAAGTCAAGGCCCTGGGGGAGTATGGTGGCGTCCGTCGGCCGTCGAAGCCCCCTCCCCCGAGCCCGAAGCCGCCCTCCGCGAGCCCTAAGTCACCCGCCCTATCCCAACAGCGGAAGCCACCGTCCGCTCTGTTCTCTCAAAAAAAATCCTTTGATTCTCTCTTATGCTCGACTTTAACTCCATAAGAACGAAATCATGTTTTCTTTTAATAGAAAATATTTCCTTTTTAGAAAAGCCACCAAAAACATTAATAATGTATCACATTATTCTCTTATTTTGCATTAGTGGTATTTTCTCTTTCCTCTTTCTTCATTGGGACTTCTTGGATCCCAAGAAACTTTATTATTTCAAAATCCTTTATATGGGATACTAATTATCCTTCTAGATGCATCTAAATGCATTATTCTTCATTGTCTTGTTTTATTCTTATTAAAATAGCTCTTTTTGAGGATTTCTCTTTATTTCTCTTTTATCTTCCTCTTTGGTATTCCTTTTATTATTAGGAATCCTTGGGATACGAAATTCCACTAAGGATAATTCAATTACACCTCTTTCTGCTTATTTTCCACATTTTATCATTGTTTTCAATTTCTTTCTTAATAAAGAAATACTTAATTGATCTTTTTCTTTTCTTTTTGCATTATCTAACAACTTTGGACTCCTTGGGACTCAAGGAACCCATGTAAAATATTTCTGGGGATCCATTTCGGGAACGTGGAATGCAAGTCAGAGAATTTCAAATTCTATATCCCAATCCCAGGCTGCCTCCACAAATCAAAAAAACAAATCCAGAAAGTTTCTTTCACTCTCCCCTATCTCAGGCTCAGGATCCGGAGTGGTTACGGTGGGCCCATTCAACTCATGGAGCCAATGCAGCTCCTTATTATCCCAGGTCCATCGTTTATCATTACTCTCACGATGGACATTTGCCTTCTAGAGGTTTCCACACCTTTCTTTTCTCAAAAACTCAATTATTCCCGTACTAATTGAATTTCCTTGTTATTGGGCCCAATAGACAATAAAGCCCACAAAACAATCATCAAGGCTATTGTAAATGAAATCCATTTATTCAAAATAGATTATGTCATTATTCGTTCAGATATCTTTAATATGAGAAATTACAAATCTCACCAAAGGAACCCATAAAATGGGGTTGTAACATCCTTCCCCTCTTATTAGAATTTTTCCCTCAAAATCCATCAAGCAAACAAACAATTCAGGATAAGACTTTTCCATGTCCATCAGGGCTTCCACGTGTCTTTACCCTTTCCCATGGTGTTTCCCAATAACCTTCATCATCTCATATCTTTCCATGTGAGTTTTTTCTTACCTTGGTATAACATACCCTCATAGGTGACTCAGGACACTTCAGCCTCTCAAAAGATGAATAGGTTCAGGGCTCAGCACATGGCTTGGGTACCCCACATAGTGCTCTTGATCGGACTCATGCAACACATTATTCATCATGTTATCCTGACGGGTAAGGCTAAACACAACCATCTCCACCAATCCATCTCAAATGGACCCATATATCGAGGACTCAGCTTTCTCAGCTATAGCTTAGTCGGATTTTCACATCACATATTCTCCCATAGTGAACTACATGTCAGTCTGCTTTGCATCAGCTTGTGACTCATGTCACCACTAGGCTCTCTCTCAGCCATTGCATGATCAAGCAACTTCATCTGCACACACTGTGGTTCTCATCTGACCTTCGTGAGGCCTTCTTTACCAACATCATCTCTATGAAGTGGTGACAAACACAACCTCCCTATAGAACTTCTTGCATCCCAATAAAGGCTATGGTGGTTAACATCACATCTTAAGAATTGTCTCTATGTATCACCCTAAATGAGCACACATGCTCTCATCAGACCCTCTAGTCTGGATCATACTGTCCATTAGTACGGGGTGATAAACTGTATTATAATTGAGTTCTTCATGTATCTACTTCCACCTTATGGAAGTGAACCTGGGTTATACCCAAGAACTTTTGAACTCACATCATGGTGTGGTTGAACCATCTCTCTTTCTTAAGTAGATTGACTGAATATGTCCAGTGCCAATACTCTTCCTTTCTCACGTCATCTAGGTAAGGCGATCTACCATAACCCATATTGCATCTTGACCTTTTTTTTTGGTCTAGGGGAGACTCACAACATCCATAGTGATGAACTCCCATTCCCTCTTGGGAACTCTTTATACTTTATATCCATGCACTGGGTTACTGGTGTTCGTCCTTCACCTCCTGGCTTGCATGGCCACACGCTACATGCAACTCACATCAAGCAGCCGAAGTGCTACTATCCCTTATTATCTTTGTGGTATCACGACGTTTAGTGATCCTAAAACCATGATCTCCGATATGTCATGATTCCTCAAGATCGATACCTCGGAAACCCTAAACCACTCTCATTAGGGCTTCATCACATTCCTTTCCAAAGAAGTACATCTGAGGTTCTACAACCATCCTTTCATCATATCATGTACTAGACTGGCTAACCAATTGATCATTTACTTGATTAACCGTTATGGATATATATGGGTATTGGCCAAACTTATGCTTTTTTCTCAACTTAGGGTTAGCCTAGCAACCTCAACTTTTTCTATCTTCCAGCTAAACTAGGTAGCTATATCTCAACCAGAGCCTTCATTACCCCTTCTTATCCTTAGGTGTTAGGTAAAGTCGAAGACATACACCTCCATGTATTCTACTTATCATCTCATCTCAAACTCTAAGTTTGTCTTCATCCAGAAACTCTGAGCTCATCCTCATGGTGATCACACTCAACCTGGTATAACTTGCAAGTTCCACATGCTTCTGCTAAAACATCCTTATAAAATGACTACACTATTCCCCTTAGTGTTTCTAAACCATCCATGTACCAAGTATGTTATCATCCCTGTCCTCATACCTTGTGGCAATGTTTCAACTCACATCATCTTTATCCTTAGTGTATGGCATGCGTACTATCCTATCTCTCACTCCCATAACAAGAGGAAATAAGCATTTGGCTGCAGTCCAAATACAGAGTTCTTGTTGTTCCAAGAGTAGAGATGGTACAACCCACCTTGCCCGTACACTTTCAAATCCAAGTTGAAACGTGCATCTTATGTATCTATATCACAAACATCATGATATCCACATTACTTCCATGGAAAACTGGTCTCAAACTTACTTGGTTCAAGCACAATCCTAGGTCATCTCCTCTAGGTCTATAGGGAGCCGACACTTTTGGGGTCATCCCTTTTCCCTTATGCATCAGAGAGTGCCCTACTCATCTTCCTTTTGGGTCCCATGAGTTCATGAAGGTGATCAATCTCCTAACCCATGGCCCTCAGACAATGATAGTTGTTACCTCCCAACCCTATGGTCATGTGCAACTAGGGAATTAGGCGACTCCTTCTTCCATCGGTCTTATCCCTACCTGACCCTAGGATAGACTTAGGATTCTATTATAGTACATGTTCAACTTAGAACCTTACCCAATACTTCCTCATCTCTCTCTACATTCATGACTGACTTCCATCCCTTCATAGGGGTCATGGAAACCTGCCTACCTTGGTCAGGCCCCACACTGGTTACCTCCATGGTAACTCATCCACATGCACCTAAATATGGCTATCTATGGGTCTACAGGTTCATTGTCATACCATGTACTTTACACCTAACTTCTCAAGATCCTCTGAAACCCCTTTAGGTTACCTCAAAACCAACAAAACTGGTATACACCCTATAAAAGGGTCCCTATCCTAGGATGGGAGGAAACTACACCCTGATGACAGCAGTCACAAACGTCCTTATGTTTAGGGTATGCATCCACATGAGCATGCATAGACCTAGAAAGCTACTAAGGCATAGGAAGACACTTACCAAACCATGCTAGGTCACACTCGTTCTCTTTCCTCAACATTAGATCAACTTAGTTGTGAGGGGTTCATCAAACATACCCTTAACTTAAGGGGTTTCTTTTACCTTTATGCATGAAGAGTACCATGCTCGAAACTATATAGAGACTCAAATCTCATCATGAGCATTGGGTACACTGCTTCCCCTCTTAGGCCTAGGAACCCTAGGTTCACCTTTGGGTATCCAGCTGCATGCTCAAACTCTTAACCATGAATCAAGCATATCCAAGGTATGTTATGTACTTCCATGATCCTTTTATATAAGTATCACCTCAGAGTTGAATCCTCCTCAAGGACAACCAACTAGGTATAATACCTCACAACTGGTTACTTAAACCTCCTCAGGGTCTAAGGCACTATTTGTCCCATCCCAGAAGGTAACCACTTATACCATAGGAACATTGGTACCAGAAGCACCATCCTCTCTCTAGGGTTTGGTTCCTATAAAGGCAACCAAGATATCATCAGCCTTCAGGGATCATGCATGAGGCAACCACTATCATCCACTTAGGTCGCATCATTCTCGACTCCCCACTATTTCTCACATCTCAGGGTTTTAGGCTTCCAACCTCCATGTTGGGGTCCTGCTTTCTCTCTCTAAAGCTAACTCCACATCCAGCCATCCTACTAGAGGTCCTCTCTCCATGAAGGATCAAGCTCACAGGCATAGCTCTACGCAGGTGAAGCCTATGCTCAAACTTGTGATTGCTCAAGATCATCCATAGCCCTTTTATGCTTATTTCATAAGCCATCCATCATGATCTCTTGACCATGGTTTCATCCTACTATCGTACCACTGACGTACTGAGGGTGCAAGCTATACCCTACTCGCCTAAGCCCATAGAGTAACTATAGGTTGTCCTCTAACCTCATCCCTGAAGGAGCTATCCTTTGCTCTAGCATGCACGACCCTCTCCAGGGTTGGGTCTCCAAAGGTACTAGGTCATCTAACCTCTTATGGCATCCCAAAGGCACGTCCAACCAAACACTCGGTCAACCATGACATATAACTTATCATGTCATCTCTCTCTCTAACCTTAACTTAGGGTTAGGGTTAACATCATCCTCAAAGGATGTGCTAGGTCTCTACTTTTAATGGAGGTGTCTACCTCCAAGACTAACTCTCTCTACTCCTCCTCCTGCCAAGGAGGTCTATCCTCATGTCTCTCCTGAGGGCAATGACAACTCGTGTCATACGACCTAAGCATGTATCTATTCCTTTATGCTTGCTCTATTAAGCTTATGTCCATGACATCTTATTTACATGTTTTTTATTAATTTGGTGGAGGATTCATTAATCCTTATCAACCTTACCCATACTTCAAGAGGGTGAGGAAAAGAGAGAAAACCCTAATCCTTAAGGTCCTTAACAGAATTTGGGTTGAGAAGGGATGAACAAGATGAGAGAGTCCTGAGGGTATCTTATTTCGAGTAATATCCTAAGACATCGGCCAGGCAGTCACACAATCCAGGAGTCCTCATATTCCGACTAGCGGTGCAGAGGAAAATATTGCCAACCCCTGGAAGTGATCCCTTTCTAGACACCTCAGTCTTTCGGACACTCCTCGAATAACTCCCTTGGTTCTATGGAATTTGTAAAATTTAATAATTATTAATGATTAGATGAGGAACCTACGCTCTGATACCAATTGTAATGAACCCACCTCCCAGTAACCCCCAATTAAGGGAGACCCGAAGGTCGGAGTCGTTATTCAAATAACAAGATCAAAGGTTCGACAAATAATCAATAATAATTATGAAATTCTACCAACTAAACTGAAAACTTGTATAAAATAAAACTTTGCTTACCTTTTTAAAAGCTGGGATTTCTAAACTTCTATCCATGAAGATACTAATCTAACTAATCCTCCTGTGTATGCTATTTCTCATTTAGTTCCATATTTGCCACTTTATTGTTTGTTCTTTTCATTTTTACCTAAAACGCCGACAAACAAAACATCGGTCAGCAAGAAGCTGGTATGTGGGGGAAACCATAATTGTGCAACTATGTTAACAATATAGTCAACCAAATATCATTTAACATCCAAGATTACATTTTAAGCAATACTACTCAATCCTTGCCTATCCCCTATCTCTGTACCATCCCTGCAGTGGACACGGATACTACCTCTCTCATATGGTAGATCCTTACCCCCATGGTCCTACCACACAGGTAGCCAATTCCTAGGGTTATGGAGTTGCATGGTCCTACCCAAAGGTAGCCCAATCCCTGACTCATGATGACTTGATGGACCTACCCCATTGGTAGCCATTTACTAAGTCATTTAATGACATGATGGACCTACCCCATTGGTAGCCATTTACTAGGTCAATCTATAAAGCTACATAGGGGACTAGGATCTGAGCTAGTAGGCACTTATCTTAGGTGATAGTCATATCCACATTATAATTTGCAAGAATTAAATGCATCCAAAAGTTTAATTCTAGTCATTTATAAAACCTCAAAAATACTCGAGAAACTAATTCGGGATATTCATAGGCGTAACCACATACCTGTACATGTAGAGTTGAGATAGAATATTCCATGCAAGAAAGAAATCCAAGCAAGCAAGAAAGCACACATATTAAGATCCTGAAATAATTATACAATTTCATTTTATTGCTCATGTCATTAAGATCTATTAAATCAAGCTCGCTTCCTAGGGTTTCTAGTCCACTTTTAGGGTTTCCATTGTAATTAGGGTTTCCCTTCATTTTAAACCCTAATTTAATGCAATTGATCACAAACCCTAATTATCTCAACATCTAATCTTCAGTTTCGGATTTAAGGCATAATTAACCATTAAATAAGTCCATTAAGCCTCTTTTTCTTAAAGCTACCATTTTTATCCTTTTTAACCCATGACAAAGTCATTATATGCATTTATCATCAATTCATAGTTCATCATGGTCCAATTCACAACCGAACTTGATTTGCCATTAATTCCACCTTTTATTCATGAGAAAACCCTAATTACTACATTTAGGGTATTTATCCACAAATTAGGAACTTTAATGCTCGTAATATCTTATAACCATGAAAACTCAGTTTTATACACAAAATCAAATAATTAAAGCCATTAGTTGTCTTAATTACCAACATTAGGTTTTCAAGGCCCATAAAAGCCCATTTATGCACATAAACTCTAAATTAAATGAATTAAATGCAAATTTCATCCTTTTCGTTCCTAATGTCCCTTTTTATCATTAACAGGTTAATATCAACTTTAACCATCAATTAAACCCTTATAAATATATTATTCATCTCAAAATAGGGTTCTTTAAACATTAATGCATTAAATTTGATAGCTTCCATTACTTTTCGAATTTCAAGAGGAATTAGGCTTCAATTATAAGTTTAGTGGATTCCCCTCATTTTTCTGAGCAACTTTCATGTTTTACATGTATCCATCCGAGCTACGGATCATTAGTTATGAAATTAGCAAAAACACTTACTTTGGGCTAATTAGGTTGCGCCACGTCACTGCTTCCATGCAACGTATCTCGCTTGCTTTTAAACATTTCGAAATGACCGGTTTGCCCCTGGTTTAAGTCAAGGTTCCTTCTACCCGCGGATGGCAAACTTGTCCAATGCCACGCCTTCTTCAACCTCGTGCTGCCCTAGCGCATGCCGCCGTCCAGGTCGTTTTGCGGGGTGTCTAATCCCCCTCCCATGGCCGCGCGCCCATCCTCTGAGGTCCCTCAACCTCCGCCATGCCCCATCGTCCTCAGATCCACCTCCAGCCATGACCAAGGCCGTTAGGAACTGGAGTTTTAGGTCTGCCAACCTCAGCCCCTTCAGACGAGCTGCAGACGACTAGGGCGAGGATTCCCTTGAGTTAGCGACTCCACAACCATCTGAACTTGAAGGGGATGTCAGGAATCCCTTCGAACTCCTTTAGACGTTCCCGGGCCGCTCAAATCCTTGTAGTTAGGTTTTCACGTAAGGAAGAAGAAGGAGGGGGAGGAGGAGGAGAAGAAGAGAGGGTTATGTGAAACTCCTTTGGAATCGTCCCTGGGCTCTACCCCTTTTATAGGGGAGGGTAACGAAGCCCTATGGTGGCTTGCCCACCAAGAAACGAAGTCTCTTTTCAAAAAGAATCATATTCCTTCAAGGTGAAGAAAACTTCTCTCTCCTATGTACTTCCTTGATATTTCCTATTTCTTGGGCAATTAGGAATACAAAAAACCTTTTATTCTCTCTTATGCTCGACTTTAACTCCATAAGAACGAAATCTTGTTTTCTTTTAATAGAAAATATTTCCTTTTTAGCAAAGCCACCAAAAACATTAATAATGTATCACATTATTCTCTTATTTTGCATTAGTGGTATTTTCTCTTTCCTCTTTCTTCATTGGGACTCCTTGGATCCCAAGAAACTCTATTATTTCAAAATCCTTTTTATGGGATACTCATTATCCTTCTAGATGCATCTAAATGCATTATTCTTCATTATCTTGTTTTATTCTTATTAAAATAGCTCTTTTCTAGGATTTCTCTTTATTTCTCTTTTATCTTCCTCTTTGGTATTTCTTTTATTATTAGGAATCCTTGAGATACGAAATTCCACTAAGGATAATTCAATTACACCTCTTTCTGCTTATTTTCCACATTTTATCGTTAGTTTCAATTTATTTCTTAATAAAGAAATACTTAATTGATCTTTTTCTTTTCTTTTTGCATTATCTAACAACTTTGGACTCCTTGGGACTCAAGGAACCCATGTGGTACGAAATCCACCTTTGGATTAAGTTCTTTTGCCTTCTAGAGGTTTCCACACCTTTCTTTTCTCAAAAACTCAATTATTCCCGTACTAATTGAATTTCCTTGTTATTGGGCCCAATAGCCAATAAAGCTTACAAAACAATCATCAAGGCTATTGTAAATGAAATCCATTTATTCAAAATAGATTATGTCATTATTCATTCAGATATCTTTAATATGAGAAATTACATTTCTCACCAAAGGAACCAAAAAAATGGGGTTGTAACAGTTCCTTTCATTAGTTCAACCTTATCAATGTTTATGTTTATGCAAAGCATAAACCCCTAACATATGATGTCCATATTATTGAAAGGAAAAAGTATAAAAGAGCATACTTCTATTATCACCCAAGAATATTTATCAAAAGGAAAAACATATATATCTAATAGAGATAATTCACTCAGTAATCCTTTATTCATAAAGTTCACTTAGCAAACTCTATGTAATTGGGAATGTTCACTTAGCTTTTCCTTTTTGTTGGGAATGTTCACATAGCTTTTCCTTTTAGTTTAGAATGTTCACATAGCTCTTCTATTAGTTGGGAATGTTCACATAGCTTTTCCTTTTTGTTGAGAATGTTCACATAGCTCTTCTTTTTAGTTGGGAATGTTCACATAGCTTTTCCTTTTTTGTTGAGAATGTTCACATAGATCTTCTTTTTAGTTGGGAATGTTCACATAGCTTTTCCTTTTTGTTGAGAATGTTCACATAGCTCTTCTTTTTAGTTGGGAATGTTCACATAGCTTTTCCTTTTTTGTTGAGAATGTTCACATAGCTCTTCTTTTTAGTTGGGAATGTTCACATAGCTTTTCCTTTTTGTTCAGAATGTTCACATAGATCTTCTTTTTAATTGGGAATGTTTACATAGCTTTTCCTTTTTATTGAGAATGTTCACATAGCTCTTCTTTTTAGTTGGGAATGTTCACATAGCTTTTCCTTTTTTGTTGATAATGTTCACATAGCTCTTCTTTTTAGTTGGGAATGTTCACATAGCTTTTCCTTTTTGTTGAGAATGTTCACATAGCTCTTCTTTTTAGTTGGGAATGTTCACATAGTTTTTCCTTTTAGTTGGAAATGTTCACATAGCTCTTCCTTTTTAATTACATTATACTCTCTAGATTGTTTCAGAATGACTACTTGATCGGAGTAATAAAAAAAACAATCTAAGAGTTTCATACTTGCCTTATATTCAATAATCATATACCTAGCCATGGTATATAAGTATTGAGATTAGGTAGTATGCACCTTATTTGCTATCATATTCCCCACTTTTCATATCATTATACACACAGGATTTTCCATTTCCTAGATTTTCTCCAGGCATCACTTCTATATCTCATCTTGTATCACAAAGATAAGAGAGATTATAAAGCATTTTAAGAAATACTGAATAAGATGTAGATTCTCATCTTCCTTGTGTCCTTATAGGACTAGTCAAAGGAAGTTCAAAAATAACTACTTTTATATCTTTAACACATAGAATTAGGAAATGAAAAATCAGAATGAATTTATTTCATCTGACCTGTCTGGGACGTCTGTCCACGTCCTCTGTGGTTACTAAAAAATTGCCTCCTTTGTGGTCCTTGCTGACTCTACCCCTGAGGTTGAGTCATCATTGAATTTCCTCCTGGACAATCCTTTACTAGATGTCCCAGTTGTCTACATTGATAACAGATCCTAGGTGCAAAATAGGGTATGTGAGGTCCATTTACCGACGTTGATGCTATGTTGGAGGCTCTATTTGGAACATTACTATGATCCCTATCCCTACTTGATATCCATTGTGTCTGGGTATGGAATCTTGATGATGCTGCCGATGTAGAAAATCTCAGCTTTTTAAAACTTTCGGACCTTTGTTTTTGAGTCTGGGTGTACACCTTCTTGACACTAGTCTATCGTTTCTTGATTTCAGACCTCTCTATCCTCCTTATTGACTCCACAAAGGTAGAAAACCTCTCCCTATTCTCTAAAGTATACATAGGAGTGGTTAGTTCAGCGTTTAACCCCTTCTCAAAATGTTGAATTCTTTCCTCATCACTAACTACCATTTGCAGACAAAACTGTAACAACTCCATGAACTTAGCTTCATATTCGCTAACATTCATCTGTCCTTGTTTGATCCTCTCAAATTGAGAGATCTTCTCATCTTGATACATATTAGGGAAGTATCTACTGACGAATTCTTGTCAGAAAACCTCCCATCCAATTTCTTCACCTGGTCTCTTATCTTCTTCTATCATCCACCAATGACCATCACTCCCTTTTAGGAGGTACACAACATGTCTTACCTTTTCAACTTCAGGGATATCAAGGATCCTAAAAGCCTTTTCCAGTTCTGTTAGCCACAAATCAGCATTTGCTGGATCAGATGTACCAGCATAATCTATGGCTCCAACCCGGCGAAGTCTCTCAAAAGTCTTGCCGACTGCATGGCCCTCATGGTGAGTTGATGCCCTAGGTGTAGGAATTTGCATCCTATCTGTCATGTGAGTCATGGCAGCCATAAACTACCCAAACATGGCTTGAAGGGCTGGGTTCCCCATGTCAGCTTGATTGAACTGGGGCTGTTCAGGTACGGGCTCCTCTCTATCATGGTCTCCTGCACCTCCTCCTGATGCAGTAGTGTTGCCCTCAGCAACATGTTCTTCATGTGGTCCAGACATCTTCAAGTTCTTCTTCTCCTATGTGAGCAGAAGATACTATCAGATAAGATGGAAGACACTTAGAACAGACTCTACAACCTTAGTCCTATGTCTCTATAGACTCAGTGAACCTAGGGCTCTGATACCATTTCATTGTGGCATACAACTCATAAAAACATAATTAACTAATACGGAAGCGTTCACTAAGCAGTGGATTACCAAAAATCACTAAAAATTAAAACCTTTTTATCAAAAGATCCATCAATGGAAAACTTTCTCACATAGAACCAAAGTAACATAATTACATTCTTGTTCACAGGTACATATTATGTATCATATCCTTTTGAGAATTACAAGCATTAATTGTCCTGTCAAGATAAACACAGGCAGTATAAAATCTTGAGGCACTGAGCCAAAATCTCAAAAGCACTAACTACTACTCCGAGGACCTAAGAGTACAGAGACGACACATAGGACTCTATCTACATCTATACAAGGCATAACAGCCAGTGTTTCCACCTGAGACTTCACTGTTGTCCCTGCTACTATTGTTGTTGCCCTTCACCTACTGAAGGATTCCTTCATCCTCGTCCGCGTCCACCTAAAAATGTGATTCCCACGGGGGTGAGACAATTGTAAATTGCACCAGCGAGAGATATAACTCTCCGCCAGAAACATTATTATTGCAGCTTAAGAAGATAAATATACTCAAAGGAATTATATTTGTTTGGTAGCAGTTAATTCAATGTCTAACAGATTAGAACACCATTCTTATCAAAAGCAATACAGCTATAATTTGATAGAACAACATGTCACTTATCCTTTAAGGAATATGAAGAACATGTATAATATTTATTCACTATAGAATCATTACCACATCATTAACTCTCTTCAGGCTTAGATCATATATCTAATGCTTGACATTGTCATTGGGGAGTCATGGCCTGTAGCCATACTCTTTTCATAAGGTGTTGGGATCTTAGTCCCTCATCCCATCAAGTACATTTCCACTTCTTAACAAGTTCATTATCATGATTATAGAATCTGGGTATTTGAACCCATAACTCACCATAGAACACTTATTTCCACTTATTAGGTAACCTCATACCTTCATATCATCTAACCCAGGGACATTATAATTCTTGCTACACAAAGCATTGCACATAGTTCACAAAGATCATAAATAATCTAAGATAATTAGCACATCATGTGACACACATGACTTATTAATTGTAGGTTACCTCTCACTAAGCAACAAAGCATATGAAGGCTTATAAGGCCTATAGAACATTTTCAGTATACAAAGCATCATAGTGGCTATGCTCATCATCTCAACATATCTGCATGATTAGTAATCATGATACCATTACATTTCAGTACTATGCAATACAAGGGTTATCTTATTATATTCATAACCCATTAGTTTGTATTTGAGCTTCACATAGGATTACTCTATGTTAGAACCTCACATAGCATCACTTTGTATTAGGGTTTCACATAGCAGTACCCTGTATTAGGTTTTCACATAGCATTACCCTGTATTAGGGTTCACATAGCAAGGAATCAATATGGATAACATAAGTATTCAATCATACTTATTTATTCTCATCATTCATCATTGAATGTATTATCAACACAAAGTATGAGTTTCTCTCTCATCTTTTCCAGAATATGATTACATCATAGTTTCTAGGTTTGGATTAACCTTTTTGTAAGGCATGTTAGCGTACATTCAATAGGGTGCATTACATCTCAATGTAACCATTGACATGACACATTTCATGTGTCATTCATCCAATTATCCTGGACTTATAACACATCAAGGTATACTAGTTTTGGGGTGTTGGATGTGATATCTATCATATCTTGATGTATCACTTCCCTCAACACCTTTATCTTACTTGAGTTCATACACTTAGTTTGTATTAGGGTATTCCCCATCCTAATACTTTATGCACCAGTTCATCACAATTATCATGTAAAGTAGTTGTCATTAATCACTCACTTAGAATATACAACCATTGCCAATACTATAGACTCATCCTTGAGTTAGGAACTATTAATATAAGGATATTCATTATCAACCTCTCTCGGTGTTACATTTGTCATAACATTCATCATTGTTCCTTTATTAGGAATCGTATTCTCCATATTTATAATTTGAGGATTCACATAGAATATTCCATACATTTATGGATTTCACATAGTATTCTTCTTCAATAGAGTTTCATATAATCATTCTTCTATATCAGGGTTTCACCTAGTATTATGTGAACACAATACATCACCCGGTGCTAGGTCTTCACATAGGATTAGTGGTACTACCCTATATTAGGGTTTCATGCACGTTACCCCATTTTAGGGATTAAGGTTTTCTATTCACATCCAAGTAAGGTTTCTCTTACCTCATACCCAAATTAGGGTTAGGATGTACAATTCCCATTAAATTAGGGTTTCCTTCATTGTTACACTCAGTTAGGGTTACATCATCACCCTGGATTTATTATAACACTCAACTTTTCCCTAGATTAGGGTTTCACACATAACTTTGTTCTAATTAGGGTTTCAGACATAGCATTGCTCTAATTAGGGTTTCACACATAGCATTTCTCTAATTAGGGTTTCACACATATCTTTGCTCTAATTAGGGTTGCACACATAGCATTTCTCTAATTAGGGTTTCACACATAGCTTTGCTCTAATTAGGGTTTCACACATAGCATTGCTCTAATTAGGGTTCACACATAGCATTGCTCTAATTAGGGTTTCACACATAGCTTTGCTCTAATTAGGGTTTCACACATAGCATTGCTCTAATTTGGGTTTCACACATAGCTTTTCTCTAATTAGGGTTTCACACATAGCTTTTCTCTAATTAGGATTTCACACATAGCATTTCTCTAATTAGGGTTCACACATAGCATTGCTCTTATTAGGGTTTCACAAATAGCTTTTCTCTAATTAGGGTTTCAAACATAACATTGCTCTAATTAGGGTTTCACACATAGATTTTCTCTAATTAGGGTTTCACACATAGAATTGCTCTAATTAGGGTTCACACATAGCATTGCTCTAATTATGGTTAGGGCTCATTGATTAGGGTTTCATGATCTCATTATTATGGATCAACCCTTATCACATAGTTTACTCTAATGGGAGAATTAGGGCTTAATTATATAAGCATTCATCTCTCTCATTCTCTCTCTCATCCTCTTTAGGATGTTAACTACTCCAAGATTAATCTAGGTCAACTCTTCACTTGAGTACACATAGCTAGGGTTAACCTTCACAATCATCATGGGTCTACATCTTTAATAATCACATAACTGATTGACCTTTGATCATATTAGATGTCCAAATGGTCTAATCAATTAAACCATCAATTATATAAGGAATTCAAAAGAATTGACCAATTAAACTTTCAATTCCACAAAGTGATCAATTGGGTTAACCATTGAAATATTCAATTGCATTAAGTATCTAAATAGGTTCACCATATTGGACCTTCAATTACATGAGATGTTCAAATGGATTAACCATGTTGATCCTCACAAAGTTAATTACTTAGACCCTCAGTGATCTTGGTTCTCATACATCAATTGGTTGAAAACCATTTGAACAAGTTATACATGGCACCAATTGGATAGAGTAGGTATTGAAACCGTTTGCACTTTGGGTATCCAAATAGTTTGAGATCATTTGGTCCCAAACGTTCTTGAGACCGTTTGGTCCCAAATGATCTTGAGACCGTTTGGACTCAAATGGTCTTGAGACCATTTGGTCCAAACCTTCTCAAAACCGCATGGACCAAAATGGTACTTCAAAACTCAATCAATTCAAGGTTTCAACCCATGGACCAATTATAAATTGAACCACTAAAGTATTCATCAGTTGGACCAATGAATCACCATTCAATTAGACCTTCACTTTAGGGTTTTTAACCCAATTGAACTAGGTTTTATAATCAAGAAACCATCACTTAGGGTTTGAAATCGAGGATCCATCAATGGTTGACATTGTGGAATTAAATCAATTGAAATCAATAAACGATCATCATCACATGATATGACCTGACCTCAAACAGTCTTGGAAGACCACCAAACGGTCTTGAGACCATTTGGTTGATCTCCAAACGGTCTTGAGACCGTTTTCCCATTCCATCATCAAAATCCATGACATCCAATTAGGGTTTTGGACCATTGGATTGATTATCAAATCATCACTTAGTTGCAATTTAATTTGGTACCTTTGGACCTTCAAACACTTAGTCATACTTAACCCTAAACCTATAAACGGTCTTGGGTGACCCCCAAATGGTCTTAATACCGTTTGGGTGATCCCCAAACAGTTTTGAAACCGTTTTCGTCAATCAACCCAAAACATCATTTCAATCAATTGGAAATTCAGCACTTACTCGATTAGGGTTTGCAATTAAGGAATCATTCACAATTGAAACCTTCAAGCTCAAACAAATTGAAACCATTGAATCAAGATCCAATCACCACAGCATATATCTTCAAATGGTCAACCATCTCAAATGGTCAACCATTCCAAACGGTTTGGAACTCAAACCACCAAATGGTTTGCAAACTGTTTGGTCACCAAACAGTTTGGTGAAACCGTTTGGACTCAACATAGAAATTGTTTGCACTAGATATTTTGGGGAGGTGTGTGATTATAATGATGTCATCATCATCAAGCTCGAATCTCACAAAATATACTGTGATTTCCATGGAGATTGCATCATTCAACCAAACTTAATTTCGGAAATGTAGAAATGATCACCAATTGATAAGAAATTGATTGCAATAATAAAATTAAGGGTTCAAGTTATAAAACCCGCCTCCAATTGAGCTCCAAAGCTCCAAGATCACGGCAACAATGGTGGATGCAACTCCTTTCACTATTCCAAGGGTCGTCCTCAAGCTTTGAGTGAAAAGAATTGGTTAGAATTGAAGAGGGGATCGAGATATGAAGAATTCATGCATTGATTTTCAATTTTCACCATGGATTCAAGGTGAAAGGAGTTCAAGAACCTTACCAAAAGCTTGGGGGTCGTCCTCCTGATCCTCCACAGCTCCTTGGTCGTTTTCCAAACAAGGGTAAAGAAAAGAATCTGAAAAACCCTTTGTTTTGGCTTGGAAAGAGTACTTTTATAAGAAAATTGATGAGAGAGAAAATTCATTATGAAAGTCTTTTAAATCCAAAATTGTTGCCACCACTTCCCCCTTGGTTTCTTGCATGCAAGGGAATCTCTATCCCCGCCAAGTTCCCTTCCATTATCCGTGAATTAAGGGAAAAGAAATTAAGCACCTTAACCCTTATAATAAGAATATCCATATTTGAGTGGAAATTCTTTTTCTTATTAAAATGGTGAGTGGAATTTCACCTCCTTAGGATATGATCGTGCCTTTGAAAGGCTTTAAGCTCATCCACATACTTATTAATTCAACCATTTTAATTTTGGTTGAAATCCCTTTAATTAATACATTCATTTTTTCCCTAAATTGAATTAGGGTTTCACTAAGGATTAAATCTTAATTATTTTAATATCAAGATTCTCTCTCCTCCAACTTAATTCAAATGAGGCGCGCCTATCATTTTATTTGCTCTAAATGATGCCAAGAAACATTAGGGACCTTGTTGAAGTGGTAATTTGCATATTGAACCCTAGGTTTTGGGTAAATTGCACATTACACCATAACTAGGTTTTAATACACAAAGATTGCTTTACAAGCTTAATCTTGGTGCCCAAGATTGTGAAAACCATAACACTACATCATATTCATTCTTATGATGTATCAACATCAAAGGAACATCTTATCATGCAAAATTTGCAATTTAACCCCTCAACTAGGGTAATTTGCACTCTAGTCCAAAATAGGCAAACATTGCTTCAACATTGTTCAAACATGACCAAAATTGAAACATAAGTTTCTCATGAGCCCTAATTACTTTTCCCAAGATAAGATTAAGCATCTACTCAACCTTATTAGGTAAAACATCTAGGGCTAACACATAACCCAGGTCAGGGATGTTACACTAGGCCAGGCAAAGAGGTGTTGATCAAGGCGGTTATCCAATCTATCTCGACGTATCTTATGAGCATCTTCAAGCTTCCATAAGGCCTTATTGATGATTTTCTTGCGATGATGGCAAGGGTTTGGTGGGTTTCAAAGGAAGGGGAGAGGAAGATACACTGGATGAGTTGGGAGAGGTTATGCAAGCCCAAAGACTGTGGAGGAATGGGGTTCAGGGATCCGAAAGCTTTCAACCTTGCGCTCCTAGCTAAACAAGGGTGGAGGTTGGCTGTATACGGTGATTCCCTTGTTACCCGGACCTTGAAGGAGAAATATTTTAGGGCCTCATCGATCTTGCACGTGAATTTGGGCGGAAATACCAACTATACTTGGAGGAGTATTTGGGGAACTCTACATCATGTGAAGGATGGCTTTCTTTGGCGGGTGGGGGATGGGGAAAGCGTACACATTTATATGGATTGGTGGATTCCACAGCTTAGTGGTATTGTACACGGGTACTTGGTACAGGGTCTGGTAGAGTACAGGACTGTGAGTGATCTGATCTGTAGACGATCGAAGAGATGGAATATGGAAGCTGTGGAGGCTTGTTTCCCTACACACATAGCAAGGAGAGTCCTCAATATTCCCCTGTCACAGCGGAATAGAGAAGACAATCTTTTTTGGGAAATGAAGAGTAGTGGTACGTTCTCAGTTTGCAGTGCTTACTTCCTTATCTGTGCAGGAGAAGACTTGGTAGAGGGTGCGGACAAAGAGATATGGAAGAGACTTTGGAAGCAGAGATGGCCACCAAAGTTGTGACACTTTGTCTGGAGAGAGCTAAGGAACATTCTCCCCACCAAGGCAGAGCTTATGAGGAAGCAGGTGATGCAGGATGATAGATGCCAACATTGCACCCAGCGAGAGGATATTTCCCATGCATTGATGCACTATGACCGGGCTAGAAAAGTTTGGGTGATGGGTGAGTTTGATTGGATGGGTAGCTAGAGGCGCATGATGTGGGGAGCTTCGTTAGGAGTTTGCTTGAGGAGGGGCATGGTCAGCATAGGGATGAGGGGGCCACTCTTTTGTGGGTGGCATGGACTACAAGGAACACATTTCTTTTTGATGATCACCCTCCCTACATTCTGGGACTTGCGGCTAGCTTCATCAACCTTGTGGCGGATCATGCTCGGTATCACACGGTAGTGGCACATTCAGATGCGGCGCATGGACCAGTTACATGGCGGAGGCCACCACCGGGCAGCGTGAAGAACAATACGGATGCATCCCTCACCATGGAGGATGACAATGGCTGTGGAGCAGCCATTAGGGATGAGCACGGATAGCTTTTGTGGACCTTCCAGTGTCGAATGGAACAGTCATACTCAGTGCTTAGTGCGGAGGATATGACTATTTTACACGACATGCGACTTGCTCTCTGGGAAGGCTACATGGATGTAGTGGTGGAGACTGACTGTTTTCTCTTGGTGGAGGTAGCAAAGAAGGGGAAGGGTGGACGCAGCTATGAGGAGCTCATCATCTGCAACATCATAGATCTCTCTCTTAGAATCCTTTCTTTTAATTTTTGTTTTATTAGGAGGCAAGGTAATAGAGTAGCACATGCCTTGGCCTCTTTAGCCTGTCATTTTGTAAACCCTCACTGTATTAGGGAGGGCTTCGAGGATCGGATCCTTGTACTGGGTTCAAATGATTTGATCACTTAATAAAATGGCAGGCGCCCTTTATCAAAAAAAATATATTAATTTACTATACTTCATAGCACAGGTACTATACCCAATATGGTATAAATGTTTAAAATACCTAGTATAATTTTAATATATTTTTTGCTAATCAATCGGAGTATAGTACCACTATTTAGGTTACAATATATATAATTCTTAATGTATTATTGTTGTTTTAGAGGTGCAATACTAATATTACTTCCATATTAGAGTACAATACATTTATTTTGTGGGTATTGTACTTTTCTATACTTCTCTCCTCTTTGCTATAATTTTCATATTAATTTTTTCTCTAAAGTATGTCAAAACTGATTCTGCTACAAATTACTTTTTTTGATGAACTTAATCCTTTTTGTTTCAGCTAAAATTACATTATAGTTTAAAATTTATGAAAAACATATTTTTCTCTATCCTATTTTTTTCTCTTTTATAGTGTGTGTACTTTTTCTGCTATATCAGTAACAATGACGCCTCCCAATAAGTTGACGTTGTAGGTAGCCTAACTCTTAATTTGATAGCTCTTGATTCTGAGTTAGACAAGTCCATCAAACTCTATAGGTATTTTATAGTAGTGAGGATGGTCAGCTTTGCAGTTGAATTATAACTAGCAATTCCACTTTTGATTTGTGGGCTTTGATAACAAAAATGATTAGGTCATGTGCAGGAACATTCACGTGTAGGTTTTTCATGCGACCCTTGGTGGCTTTATAGGAGTTGAAATCGGGGAGCTACGCATGAGCTGCATTGTGTTGCAGGGTGTCACAGAACCATTCTTACCCCAATCCCAATTCAACTGCCTAGACAATGGTAAAAGGATTGAAGTGCTCGTCTCTGAGTGGCCCAAAGGGATCTTACACACTGGCATATCCATTAAGAAATAATAAATCATAAAATAGGAGATTGAAAGAACAAACTAACCCAAATAGGATATTTTACAATTTTACCCTTATCATCAGAGTTTATTAAGTGTGGATGCAATCTAGTCAATGATCCATCTGGTTTTCTTAAAATCAGGTAAATGGAGGTGCAATCTATGCAACTGCATCAGTACACTTTGAAAAGAATAGTTATTTAACAGTTGAAAACATTTATAACAAAATATAGTACTTGACAACACTTATGTTCAAAATGTGTAACAAGCATTTTTCCAAAACAACATTTATCTGATAAGATGTTTATTTCTAACAAGTCAATTTTATTACAAGTTCTCATTATGCTGATATCGAGAAGCATGCTTATATAGTTTATGTGGTTCTGTCTCCCCAACAAGATGTGGGATATCACCAAGCTCCTACTCTCCATATGAGGTAGGAGGTCAATTGACATTTATAAGATTCTAGATCATTCAAAATGTACAAGTTCTTCCCTCCGAATGAGGAGGTCACTTGTACTCAATATCAACATTTTCATAATTTGAGTACTCATAATGGGCCATATCATTTATGTTTTCAAGTTTTTTGCAAACTATAATATAGAAAATGGAAGACTGATCAATAGGGAACAATAGCTCAAACAAGTACATAGCCAAGATTTCTAAGAGGTACATACAAGAATCATTCAATACCACTAGTCTGTTCAAGGAGGAATTATATATAAAAGTGTACCTTTCACCAAATATTAGAGTATATAGATTCCAAAAAATGTCGATCAAAATTTCATGTGGATCCTAGATCAATCAAGATGTGTATCAAGGGTCAAGATCATGATATATACAAATATCATGTACCAATGTTCAAGATTAAGGTTATTAATTCCTATTAACCTTATGTTTAGGTCATCCACTTATGATCAACAATTTCAAGATGTGCAAAAATTATTCAAGTGTCAAGAATATTTCAAGTGTGAATGACCCACTTAGGTATTTTAGGAACATATGATCTAACCCTAATTATTATGATCATCATTCAAGTCATTGTCAAGTCTTTAGGTCATCATGATGAATTAGCATCAATGGTTTTCAAGGTTAGATCAACTTTCGATTGATATAATGAGTAAAAATCAAAGATCAAGTATTAGGTCAATGGATCAAAATATTTCACAAGATTAGGTCAATCATTAAGATATCATCATCAAGATTAATCATTATTCATAGAAATAATTTTTAAGATTGAATCAAGTAAGCAAATCTATATCTAGATCACTATTGAGTCAAGCATGATTTTGGTGTCTCAAGATAACCATCAGAGTCAAATATTAGGAGTTCCAAAGATTACTCATGATTATTGAGTATATTGACAAATTAAAAAGAAAGAGATTAAATTCTAGGAATATCAGTGAGAATCATTTGGATTCCTATCTCAAAAGTAATTTTAAACGATTCATTGGATATTTATGATCAAAATTGACTATTTATTCATAATTTTTGGAGCTAGGATGTATTTTCTACAACTTAATCAAGATATGACTATTTAAGTGGTTGTTTGTCAGAGATGGAGGTAAAAATACCTTAATCGGGAAAAAAGGGTGATCGTTTGATACACAACGGGCGATCTAGATTGAGCCATGCAAGCATTGCGTCTTGCTAGCTTAGAGATCAATTTTGATCCTGGTTCGTGGGGTTCAGTCTTCAATTTGCCGGTTTGATCAGCATTCTATTGGGTCTTTAGACCGGGGGATTTCCTTTGTAGGTCGGTGGTTATTGGTCACCCTCCCCATTGCGTAGACCTCCGTGTGAGCCACAAAATGTGACGGAGGGCCTCGCTGATGCAAAGGGGGCTTGGGGATAGTAGGAGCATGTGGAGGCCACTAAGTAGCCATTTGGGTTCGTCATTCCCTCGTGAGGGTGATGGCGGTGGTGTATTGAGGCGAGAAGATGAGGAGAAGGAATGCCCAAAATGGGTTGTGTGGTGGATTAACCAGAAAAGGGGAAAATGAAGGAGAAATACGGGGCATTCCGGATCAGTTGAGGGCACGAAACATGGCTATGGAGAAGGAGTTTCTGTTGTGGGCCTTTAGGGGTATTTTTATAACATTAGGATTAAGTTTTGGAGCCAAAGGGGCCTGGCTCGAAGACCATGGTCATCGGAGAGAGAAGGCCAGTAAATGGAAACGTTTTGATGGCTAGGTAGAGCATTAAAGGGGGTCAAAGTAGAGTTGGGTGAGTGTGAATTCGCAAGACGAATAGTTCTGCTAGGGTGGAAATTCATATTGGGGCCAAGAATGAGAGATTGCTCACTTCGGTCACATTAACACCTCCCTTCTTATTGCGGGAGGTAGGGGACAATCCAATGACCATCAGATTAGGCATAGATCCATGAGAGGCAGATCCAAGGGCTGGGGTTCACCCCTCCCTTTGTAATCGGATTTCCGACTTGGAAAAAGGGGCAAATAAAGAGCAAACAAAGGGTTTTCTACACATTAACTTCAAGAAATCATAGGTAATAGTAGGAATGTCCAAATCTGATGAAATTTGGACCATTGGTTTAAAAAAATGTGATGAATATTTAAAAAAGTTTGTGAAACAAAACATAAATTTTCATAGGCAATTTTATATCTTTGAGTAGAGTGATAAATCAACATAATTTGTGGTTTCATAATGTGTATAAAATTCACATTGATCACCATATTTCGAATTTGAGTATCCATAGTGATCAAGTAGCTAAGAAAAATATATTGGGGTCAAGAGTGAACATAATGAGGGTAAAATTGGAATTTATTCATAATTATCAAAAAAAGCACTTTGTCACTTCCTTCCCTCCTTAATAAGAATTTTGTCCCCAAAATTCAAACATTCTATAAAATTGAGACTACCCAAATCTAGGTTGTATCCTCACATACTGGAGCATCCTCGAATATATAATCAAAATTATGTTCCCCAAAATTATCACCTCATCAACAGTCTCTCATAAACTTGCATTAATCAATAAAAAGGTCAAAAGGTCATAGTTCACCTTTCAAGTCATGTCTCCGTACTGAGAGAGAATCGAGATCGAGGGTTGAGATTAAATGTCATGGATCAAAATGGGTCATGTACTAACAAGTTTGTTATTCAAGAGTCAAGGTTCAAATATTCGTATTTTGGTTTCTGAAAGTACAAGTCTAAGGTTATAATTCATGTCCAGAACACAGGTGTGGTCATTTACCCATAACAACAACCTAGCAGTATTTTGAGAATTCAACTTCAATTTCTTCTTCAAGTATATTTGAGGTGGGTAAATGACCCAAACCTAGGTCATTTTATGAAATTAACCCCATACATATTTTCAATATTACCATCCTCAAAATACAAACTAGTCCAGATCTCAAGATTTTGAGTCAAAGGTTAAAACAATGGATGGTCTATTTGTAGGTCAATATAATTCAATGTCAAATGAGCGAGTCAAAATTTGAGTATGGGGAGTCAAAATTCAAATAAAATATGAATTTTCAAATCCAAAGGTTGGTTATGAATCATAGAGTAGCAAGCTCATGGCATCATATTTCAATTTTCAATGGTGAGTACAAGGTTCATCAAAAAGTTACAAAAAGGTTACATAATCAACAAACCATAATCTAGATCTGGTACTATTCCCACTGGTTCTTTTATTGCTAGCAGGTCTTGATATGGGCTTCTGACTAATAATTATATTTTGCATTTGAACATGTCCTCATTTGCAATTCCAACTTCTATTTTTGTCTCCATCTCCATGACTAAAGGGTTGGATGTAGTGGTAAAGGATATCATGGTGATTTGGACTCGTCCAAGAATTATCGATGTTGTGTATGTTGCCCATTTGGTCATAGCATCCATTAGTATCTTATTTTGTATTTCCCAAGAAACATCCTTAGCAACCTCTATCAGTTCATCCCTATTACCATCATTGAGTCTAGGTATTTTTCCTTTGTCTAAATCATCCTTGACTTTTTCTTCAAGAATTTTCTTTTCAACCTTCCTTTTATCAATCCTCCCTCCTTGATCATTATTGGTTCCATAGGGTCTTGTTTTTTTACTATGAGTTTGCGGGGCCATATGCAAGGTACATCCATTTATGAGTCTTCTAATTAGATAGGCCAAGTTAAGAGTATATCACACTATAGGATGTTCATTTACATTATTTCACAATTTTTTTGGTTCTCATACTACTACAAAATAGGGAGAGTGCCTTTTGTATCATAGTCTTACATCAGGGTTTTGAGAGTTCTAATACTTAATAATTTGATGGCATATTCATGATGTGTATAAAATAGGGTAAGAGTTTGTTTAGTTGTGTTTTGAGGTTTAGTCAAAATAGGTCAACATGAACTTAATCAGATAGAGACCTCATCAACAATAAGGTATAAGTTATAAATCCTTCGTATTTCACCAAATCAAGATTATTAATATTTACCTCAAACATAGGAAACATGTAGTCTAATTTTGGTTACACTTTCATGAAGGGGTCATTCATGAGTATTTGATTTCAAAGTTTCATTGATCAAAATTGAGTTTTCAAACTAAAGTCAGATAATGGCATCATCAACTTTTATTTTTCCCATACATAAGTTACCCATAATTGAGAAATCAAGTGGTAAAAGGTCATGAGAGAAGGACCACACGAGGAGATGAGAATACTACCTAATCATTATCTACTTGGCTGTCTTATGGTAGTCCTTAAAAGAAGAGATGAGATGCTAGAAGACTCTTTATGTTTACAACAAAGAACCTTTAGGTTTAGTACTGGATCAATTAAGGCCAGGTAGAGCGGGGAACCTCAGCCACTGTGAAGACAGATAGGAGGAATTATGCTAGAGCCCTAAGCCTAGACACCTCAATTTTCACCATTATAGACTTTAGGGTTTCCTGGGTTCAAGGGACTCGAGATGTTATTTACTTAAAGTATATGGGAGTGTGTATGCTCTGATACCAACTATCACAGAACCATTCTTACCCCTATCCCAATCCCATTGCCTAGACAGTGATAAAAGGATTGAAGCACCTGTCTCTGAGTGACCCAAAAGGATCTCACACACTGCATATACTATAAGAAATAATAACTCATTAAATAGTAGAATTAAAGAACAAACTAACCCAAATAGGAGATTTTTTAGTTTTACCCTTATCATCAAAGTTTTTCAAGTGTGGAACTGATCTATTCAATGATCCATCTGGTTTTCTGAAAATTAGGTAAATCGAGAAGCAATCAATGCAAATGCATCAGTACGCTTTGAAAAGAATAGATATTGAATATTTGAAAACATTTATAGAAAAATATAGTACTTGGAAGGACTTACGTTCAAAATATATAACAAGTGTATTCCAAAATAATATTTATCTGATAAGATGTTTATTTCAAACAAGTCAATTTTATTACAAGTTCCCATTATGCTGATATCGAGAAGTATGCTTATATATTTTGTGTTGTTCCATCACCCCAACAAGATGGGGGAGGTCACCAGGCTCCTTCTCTCTATATGAGGTAGGAGGTCAATTGACATGTAGAAGAGTTGAGATCATTCGACATGTACAAGTTCCTCCCTCCAAATGAGGAGGTCACTTGTACTCAATATCAACATTATCATAATTTGGTCAGTCACAATGAGCAATATCATTATGTTTTTGAGTTTGTTGTAAACTATAATATACAAAAATAGAGGACTAATAAATAGGGAACAATAGCTCAAACAAGTACATAGCCAAGATCTCCAAGAGGTACATACAAGTATCATTCAATACCACTAGTCTGTTCAAGGAGGAATTATACATAAAAGTGTACCTTGGACCGAAGATTAGAGTATATAGATTCTAAGAAATAGTAGATCAAATTTTCAAGTGATCCTAAATCAATCAAGATGTAGATCAAGGGTCAAGATCATGATATACACAACGATCATGTACCAAAGGTTATTCATTCCTATTAACCTTAGGGTTAGGTCATCTATTTATGATCAAGAAATTCAAGATGTTCAAAAATTATTCAAGTGCTAAGAATATTTCAAGTGTGAATGGGCCACTTAGGTATTTTATGAACATATGAGCTAACCCTAATTATTATGATCATCATTCAAATCATTTTCAAGTCTGTAGGTCATCATGATGAATTAGCATCATTGGTATTCAAGATTAGATCAACTTTTTTTTGGAAAAATTAAGTTAATATATTTCCAACCCTACAAGAGGGGCAAAGGTATAAGATATAAACAACTTATAGCTTACATGATATTAAGGATCAAGCTATCATTAAGGATTTAGGTATTGGTTATAGTTCCTAATTCCTAATTACAATAGGCGGAAGTGTGGCTAGCTTATCCTTATACAAATTGTAAAGAATCTTAAGTTCTTTCTCAATATTAGTGAATAGCCTATGGTAGTCCATTCCTTGAACATCATGCTTCCTTTTATTCCATTCTTGCTAGATGAAATGAGCACATACAGTGATCACCCATAGCACAAGATAGTGAGTATTGTTACCTCTTCTATAATCATCAGTGAGATAGTCATAGAGATTGTATGACATTCAGACATTTAGCTTGAGTTGTCCACGTCCCCATATATATTTCCTATCAGTGAGATAGTCATAGAGATTGTATGACATTCAGAAATTTAGCTTGAGTTGTCCACGTCCCCATATATATTTCCAGTAGGAGAAGCTACCAAAAAGATGAGTGATATTTTTAGTATGAGAATGACACAAGAAGCATGTATCCTCAACTCTGCTGTTCCAAATCTTAATTCTTTCCATTGTTGGCAGTAGATTCTTCATATCTTTATAGGTGGTCAAGCTCCATCTTAGTTGATGCATTTTGAACCATAGGTTCTTGTAGGCTGGATTGATTTCATTCTTCTGTCTGCATGTATCCCACATGGTGGCGTCATCAGCGTAGGTGAATTGAGGCCATAGCTTGACCATTTTCCTCCAAATGATAGAGTAGCCCCATGAATGAGTGGGAGTAACTCTAAGATTGTTGCCATATCTTCCTCTCCAAACGCTCCAAGTAGAGTCACTATGAAGTAGCTTCTTGATACGCCTGAGTGTATGGAAGTTAGTGAGTTCATTCAAGTTCTTAAGATTGAGACCACATTCATCTTTCGGGAAGTTCAACTTACTCCAACAGGCTGGATGAACTAGGTTGCACCAAACGAAATCATTCATCAATATTTCCATTCTTCTTAGAGAAACTAGAGAGATTTCACCTTGTCATAGCTAGTAATTGATCAGACCCATGGCACAATGGTATATAAGTATTATTTTTCCTGCCATTGATATCTTCAAACCTGGCCATCTTTAAATCATGTCCTTGTGTTTATCTAGGCATTCATGGAAATGTTTGTTTCTAAGATTACCCCCTGCCATAGGGAATCCAAGATACTTGGTTGGCCACTCCCCTTTTTGAATGCCCAAAGAATGAATCAATCTAACTTTGTCCCCGTAAGACTTAGAGATATATATATGTGTTTTGCATGGATAGTATTGCATACCCGAAACCCTACCCAAATATAGAAGAAGAGACTTAAGATTATATCACCTTCGAGTGTGACCTTCAATGAAGATGAGAACATCATTAACAAAGAGAAGATGACTCATGGCTTTTGTACATCTAACAACAAAGGATTTGATCAGTTTAAGTTGATGAGCTCTATCAATTCTTTGACTTAATCCCTACATGGCAATATAAAATAATATTGGTGATAGTGGGTCACCTTGATGAAGCCCATTGGAATTCTTGTAGAGACCAATAGAACTACCATTCAATAGAAGAGAGAAATAAGGGGTTTTAACACATTGATTTATCAAAGAGATTCATCTTTCACTAAAACCCAAACCTTGAAGAGATTTCTAGAGGTAAGGCCATCTAACTGAGTCAAAGTCTTTGGTTATATCAAGCTTGACACATGCAGAAGGAGAGTTGTTCTTGTGGTTGAAGTTCAACATGAACTTGACAGCAAGCATGGAGCAATCTTCAATGCTTCTACCACTAACAAAGGCTCCTTGGTTATTGGAAATTATTTTTGGGAGGATTGCGGACATCTTATTAGTGATGATTTTGGTGATGATTTTGTACAACATGGAACAACCAGAAATGGGCTGAAAATTAGTTGGTGAGGTAACTAGATCTTTCTTAGAAATGAGATAAATAAACACATGATTTACTTTTCAGACCATGTTGCCTCCTTGGAAGAACCATTGGATAGCTTTAGTAAGATCAGAACTAATTAGGTTCGAGTTTCTCTATCAAAGTACCCATTGAATCCATCGGGAGTGGGACTTTTATTTGGTCTAATATCCCAGACAGCATCCTTGATCTCAAGAAGATCAAGTATTTTGTAGAGAGCTTTATTATCTTTGCCAGTGACATGATCAATCCATTTGCAATCAGGAATAGGCGGATTGAATGCATCTTGATTATATAGGTTCTCAAAGAAATGAAGGGTCTCGGTAGCAATGTCATTCTCCTCATTTAAGCAAGTACCTACAACATCATAAAGTTCAGTAATAGTACTAATAGCATTTCTCCTTTTGACTGTGGAATGGTAAATCATGGTGTTTCTATCACCATTAGCTATCCAATCCAAACGACTATGTTTCCAGAAGTATTGTTCTTCAGCTTTGGAAAGAAGCTGTAATCTTTCAAAGGTGGTCCTCTCAGCCAGTATAAGATCGGGATCAAGGGGGTTTCTTTTGAGAACCTTGGAAATATCATCCATCTCCATATGTTCTCTAGAAATGAGGTTCTTCAAGTTGACCAATTCCTTCGACCATTTCTTCAGCTCCCCTTTGACAAATTTGAGTTTATGTGTAAAACAAAACAAAGGATTACCTTGAACTTGCTTTGTACATGCTTGATTAATAAGATTCTTACAGTCAGGCCATTCCATCTAGAAGTTTAAGAACTAGAATGGTCTTTTCTTCTTAGCCAGTTCTCTAATATTAACATTGATGGAAGAATGATTGGAGAAGGAGCATGTTTTGAGTTTCGTTTTAGTGCCCAAGAAACTAGTTAACCATTCGTCATTCATTAATGCATGATCCAATTTACAAGCAATGCACTTAGAAGCACCTTGCTTATTATTCCATGTAAAAATCTCACCTCCTACGTATGGGAATTTAGTGAGATTATAGTTATCAATAGTTGTATTGAAGGTACTAAGAATGAAGGTAGGTACTTCTCTTCCTCCCACTTTATCTTCACTCTTTCTAATATTATTAAAATCGCTGATCACTAACAAGGGATCAGTGATGTTAGTGCTAATGGTTTCAAGAGCTTCCCACAGTGCAAGACGTTCCTGAGAAATATTATTGGCATAGACTGTAGTAAGAATAAGAAGAAGACCTCCTTTATTACAGCACAACATGGTGATCTATTGATCATGCATGCGTTGGACATTAATATCCCAAGACTTTAGATTCCAACCCATATAGATGCAACCATTAGTATCAGCATCATGATTGGTAAACTAGCTCCAACCTTTAGGTAGTAGCTTCTCAGATGAGTTCTTCAGATAGTTTTTTATTTTGGTTTCAACTAGAACAACAATGGAGGCATGTGATTCAATGATGGTTCTTCTGACCTCCCTTTTCTTACGTGGTTTCACTGAACCATGTACATTTGTCATGATAATGGTCATTATAACCTCTGCTAGAAGAGTGGGTTCTACGTGGCCCATCCACTCTAGCACCTTTATTAGTCTTCTTCTTTGAGCACAGTGTATTGCAGAGTTCACCTTCCTCCTTCTCCTTGTTACCATCAGTAGAACTAGGGGGATCTGGATCAGGGACATGGACATCAGTGGTGCTAGGACCAGTATCAATGGTGGCCACCTCAGCTACCATGATAGTGGTTTCTGTGATAGCATCATCCTCCACAAGATTCTAGAATCTATTGCTTACTGAAATCATAGGAGTCTTGCCTATATTCTCCTCTCCAGTCGTGTTCATCTTGTTGCCAATGGTCCTCCATTCTTGTTCATCTTTCTTTGGTTTGGGTTGAGTGACTTTGGGTTTCATCGTCATGACCAAAAACTTTGCCCTCAGGGCATCTTTTGGGAAGGTGCTCATAAGTGATAGCAACATCCATAGGCTCACGACGAGGTAAGTTGACCCAGATTTCTTCCATAGGTGTTTCATCAGCTTCAACCTCTACTAGGGCACGATCCTCACCTAGGGATTCTTAGCCTATGGATATGTAGTTAGTCGATTCTCAGAAGTTTACATACTCCACTGGTCATGATACCTACTACACGGGGAGACCCATTTTCCCCATGTTAGGTATGTTGATCCATGCTAGAATAGTACTAAATTGATCCTTGAGCAAGTCATCATCAGTTTTGTAGTCTATAATAACCATTATGTGTCCATTAAACCAATGAGGACCAGTCTAAATGATGTTCTTCTTGTCTTCAGTAGCATTTAAACGCAAGTGGAAGAACTAGTCTGGTTTGGAATACAGATGAAAGCCTCCTTTGGGCTTCCAGATTCTTTTGATCCAGGCGAGAATATGATGGTAGTATGGATGTTTTCCCATCACATAGAGTATGGAAGTGTGTTCCCAAGATCGTTCCATTGCCTCATAAGTTTTGTCATCGATGGTGAAAAATGCTTGCATTCAATCTTCTCCAGAAGCGAGAAGTCATGATCCTTGAAAGTTTTAGAACCTCCAAGGACTTGGGACGTCCATGCTTTCTTGGACATCATGGTAGGAGTAATCTCTATCATGGTAGCCGAGGTAGAAGCAATCACCATCATGGTAGGGTAGGGATGAGGATGGGGAAGGGTAATGGGGGCGGTCGGTGGTGGCGGAGGAGGCCCCCTCTCTGTGAACCTTGGAGTCACCTTCTAGATTGCCAGAGTGACCGAGGCTAGCCCTAGGTGGTCGCTATATCTAATTGATAACAATGGTTTGTTTCTTTAATGATTATATGAACTTTTAATTGATATAATGAGTAAAAATTAGAGATCAAGTATTAGGTCAATGGATAAAAATATTTTACAAGATTTAGGCCAATCATTAAGATATCATCATCAAGATTAATCTTTATACATAGAAATAATTTTCAAGATTGAATCAAGTTAGCAAATTAGATCTAGATCAGTAATGAGTCAAGTATGATTTTAGTGTCTCAAGATAACCATAAGAGTCAAATATTAGGAGTTTCAAAGATTACTCATGATTATTGAGTCTTTTGAAAAATTAATAAGAAAGAGATTGAAGTCTAGGGATAACTTTGAGCATTATTTGGAATCAGGTCTCAAAAGAATTTTTAAATAATTTATTGTAATTTTTGATCAAAATTGACTATTCATTCATAATTTCTAGGGCTACAATGTATTTTCTACGATCTAATCAAGATCCAACTGTTTAATATATTGTTTGTCAAAGAGGGAGGTAAAAATCCCTTAATCAGGAAAAAGGGTATTCATTCAATGCACAATGGATGGTCCATATTGTGCCATGCATGCATTGTGGCTTGCTAGCTTAGATATCTTCAATTTGTAGGGTTCAATCCTGGTTTATGGGGTTCAGTCTTCAATTTGTTGGTTTGATGAGTGGTTCGACCGTGTGGCATACAACTCACAAAAACATAATTAACTAATGTGGAAGCGTTCACTAAGTTGCGGATTACCATAAATCACTAAAAATTAAAACCTTTTTACCAAGAGGTCCATCAAATAAAAACTTTCTCACATCGAACAAAAGTAACACATTTATATTCTGGTTTAAAGGTACATGACCTGCATCATCTCTTTCTGAAAATTACAAGCATTAACTGCTCTTGTTAAACTAAACACAAGTAGTGTAAAATCTCGAGGCACTTGAGCCAAAATCTCAAAAGCACTAACTACTACTCAGAGGACCTGAGAGTACAGAGACGACACATAGGACTCTATCTACAACTATACAAGGCATAACAACCAGTGTCTCCACCTGAGACTTCACTGTTGTCCCTAGTGCTGTTGTTGTTTTCCTTCTCCTACTGAAGGATTCCTGCCTCCTCGTCCGCGTCCACCTAAAAATGAGGTTCCCAAGGGGGTGAGACAATTGTAAAATTGCCCCAAAGAGAGATATAACTCTCATCCAGAAACATTATTATTGCAGTTTAATAAGATAAAACTGAATAGAGGAATTATAATCGTTTGACAGCAGTTAAATCATTGTCTAACAGATTAGAACATAATTCTTATCTAAAGCATTGCAGCTATAACTTGATAGAGCAGCATGTCACTTATCCATTAAGGAATATGAAGAACATGTATAACATTTATTCATTATAGAATCATTACCACATCATTAACTCTCTTCAGGCTTAGATCATATATGTAATGTTTGGCATTGTCATTGTGGAGTCATGGCATATAGCCATATCCTTTTCACAAAGTATTGGGATCTTAATCCCTCAACTCATCAAGTACATTTCCATTTCATAACAAGTTCATTGACATGATTATAGGATATGGTTATTTGAACCCTTAACTCATCATAGAATACTTATTACTACTTATTAGGTAACTTCATACCTTCAGATCATCTGACCAAGGACATTATGATTCTTTCTACACAAAGTATTACACATAGAGCATCATAGCCCATACCTGGCTATACTCTTCATCTCATCATTCCTGCATGATTAGTAATCATAATAACAATTTTAATGCTTTCATATCAGCACCATACAACACTAAGTAATACCACTATTCCCTCTTTAGGGTTCATGGTTTCTTTTTCATATCAGCACCCTCCATTAGGTTTTCCATAAATATCCACTTAGGTTCTTAGGATCATATTATTAATGATCCATCCCTATATCATTGCTTCACTTAGATAAGAGCCAAAAATTGATAATATAAGTATTCAATCATTCTTATGTATTCTCATCATTCATCATCGAATGAAGTATCAACACAAAGTATAAGTTTCTCTCTCATCTTTACCAGAATATGATTGCATCAATGTTAATTGATTTGTATTAACCTTTTCATAAGGCATGTTAGCCTACATTCAACAAGGTGTATTACATCTTAATGTAACAGTTGACATGACATATTTCCTTTGTCACTCATCCAATTATATTGGATATAAAATACATCAAGGTATATCAGCATTGGGGTGTTGGATGTGATATCTATCATATCTTGATGTATCACTTCCCTCAACACCATCACCTTACTTGAGTTCATCCTCTTAGCTTGTATTAGGGTATTCCCCATCCTAATACTTTATACACCAGTTCATCACATTCATCATGTAATGTAATGGTCATATGTCACCTATTTAGAATATACCACCATTTCCACTAATATGGACTCATCCTTGAGTTAGAACTATTAATGTAAGGATATCCATTACCACCCCTCTAGGTGTTGCATTTATCAATACATTAATCACTATTCCATTAATAGGAATAGGATTTCCACAATTATAATTTGAGGTTCACATAGCATCACACATATATACAGATTTCACCTAGTATCACTCTTCATTTGAGTTTCACATAAAATCCTTCTATATCAAGGTTTCACCTAGTATTGTGTGAAATTAGGATTTCACAACACATCACCCAGTGATAGGACTTCACATAGAGTTAGTAGTACTACCCTATATTAGGGTTTCATGCACCTTTACCACATTTTAGGGATTAAGGTTTACTATTCACATTCAAGTAGGGCTTCTCTTACCTCATACCCAAACTAGGGTTAGGATGTACAATTCCCATTAAATTAGGGCTTATTACATTGTTACATTAAGTTAGGGTTACATCATCACCCTAGATTATGGTTTCACTGAGATTTTCCCTTAAATTAGGGCTTCACATAACCTTGCCCTAAATTAGGGTCAAGGTGCATCAATCTTTTAATGAAGATTTCATGATCTCATATTATGGATCAAATCCTGACTACACATTTATTCATAATGAGAGAATTAGGGCTTATTATATAAGCAATCATCTCTCTCATTCTCTCTCCCTCTCATCCTCTCTAGGATGTTAATTACTCCAAGATTGATCTAGGTTAACTCTTCACTTAAGTACACATAGTTAGGGTTAGCTTCATAATCATCATTGGTCTACATCATTAACAATCAAATAGCTAATTGACCTATGAACATATAAGGTGTCCAAATGGTTTAACCAATTTGAACCTCAAATGATCTTAGTCACTTAGACCTCAAACGGTCTTGGTCACTAAGTTCAAACAGTTTGAAACCGTTTAGCAAAGTTGATTCTTGAAACCGTTTAGTCAACACATCTTGAAACCGAATGGATTTGAGTCTCCAAATGGTTTGAGACCGTTTGGTCTCAAACGGTCTTAAGACTGTTTGGTCCAAACCCTCTCAAAACTAAATGGACCAAAAAGGGTCTTCAACACTTAATTGATTCAAGGTTCCAACCCATGAACCAACTATCAATTGGACCACTAAAGTATTCATCAATTGAACCACTGAATCACCATTCAATTAGACCTTCAATTTAGGGTTTTGAACCCAATTGAACTAGGGTTGATAATCAAGAAACCATCACTTAGGGCTTTGAAACTGAGGAACCATCAATGGTTGACATTGTGGAACCAATTCTATTGAAAACAATGAACCATCATCATTATATGATATGAACTGACCTCAAACGGTCTTGAGGTCATTTGGATGACCTCCAAATGGTCTTGAGACCATTTCCCCACCCGACACGATATCAAACCCCGATACACATCATCTATCACGACGTGTCGCCCGAGAGGGTACCGCCTGACATGAGCGTATCGGGCTAGGGCGCCTCGCATGTTACAATCCGCCTGTTGTTAGCGTGTCGCCCGATATTGGTGTATCGGGCAAGGCTCCTGCCCGGTATCGGGCTGGAGAGTCCGTTGTAGTTTGTCGTCCTTCTATATCAAGAAGGCGACGTTTATCTTTGTTATTTCAGTCATTTACTTTATTTAATCATGCAATGTAATCAGACCTTTATATGTTATGGAAATAGAAGAGTTTAAACCACCTGCTGCTTTATGTTTGGTACCTTTGTTGGATGATTTCTATGTTTAACACCTGAACTCTAGCTTGTATGCTTGGATCGCGCTTCGATTAGCTACCGAATTGTGTTTTCCCATTGCAACATCCTCGAGAGAAGTGTTGTGGCTCTAGTGTTTGGTCTGAATCTGGAGTACGAGAGTGCCCGGAATCGGAGTTGCTTTAGTAACCTTTCCACTCTAACTTAAGCCCAACAACCTCGAGAGAGGTGTTGATCCTTAGTTAGAGGTACCCGCTTCGAGAGGAGGGGTACAGGACGTTTCTGCTGCCACTTGTTTTACCGTAGTTTTCTCCTTCATACCTTGCTTTAGCGCTAGTATTATCTCTCTGTTCCCATTGCACGAAAATCCCTAAAAATTGATAAATGCTTAAAACCTTAATTTTTCCTCATAGCTCCAGTTGGAGATAGATTTCTTTTGTTTTATCGACCTTATCCTACTGTTCCCTTGTGGAATTTTATCATCTCTTTACCCTTTCCGGAGTGTAGCGTGTTGATTATGTGTTCTCAACACTACCACCCTTGTCCCTGTGTTTGACCCCGTATATCTACTTCGACCCCGTAAACAAAGTTGTGGGGGCCTAGAATGTTTCGAGTTATAAATGTAAAAGTCTGACTACTTCAAATCCGCCTCCAAATTAGGACGCGCGATTTAGGCCGATCATCGGGTCTTTGGGGAGATTTTGTTGTTTCATTTACTGACACGTAGATTTTGGATTTGTGCCATGAGTATATAGAAATGACATGTACATATACACAGGTGGTGACATGTAACAGTTATGTCTTGATAGTCTTTGAACATGATTTGTAACATATTTTGGCATATATGGAATACAAATGGCCTGAGTTCAAGGCTTGTTTATAAAATACTTCCGCTTCAGATATTGAATTGCAAATGGTTTTAGTTTTATTTCTTTGTGGTAATATTGTTGTTAATGGTAATTCTGTGCTTTGTGTTGATTAATCTTGCTTTGCGTGGTGATGGTCGTCACACACAAAGTATCACAACTGATGGAGGTCCAGGAGACCACAACTCGATGGTGATACTAGGTCTCGTGACTTGATTCTTTTAAACCCTAAACTGATGGTTTCTTGGGTCAAATGATTCAAGGGTTAGACCTACACATCAACCAATGGTTTAAATGAAGAGTCTGATTCAATGATGATGATCTAATTCTTCAATATCCAATAGTTTGGGGGATGAATCCTATAGGGTAATGTTTTAATTCTAATGATTATAATTTGATGGTTTAATGCCCTTAACTTGTAGTTTTACCTTTTCCCTATATAGATATATTTGATAATTCACCATAATAAGTGGATGTGTAACTCTAATGAGATCTAGCTTATTACACCTAACCCTAACATGGCTAAGTGATGGTGAATGAGTGTAATCAGCACTCTTGAATGATTACAAAGATAATTAAATGATCTCTTATTGTTGATTGAAACTCTCATAAGGTGATATCTGAACATCACAGTTCCTTGCTATTATAAACTTATATGTTACTTGTGTGTTGATGACTTGTTGAGCTTTGTTCTAAAGCATAGAAAGATAATGATGAACTTGCTGGATTGATGATTGATGTGGTGGTCTTAATGACCTTTGGGCATGGCTGAACCCTATTGGAGGTGTTATACTCTTTATAAACGTGATAAGGGTTGGAACCCTAGATTATTGTAATGTGGAATTGTACTCTGTGGTGGTATGTTGATTAGTATGGTCTCATGAAATCCAGTAAACAAGTGTTTTGTGGTAATGTGATTTAGATTTACACTAAAACATTTTATATCTTTTGAAGTTTCTATACTTATAACTTTTTTAGAAATGAATTAGGGTTGCATGTCCATTTGTATGAAGAAGCCTTAATTCATCCAATTGGCATAACTAATCAAGTGAAACCATAATCATGTAGTGCCTTGTGCCATAGAACCATCTTCAGTGTCAGAACTTGCTGGATGGTGAAACAAGTATTCCTAAAGTAAACTCAAAGTGTATATTGTTTAGTATGTCGAGGTGGCAAGTTGAGTGTATATCCTTGTCATCTACAATGCAGGTTATGGAGGATGGATGTGATCATGCCTCAGATATTTGTATGTGTAATGTGACTGAGTATGTTGTACTTGTATCTCAGGTGGCAGGGATTTTCTTTGCGTACCCTAGTGTCTAGTATTGTTACATGTACCAAGGGAGGACTACTTGTTATGATCTTGACTATGTGTCATTGTAGGTAGCTTATTATGTCACTATATTTCGACCCGCACTGATAGGGCATAGAGATGTTAGGCTTCCAACTCTCCTAGATCTTGTGTGGAACTGATTTCAACTTCATAGTGGTCAGTTGGACTTTGAGTGGTATGACTCAAACTCCCCAGGGAAAAATAATTAAAGATGTAATACAGGTTGTGTAATATATTTGCTAGGGTTAATATGTTTCACATTGAATCTTAGCCCTTTCCATGTCTTTTATAGTATGCAATTTTTATATGATGCAACCTTATGAAATTTGAGTAATCATCTATTAAAAGAAAAAGATCTATATGTTTCCATTGTATACTTTGATAATCATACTTGTTGCTAAGCCTATATACTTAACTTACTCAGTATGCTATAACTATTCAATCCACTCAATTGTTTATTAAATACTCTACATGCTCAGTTTATTTACTATAAAATAATTTGTTGTAATCAATAACTGGTGTGGAGAGTTATATTTCTCACTGGGAGATTGGTCTTACATGTGGGTCACCACATCTTTTTGTGTGGTTGTGGGCAACGGGGTCAAGATTGGGTTGTAGAACAGGAGCAACCTGGTGATCAATAGACACTGAAGGTTGGATAGATGGTGTTGTTAGTAGTAAGTCCTAGTGTCACTCTTGTACTCTCAGGTCTAGGTATGGGATGTGTTTTGTATATTATTACTTGTATCAACATGAGTTTTTGATAGTATGTCAGTGTTTGTATATATGGCATGTATATGTGGAATATCTCTTTTGTGTATAGATAATGGCCTCAACCACTAAATACATATGTGAATACCTATTATGATATATGAGTTTATGGAAAAGATGGACCTTGATGTCAATGTTTAAAAAAAAATATGATGTTAAAATTAGTTTTAATATTTTTGCTTTTCTGACTATGTGATTAGTTAGTAGTTGATCATGTATTATGTTTTGAGTAATCTCATTTAGCATGGAGGCATGTCATAGTTAAGTTGGTATCAGAGCTCTATATTTTTTGAGTCCACAAGGACATAGGACTTATGTTTGAGTCTATTCTTATGTTATCCAAAATATATAATAAAATATTATGCTTATGGAGATATGTTTGGAGGACATGAAGAACATTTTAAGAGTAGCTATATTGCACCAAGAGGTGGTTCTAGGAGGTAGACGTGATGATAGAGTGCCAGAAGTGGGCTGGAGCAGCCCATGATGCCTCAGTTTGACCCGAAAACTATGGCCATCACTACATTTCATTTCATGTTTGGTTAGATGATGGCCACGATTACACATTTAGTAGACAGAGCACTAAATTCTCAAGCTAGATCATGCGTCCCTAATGTGGAATCTGAGGGTATTGGGAAGACATTTAAATGCCTTATACCTATCATGGCGATTAAATATGAGGGTACCTCTGACCCAACAGCTGTCGACATGTGGATGACATAGTGTGAGAAGACATTTAAGATCTCAAACATCCCTAAAAAAGATAAAGTGAAACATGTTTCATACATATTGAAGGGTAGTGACAGCCACTGGTGGGGCACATAAGAAGAAAAGAGGCCAGGAGTGTTGATAGGATGGGAGGAGTTTCAGTTAGAGTTTGTCAATTGATACTTCCCAGATACCTATCTAGATTAGAAGATCTCTCAGTTTGAGAAGATTCATCAAGGAGTGATAAGCATCAATGAATATGAGTCCAAGTTTATGGAGATTCTAAGGTTCTACCCTCATATGGTAGTGACAGATAAGGAAAGGATTCATAGGTTCGAGAAGGGTATACATATGGAGTTTACTACAATGGCATCAACTTCAGAGAAAAGAGAAAAAATTTCCAACTTTGTGGAGTTGGTGAGGTGGTATGAGAGGTTAGCTATAGAGAAGCATGAACCCAGTGGTAAGAAAAGACTATCTCAGTTCCAAGGACAATCTTCTGGAGGCTTCAAAGACATTTTTATAGATTGGTTTTGCATACGTTTTATGTGTATTTTGATCATATTTACGATTAATATCGCATGATTTACTACCTTTAGTCTATAATCTCATTTTGCATCAAATTTACCTTGTTTCATCTTATTATGTATAAAAGATCATATTTGTTGGATTTGATTGGTGTTCTTCTCTTCATTTCAGGAAATTTTGATATCTAAATATGTCGATACCATCGACCTGGTCACATTGCATTGCCAAAGAAGAGCAACCAAAATTTGATACCATCGATGGGACTGGCAATGGTATTGAGAGAGCGTCAACGAGCCAGATTTCCAAATGTTGATACTATCGACCTCGCCTCAGCAAAATCATCTTTAGCGTCGGATGCCAGAGAAAAGTGATGCCTAAGGCGTCGATACCATCGACACACCATTTATGGTATCGAGGCAACATCAGAGAGAACCCTAAGAATTGCGCAAGCACCGATGCCTCATGCAGGTCGATACCATCGACCCGCGTTGATGGTATCGACACCGTCATATCAGGTTTTTCTAAAGATCATGTCTAATCATACGGTGGTGATATTTGGCCGACCTAAAGTGGTGCATATAACTAATTACGGTGGCCCTAAGAAATCTATGACGTCGAAGCCATTGCACAAGTCTCAAGGAGGAGAAGGAGAGAAGAACGGAGCCCAGAGCCATGCCGCGATCGTTCTGAGAGCCACGGAAGGAGTTTCCCACTATCGAAAGGCTGTAGATCGCTCATCCTACGCTGGGGAATGCCCGGATATCCTCTGTTCAGGGGTTTACATCACATCTATTTACGTTTTCCATATGTTTTCCCTTTCTCTCATCATGTCTTTCTTTGAGAAGAACATGCAGAGCTAATCCCCTTTATCTTTAGGACCAGGAGTAGCCCGGGTAATCGTTGTATGACAATTTGGATATAGTTATCATAATTTGTCTCTAAAATCCATGGTATGATTTCGTTTTCTCCATTATATCATTATGATTGATCACCCTAATGATAATCTAATACCTTTAATTACTTTGAAAGAAGAATTAACGGTTGAAAAGAGACGAATATCACATTAACTAATAAAAACCTTTGAACAAGGTGATGTACAGTTAATGGTGGAAACCCAGAGTGTGATCTTCATGCACCTAATTTAGGGTGTAGGTTACTACTACCATGGAACCGACCTATATTTAGGTAGTGAATTGTATCACGACAGCGAACAATTCTGACTACATACCACTACCTGGAATAGGAGATGAGTTAGGATAATTGTGTAGGAATTAGTACAATGAGAACCTGTAGTGAAACCACAATCCTAATGATTCCATCTTTAAATGATTAAACCAACCATTTAATCGATTGTTTTGCTTTCTTTTATTTTTCTGTTCTTTTTCAATCAACTCTCAAACCATTTAAATCATTCTAGCTGATTGCGAATAGTTAGTAGTAGTCTATTGAAAATCCATTCCCTGAGTTCGACTCGGGCCTCACAAAGGTATATATTACATTGACGCGTGCACTTGCGTTATATGCACGGTAAATTCGTGTCAAGGTTTTGGCATCATTGTCGGGGAACGATGATTTTCGGCACTATGAGGGTTGCAAGTGGCCACTCTAGGCCACATTTTTTTAATTTAAATTCTGAAAATTAAATGTTTATCTTTCATATTCAGTAATCGCCTATTAATGTGCTTAATAAAATTTACTACCTTCCAGGTACTAGTGCATGGTGAAGACGCGTAGCATAGACTACACATAGTCATCGCCGGAGGTCCTATTTTTGGGATCTGAATACGAGGAGAATGACACCTAAAATCAACTCGAGAATGAGAATTCAGATTCTAAACCCGAAGTAATGGCTGAGGAACAAACAATTTGGGAGAAAATTAAGGCGTCGTCCTCTTTTGCATCTAAGGGGCCAATCAAGAGGCTGGCCATTAACATTCCTAACTACAAAATTGATCCAGGGTTAATTAATTTGGTCAAATCTAATGCATTCCATGGGCTGAAGAATAAAGATCCGGTGACCCACATCAACACATTCGTGGAAAACTGTGATATGATAAATATTGACAGGTTCCCATAAGAGACACTCTACCTGAAACTTTTTCCCAGTTCTTTAGCGGACAATGCTTGGGAATGGCTTCATAATCTGGATGACAAGCACGTGGAATCGTGGGATCACATGGTTGAAGTGTTTTTTGAGAGATTCTTCCCACCTAAGAAGACGAATGATCTCGTATGAAAGATCCACAACTTCATCCAGAAAGCCGGTGAAACATACTCTAAAACTTGGAAGCGCTTCCAGATAATGCTGAGGAAGTGTCCACATCACAGCTTAGACAAGGAAAAACAAGCTAAAATTTTCTACTTCACCCTAAATGAACATGATAGGAGAAATTTGGACTCAGTAGGTTCTAGTTTCTTTTTGAACAACACATGCACAAGGTGTTGGGAGATTCTAAGGAACATGTCCAAAAAACAGTCTTGGGGTGAAAGAGATGCACCCGAGCAGGTCGGCATGACACATGAAGCAAAGGCCATCAAAGCACTTAATGACAAGATGGATCTTATAGCCAAGAAGCTCCTAGAGAAAGAGGATAATGGGTCTGATGATGAAGCACATGCAAAGTATATGCATCAACAAGGATATAGAAATAACAATCACGATTGGAGGAAGGAACAAAATTTTCAGAAGCCGCAGCCTAGCCTAGAGGAAAAGAACAATGAATTGCTTAGTCAGGTGGTGAAGCAAAATCAGGAATTGATGGGCTCACTCGCCAAGACAGTATAGTCACACGATGAGTACTTGAACCAATTTGGGCATCAAATACAGAGCCATGGTGCACAACTGAGGATGCTAGAGACGTCAATAACCCAAATTGCAACTGAGGTGGCTTCCATGAAGCAAATCATTCAACAAAAACCAGCTAGGAATGCAGAGGCTGCTCAAGTACATCATCAAGTGAAGTATATATTTGTGATTAAGGAGTCAGAGCCCCCGGTGGGGGAGGTCTATGAAAAGGGTAAAATGCATTTTGAAACAGAGGATAAACCCAGTGTGCCATACCCCCGTAGCTTATATGGACTACCAGGAGGATGTTGCCCATTCAGCAAATCCCACCAAGAACCCATCACAGTCGTGCCCACACCTAGGTAAGAGGAGCAGGTGAAGGCCATAATTCACAGTGGAGCTACTACCACTGAGAAGGATGAGCAGCCACGAGCCACACCAACTATGAATGACGTGCCACAGCCTACGCCAGAGGGTGACATTGCAGAAATCTTAGGGGAGGAGACCCCAAATAGCCCATATGTGCCACCACACAAGCACATAAAGGAGCCAAGCATGCCATTCTTGTATAGTCTAAAGACGAGGAAAGAGCAAAGACACTTTAAGAAATTTCTTGAGATCTTCTGGAAGCTCAACATTAACATTCCATTGGTGGAGGCTATAGAGAAAATTCCTTCATATGGAAGATTCATGAAAGACATCATCAACAAGAAACGGCAGATCAAAGATACAGATGTTGTGTGTGTGGATGAAACAGTGAGTTCTATAATCCAAGGAAGGCTGCCAAAGAAGAAGAAAGATCCAGGATGTTTCTGCATCCCATGTTCCATAGGTGGCCAACATTTTCCACAAGCACAATGTGACTCAGGGGCAAGCATTAATCTTATGCCACTTGCCACTTTTCAAAATTTGGGATTGAAGAAGCCAACACAAACTTCCATGACAATTGAGTTGGTGGATGGATCCATTGTGAAACCACAAGGTATATGCAAGGATGTGCTAGTCAAGGTCGACAAATTCATCTTCCCTATTGACTTTGTGGTCATGGACATGAATGAGATAGAAGGAGGTGAGATGCTATTGGGAAGGTCGTTCCAAGCTACGGCTGATGTAATCACTGCCATTGGGCGAGGTTACTTGACACTTGGGATTGGTGATGATAGAGTTGAATTCAAATTGCCAAATGAATCATTAGAGACATCCCTTGATAACCCATGTTAAAGGTATCTTTATGTCAAGCCTAGGACATTAAACAAGGGCACTTGTTGGGAGGCAACCCAACTTTAGGTGTATTTTATGTTTGGTTATGATCTTTTATGTTGATGTACTTAGTTTTTGCTTAGGTTTTGATAATTTTTGTAAAAATGGTACCCTAACTTGTGTTTTGAAGTGTGTAGAATTTTAAGGTCGATACTATTGACACCCCTATCGATAGTATCGAGTTTGGATCAGTAAATGCTGAGAAAGAGTCGATACCATTGACCTTAGTGTCGATAGTACTGAGATTCCTGAAGATTTTTAGAAAAATTGGTGACAGATATATCGATACCATCGACACCCATGTCGATAGTATCGACACTTTTGATTTCCCAGGCTTTTACATACATCAGTACACCAAAATTACTGAGCCTGAGTTGATACCATCGACCTTGGTGTCGATGGTATCGACACCTATAGGATAGTTACATAAAATAGGCCGTAAAAGGTGTCAAAATGATATTTTTTCGCACCATTTTTTGCAGAGCGAAGAAGAATGAAGCAAGTCACATCTTAGAACCACTAAGACACAAAAATGTGCCACCAAAAAGAGGGAGATAGAAAGAATCACTTGGTCCACTTGAACATCCAACCAACCTTCTTCACCACACTTCAAAGCGAATGGTACCGTTGTTCCACCTCTTAAGTGGGAATGTTGACTATGAGGCCATAGTCGAATTCAAGCTTAGGGGGAAAGATGGAACAATTTCTATCTTTTATTTCCTTTTCTTTTTAGCAATTTTCTTAGTTTTTAGGATCCACATGTGTTACGACCCGCACTTTTGAGTGTCTAAAAGACCTTAAAGTCGCAGATCGTCATTCAAAATATTTCCAGGATCAGATTCCTGAAATAATAAAAAATTGTAAACAATTTCCATTAATGATCAAATATTTACATGTTTAGATAAAAAGCTCCTCTTGGGAGTTACATAACTTTTAAACAAAATTACCTTTTACATGTGTGAAGATAAACCATTAAGACTAAACATTCATGATTAAACTGTAGTGTCTTCAACATCTCTATCTGTACCCTCATGTCCACGAATCAAGTATATCTGATACCTAAAATGCCAACAAACAAATATGCAATCAGTATATTTCTATACTGGTATGTGGGTTCAAACAATAATCACAAGTATAGATATATGCAAACATCTTTATCTTTAATATAAGAAAATAAACTTGTTTTCATATTCTAACCCATATCTGGTCAACTACCTCAGGTGTAATCACTGTCCCTCCGGGGCTCGTGTGCATTACCCTTAGGATTAGTCTGATCCAGGGTTCAAAATGTAATTATTTACTTTACATGATACTCATATGAACTTTATAGTTTGCAAGAACTAAATAAACAAGCAAGCGGTTTATTTGTCATCCAATCTCATCGAGAAACATCGACAACCTCATAATTCGATACATGTATTCATAAGTGTAACCACATACCTTTGTCATGTAGAAATCATGCAGAATATATCACATGTACTTTAAGAGTGTATCCAAACATCCAAGCATCAAAGCATTCGATCCGAAATATACATACTACATATATGTCACCATGTGTTCACATTACATTAACCAGATCTAGATTCACTCCTAAACTAGGGTTTAGGTTATCTCATGTTTGGAGTCGCTTGAAGAGTCGGTCACTTGTATCAGATATCCTCGTTGGCTAATATTAGCCTACAGTGGTGCCCGGGACGGCCCTAAGTGAACCATTCCCTCCCTCTCAGGATGGGGAAGTGCTCACCTAGGATCTTCCGGCACACCCTGAGGCACGATATGCTAGCTTCAAGCTCTTTACTCTGGTAGCTCTCACAGGGTTCCGACCTGTCCCATCGGAATCTTGTAGCTCCTATTTATAGTCGGCGGTTGGTGAAGTTATGGTGCTCAGGACGCCACGTGTCCTTCATTGGCTCTTATTATCGCGGGGTCGGGGATGGTCGATATCAATATCGCCCGGTACAAGGATGTCGGCTGTCGGTCATCGTGATGGGCGGTGCCTGCCGGTGGGTGGCCATATCGCACGACACGCTTAAGTTGTCGTGGCGAGCCCGGCTCCCTGTCAGGTAAGAGGCGTGTCGCCCGTTGGTTCGTTCTTGCGCGACATCCTTGTGTCACACGTCGGTGTATTGTGCTGCCCTATCGGGCAGTGAGCGTATCGGCCAGCAGGTGGGAAGGCCGATATACGTAGAACACTTTTGTGGGCCGGGACAAGCCTTGTTGCTGATAAATGGGTTAAAAATGGGAGAAAAAACTGCAAAAGATGATATATTTTGGTTAAGAGCGTTGGGTGGCCTGTTATTGCAAAAGTACATATAAAAAGAGAGGAAAACAGTTAAAAAGGGTAGTTTTGATAACAAAATAAGGGCCAAAATCATCACAAATTTTGGTGTTATCAACTCCCCCAAACTTAGTATTTTGATTGTCCTCAATCAATATTTAAACTTTATTTTGTGATGCTTCTTCCTGACCGGCGTAGCTTTCAGACCATGGGTTAGAGCGAGCATTGAGGTGTCTTTTTGAGAATACGGCCCAGTCATGAACAATAGACTTTATTTTTCCTGCCTTATTATTTCAGCAAAAATTTTCTCAATAGCTGCGGCGAGACTTTGGTGCATGATTCCGAAGTTAGCTTTCATACCAAACAACTTTTAGGGGCAGAAAGTTGTGTGTTGGGTAGGCTAAGGCTTTTTTGGGTTTTTCTTATTTCCCATTAGTCCATCCAGGTATGGGTCCATTAACGGGTAAGTGGTCCCTGCAGTCCAAGCCAGTTGGCTTTAGAGCAGTGATTTCACATCCTACATACCACTTCCCCGGATCTACCATGCCTAAAGATGGGTACTTTTGGAAAACAAGTGTGTATATATATATATTTTTCTTCTTTTCATTTGGCACAACTCTCATGCTTTTATTCACTCTCATAAGGCTGCTTTCTCTTTTTGGGATTTTTGTTGGGTAAGGGGAAACAAGAGGAATTTTGTTGCTGTTTGGGCAGCTTTTTCCTTCTCCATGCTCGTCTCTTAGCTGTTGCAAGATTATTATTTTTTCGAAAATTTTGGCGAGGAAATTCATAGTCCTTTGTTGTTTGAGGTTGTATTCTCAGAAAGATATAACAAGACTTGCATCTCATTGGGCATATAGAAAACAATTCGGCAAGAAGTTGTATCATGTTTTTACCTATATAGTGACTTTGTACATATGCATTGGGACAGAATGAGCAAATTTTTCAATTTTTCAAAATTTTTACATAAGTATGCATACATACACCTAATATAGGAGAAAAATGAAAGAACACAAAGGGGAAGAAAATTGTATACCTCTCTCACTGGTACATTGGGTACCCCCCCCAAACTTACTCCACACTCTGTCCCAGAGGAGTGAAGTAGATAGGGTAAGGTAATGTTAACCCAGTGAGGGTTAGACGTTGGTCGTGCCTGCAGCCAGTTGTACCAGATGGTAAAAGTGCATTCGGAATTGCCAGATTCAACGAGATCAGTCATGCACTTTTGTTGAGGAAGAAGTTCGCATTCCCTTAGATGAGGTAGACTTTTTAAGATGCTTCCGTTGTGAACATGAACAAAAGGCCTGATCATCAATCTAAGCTTCTTTAAACCTTCATCATCTATTGGACTAGTCGGACAAGTCCACCTGAGTCTATTTTCTTTCCTAGGAGGATGCAGCCAGAACAAGTGCAAAGCTCTCAAGAAGGAAGCACAAGGCTCGTGTGGATTATGACGATGATAACCGGCATTCAAAACAGAGGCCACTGGAGAAAGACTTCCATTGATTTTCTCTTTTGGAGATGGTCCTAAACCACTGCAGAAGACAGACTATGAAAAGGAAATGGACCTCTCTTGGGGCTACCCAATCAAGAAATCCCGTCCTTGCTCTTTTTTCGACGATTGATGGCCCAGGCCTCGGGATTCTGACATTTCTGTCTGACTGTTGTTGCTTCAGCTGCGGCCGCAGTGTCGATTCTTCTGCCGTGTTTTTCAACTTGACCGTTATCAACTTGACCGGGGGCTTGTTTTGTACAGGCCATGCCTGTTATCAGTTCATTGATCATTTAAATGTTAGATAAGAAAAACTGATATTACGATAAAGCTCGTCTCGTTGCAAAGTTCGGGTATCGTTCATCAAAGGAACATCCTACGCGATACAAAACTGGCCGATAGGGAGGAGAAGTTGTGCATCATGCCTGTTCCCCGACACGGGTGTGTCGAGCAACACGGTCACGTGAATCAAACTACTCGACAGGGACTTCCCCGAAAGAGAGAGAGAAACGTGTCGCCCAATACAAGAACAAGCGATGCAGCACAAAGATGGGTGATACGAATACAGTTTATCGACCGACGCGACGTATCGGGCAACTGCGTAAGAAAAACATATTGTGCGACACACCTGTTGTGCGACATAAGAAAAATCAACTAAAGTCGTCCACCTGATACACTGCGCGTGATAAGAAGCTTGTGTCGGGAAAGCAGGCTATCAGACTATACCTTTGCTATCCGGAGAAACCCTGGCCGACACAAGAGAAAAAAAGGAAATTACTACATGATATGAGTGGCTAGAAGAGCAAAAGTAATGGCCCGACACGGTAAAACCTCCGTACTATATATAGCAATCTCAACCAGGGGTAAAATGAGTAAGTCTGGGGCGCACGCCGGCCGTTGAGACAAGTCATTCCCGAGACGAGCGGTTCCATCCGTCTAATCAAGGGCAATTATTCATCTTGCCCGACACGGGAACTCGTCGCCCGGGACTACCGTCCGTCACGACCCTTGCAATCCCCGATATGTCGTTGCCCGTTACGAGCGATTCTGCGCACCGGCTGAGTTGCCGTCCGATACGATCAGCAAATGTGATACATGTCCAATACGCGGCCTAAAGAACTAAAAATAAGGAAAAGGCGATTGATAGGTAAAACATCATTGGCCTGGGGTAAAGTCCCCGACCTCAGATAGTATTACTCCTCAATGCCACGTAAACAGGGCGGTGGCTCATAAAACAGAAGAGTCAGCGCATGTGCGCCTGCACTGACTCAAGCCATATTATAGTCCAAATGTTTGTAATGTTTGTATTGCAGGAAAGTAAATTATATCCTATTCTAGAAAAGAAAAGAAAGCTCGGGCTGCCTCCCGAGAAGTGTTGTAGTTTTTGTCTCCAGCTTGACATCTTCTAGCTTCTTTACTCCTTAGCCTCTGGCATCATCCATCTCGTGCAGCTCGATCCCCGTTTCTCTCGATTACTGCCCTGCCTTTTTTGCCGTATCAGTATTCGATAGTATTTTTCCCGAGGGATTCTTTATTAACTCGGCCATTTGAGCTAATTGCTGATCAATTTGGCGTTGATGCGTCTGCATATCCGCCATTTGGACCTGCAATGAGTTCAAAACACCAGAATTTGATAGTGCACTCTACGCTAGCTGGTTGTTAATTGTGTCCTGCCTTTTTACAAAATCAAACAGTTGTCCAACCACGTCTGATTGGCTAGAGGCCTTATCCTGCCCTTGCTCTTTGGCTGATCCTTGATACTTGACTTGACCTTGGAAGTTTCCTTTGTTTGTTAGGAAAGAGGTATTTTTGGTGTACTGACTTGGTCCTCCCCTCTTCACGAATGCTTGGGGTGGCTTAGAGGAGCTATGCAGCTGATGTGAGTTCTCAGCTGCATCCTTGTTGCCATAGCTGAAACCAGGGTGGTCCGGCCTTTTAAAATTTACAAAAGAGACATTCGCAGTCTCTTCGGCCTCAGATTCAGAATTGCTTGATGCGTCTGGTCGGGTGTAGATGCAATTATCTATCCCATGTCCCCCTTCTCCACATGTTACACACTTCATTACCTTTTCAACCTGCTTCTTACCCTTTCCGCCAGATTCTTTCAACTACTTTCCGTCCGTCGCTATCCTCTGGATTTGAGAAGTAATAGTCTCCAGAGCCTTGGATTCCAAAGAAGGTCCTTCACCAGCCTTCTTAGCTTGTCCTCTGTCAGATCTATCATAGTCAGTGTCGGCTTGCAGCTCGGCCATGTTTTTAATTATCCTCTTGGACTTGCTTGGCTTCTTTCCCAGAAAGTCACTTCCTGCTGCAGCATTCAGTGAAACCCTTTCCTCGGGGGTTAAACCGTCATAGAAGGTGGTGACCAAGGAACCTTTCTTGCAATTGTGGTGAGGGCAGTCCCTCTGATATTCCTCATATCTCTCCCAGGCATCGTGGAGGTTCTCGTTGGGCTTTTGCATGAAGGAAGTTATCCTTTGTCTGTTTCTCACGGTCTTCTTAGTTGGATAGAATTTGTTCATGAAGGCGTCCTCTAGTGCTCCCCATCCATTTAGAGCTTGGTGGGGAAGTCCCAGATACCACGATAGAGCCTTATCTTCCAAGGAGAAGATGAAGCCCTTGCAGTAGATGACCTCCTGGGGAACACCCCATATCTTAATGGTGTCGCAGATATTCTTGAAAGCATCCAAGTGACGATGGGGGTTGTCGTTCTTAGAGCTCTCCCTAAAGCTTTTATTTTGGATCATGGAGATTACAGATGGCTTGAGCTCAAAGTTGGTGGCGTTGAATCGCAAAATGATGACAGGGCATTGGGAATTATTAGCCTTTGTGGAGGCTAACTCCCACAGAGTCTTTTCTTCTTTCTCGGAATCATCGTTTTCGGTGGCTTCTTGGCGATGCTATTGATGATTGTGATTCCTCTTATGCCTTTGGTGGTGGCGACGTCTGTCACGACGATGGTCTTCCTCGGACTGATCCATTTCTGTATCTTCAAGTTTATCATTACTGTCATATCGGTCGTTGACCTCAGGTGGAGGCGAATCTGGCCTAGCACTCCCCTGACGTTCACCTTCAGAATGGGGTGACTCAATGCGAGGTGGCATGATGGATGGTGTCGGTGCTCAGTTGAACAGAATACCTTTCTTCAGAGAAGCTAAAATAACATGAAAAAATCAAGTTAGAAAATTTGTTATCAATAATATGAATTATTCATTTCAGGCAAAGAATAATAATAATAATAATAAAGAGAAAAAGAGAGTGATGTCAAGCTTATTTCTAATCTTGAGGTACTAGAGTGTAGTTAGTGGATTCGGGTCCGTCAACAGTACCGTTTTGCCTTGTCCCCGGCAATGGCGCCAAAAAGTTGACCGGCCTAAATTGCGCGTCCTAATTTGGAGGTGGATTTGAAGTAGTCAGACTTTTACATTTATAACCCGAAACCTTCTAGGCCCCCACAACTTTGTTTACGGGGTCGAAGTAGATATACGGGGTCGAACACAGGGACAAGGGTGGTAGTGTTGAGAACACGGAATCGACACGCTACACTCTGGCAAGGGTAAAGATATGATAAAATTCCACAAGGGAACAACAAGATAAGGTCGATAAAACAAAAGAAATCTATCTCCAACTGGAGCTATGAGGAAAAATTAAGGTTTTAAGCATTTATCAGTTTTTAGGGATTTTCGTGCAACGGGAACAGAGAGATAATACTAGCGCTAAAGCAAGGTACGAAGGAGAAAACTACGGTAAAACAAGCGGCAGCAGAAATGTCCTGTACCCCTCCTCTCGAAGTAGGTACCTCTAACTAAGCATCAACACCTCTCTCGAGGTTGCTGGGCTTAAGTTAGAGTGGAAAGGTTACTAAAGCAACTCCGATTCTGGGCACTCTCGTACTCCATATTCGGATCAAACAATAGAGCCACAACACCTCTCTCGAGGATGTTGCAATTGGAAAACACAATTTGATAGCTAATCAAAGCGCGATCCAAGCATACAAGCTAGAGTTCATATGTTAAACATAGCAATCATCCAACAAAGGTACCAAACATAAAGCAGTAGGTGATTTAAACTCTTCTATTTCCATAACATATAAAGGTCTGATTACATTGCATGATTAAATGAAGTAAATGACTGAAATAACAAAGATAAACGTCACCTTCTTGATATAGAAGGACGACAGACTACATCGGACTCTCCAGCCTGATACCGGGCAGGAGCCTTGCCTGATACACCCTTGTCGGGTGGCACACCCTCTCGGGAGACACGCCAACGATAGGCGGATTGTAACGTGTGAGGCGACCTAGCCCGATACGCTCATGTCGGGCGGGACCCTCTCGGGCGACACGCCATGATAGACGATGTGTACTGGTGTTCGGTATCGTGTAGAGCTTAGAGTGTCACTTGAAGAGTCGGTCACTTGTATCAGATATCCTCGTTGGCTGATATCAGTCTGCAGTGGTGCCCGGGACGGCCCTAAGTGAACCATTCCCTCCCTCTCGGGATGCGGAAGTGCTCACCTAGAATCACCCGACACACCCTGAGGCACGATACGCTAGCTTCAAGCTCTTTACTCTGGTAGCTCTCGTAGGGTTCTGACCTGTCCCATCGGAGTCATGTAGCTCCTATTTATAGTCGGCGGTTGGCGAAGTTATGGTGCTTAGGATGCCACGTGTCCTTCATCGGCTCTTATTATCGTGGGGTCGAGGTTGTCTGATATCAGTATCGCCCGACACAAGGATGTCGGGTGTCAGTCATCGTGACGGGCGGTGCCTGCCGGAGAGTGGACGTATCGCGCGACACACTTAAGTTGTCGTGGCAAGCCCGACTCCCTGTCGGGTAAGAGGTGCGGCGCCCGTTGGTTCGTTCTTGCGCGGCATCCTTGTGTCGCACATCGGTGTATTGTGCTGCCCTATCGGGCAGTGAGCGAATCGGCCGACAGGTGGGAAGGCTGATATACGTAGAACATTTTTGTGGGCCGGGATGGGCCTTGTTGCTGATAAATGGGTTAAAAATGGGAGAAAACACTGCAAAAGATGATAGATTTGGGTTAAGAGCGTTGCATGGCCTATTATTGCAAAAGTACATATAAAAAGAGAGGAAAACAGTTAAAAAGGGTAGTTTTGATAACAAAATAAGGGCCAAAATCATCACAAAATTTGGTGTTATCACCCGAGAGTATAGGGATGACACATAAGGCTCCACTACATAACTCTAGTAGCAAATCCAACCTCTAGTAGTCACTACTCTCCTTGCTGCTCAACACCTGCACCACGACCTTGACCTCCTCATCCACGACCACCCAAAAAGTTATAGAACCTATGGGGTGAGACCAAACATCCCAGTGAGATATATAACTCTTCTCCAACATCTATTATAAGCACTATTATATAGTAAAGCAAATAAATAAAGCATGTATTTCTATTGAGCAGTCTAAGCATTTACAACTGAGCAGTAGAACAATTTATACTTTTAAGAGGAATATGAAGAACATGTATAACTATTATAAACTAAATAGTACAAAAATTAAGGCATGGGTTCATCCAATGTGATTTGTATTTGACCCGTACGCAAATATACTACACATCTATATTATCATTTTTATTATTATGAGCTGAGGATTAGGATTTGAGGTTTACCACTCAAATACAACTAACCACTGCTAAGTCAAAATTAGTACCACACAAGATCTATGGAAGAGTCGGACTCCATGATCATCACCAACACTACTTAGTCAGATTGTGGGTACAGTGTAGTGTATTAATACCCTCACTGCTAAACAAAAACTTATAGTCGTAGCTATAGTCATGTAGAGACATCAACTCATAGTCAAAGCTATGGTCCTATAAAATAACTAGTCTGCCTTGGTAAATGGAACAACACTAGAGAACAAGCTCATACATGGACATTATATAACAAGGCATATCACTCTTTCACAATTTAAGGATACAAGGAGTTACCTCCACTGATACCCTAGATATTCAATAATATGCACTTCGAGTTTCCTGTAGGAGTTACTCGTTTCACCATTCAACTAGATACTGACGCTGAAGATGGATCTATGGTACAAGGAAACTACATGATTAGGTTTTCACTTGATTAGATATTCCAATTGGGTATCTTTTAATGAATCAATCAATTTACAATATATTAACCCTAAATAGTTTCTACAACATTAAGGTAAGATGCATCTTTAGAATATATGAAATGTATTAAGTGAGAACTTGTCTAATCATCATATGGAACTTATATTACTACCATTCACCATGACATCAAAAATATCACATCACTAAGGGATATCAATCCCTCTTTCACATCACTAAAGGTTTTCACCTCAAACTATGCTCAAGGCACTTGATAGGTCATTAAATGCATTTTTATAGTTCCTACACAAATGATAACACATTTTATCTCAGCAATGCTCATAATCATCACATTGTATTATACAAGGTTCACCATAGTACTCACATGTCTATACTATTTATTTCACCTACAAAATTAGTATCACATAAATAGGAGAGAGAAAATAATATTATGGAATACAATCTTCAATTAAAATGACACATATATCACATTGTCACATGATTAGGATTAGGGTTTATACTTAGTCAATTAGGGTTTCATAATGTTATTCAACCCCTAAATACTAATTCTATTACCTCCCATATGTTTGGAGGGCATTAAGGTGAAGCGACATCATTATTAATTATCCATGTATAATTATTTCAATATATGTAAACCATTACACTATAAAACATCCATGTACATACCTAAGGGTATTAACATTTCTCACTTGCATATGTTTCCATAATATGCAATGTGTGCAACATGTGACTCTACATGCAATGTGTGCAATAACATCTTGACTCGCAGCATGTGCAAGGGTGTAGGTTGTAGCGTGTGTAATGGTGTCACAGCTCATGACACATGCAACACCTTAATCACCCACAAAGCGTGCATGACTGAATCATCCACAACGCGCGCAAGGTTGCAATGCATGCACAGTCTCGACCCGCAATGTGTACAACTTGACTCGACTACGATGTGTGTAGGGTTGTTTTGCCTGTGATGCCATATTGCGATCAGTCAAGCATGCAACAACCATCCCTTTATGTTCAGGAGTTCTAACGAACCATCTATACATGGTTTTGACCCAACAAAGGCCAAGGGATGTCTTGGCCATGGATTAGCTATATGCTCATCATCATAATAGATTTGAACAAGGTCGAAATAGGGGTTAACAATACGGAATACCAAATGTTATGAGAGTGCAAAACACCCTAGATCATGGTGTTCATCAACCCTAGCACCTGTTCATGGAACGTTATCAAAATGATTATGTGTGGAGAGATAAAACTATGATTTTCATGCATGTTATTATCTTCAAAACTTACTATTTTCTATAGTAAACGAACCCTATTTCAGATGTTAACATTCAATAGAAGATGATCCAAAGAAACACACGAATCTATCATTTATTAACAAAATCAGGTGCTATCAATTTAGGGTTTATAACCAGAATAACTCTTCAAGAGATACTACAAGGTAACCTAACTTCATCATTCTCCTATCATAAAGAACATGATTTTTAGATTTGGAACAATAGAAATAAGATCACATTTTAGATGCACATAATAGGAGTGAGAGAAGTTATGTAACCCACCTATGTTTTAAGAGAAGTCAACCTCCCAAGATCCCAAGCTCCAATATCTTCAACTAAACTCCAACACTTCAGCCAAGGGATCACCTACAATAATAAGAAAACCATGATCACAAGGGGGTTCAAGAAAGAGGAAAAATAGATCTAGGTAGAACCAAGAAAGAAAGGGCAAAAGAGAAGAAATCATCCTCTCACTAGTTGCCACCATGTCAGAACACAGTCTAAGGCCATTGCGAAGAGTAGTTTTCTGTCTAAAATACCACCATGGATAGTCTACAGTCTACGGCCAAAGAGGAAGAAGAAGATGGATATGGAGTTTTTAGAAAGGAAAACGTGATCTAAAGAAGAGATCACTTACCAAGAGAGATTCTCCAAGTATCACCACCAAAAATTTATCCTAGCACAAGATCTTCAATATCCAAAATAGATCGGCCACCCAAGGTTGCAAGATCTGACCTTTCTTGTTCATGAAGCTTCAATGGCGATCTAAAGGAGGAAGAAAGAGATTTGAATATGAAAAGGTTTCTCTCTTGTGAAGAGGATGGGTTATATACCCAAAGGAGGAGAGAAGTAAAAGATCTTGAGGTTTCAATACAATTGATCACCAAGGGACACATTCCCATCAAAGAATGCATATATGAACAATAACAAATGTCTATTTACCTCAATTGTTATTGTGGAAGGTAAATAGATAGAAGTGACACATAAGATCAGAGTGTGAGGTGGTTGATGAAAAAATATCATTAGTCATGATATTGCAATATCAAACCAAGAAAACAAATGCATGTTAGAGAACAGTATATCGGATAGACCCACCATAAGAGTGATACATGGAAACCTTAACTAGATAAGTTAGAATCACATCTTATAGTGATGGTGGTGTTTGTGGTTATTAGACTTGAAATCACTACGCTCATCACATGTCGTTTAGTACAATTTGACATCATCAAACACAATCCTGAAATATGGGTGTTATAAAGGTGATGATTGGGTCTCTGTGACACATAGGGACTGACTGTGAGTGATAGAGAGAGGATTTATCCCTCCTAAGGGAGTATTATATCCAATGTGCCTTAATTAGCAAGCATGAGAAATGTGTGGCCATGGAAATGTGAGTCAATATGTGATATTGAGCTTACATATATCTAAGACAATCTTCTATGGTTCAACATAGAGATTGAACAATAATGAGGATGATGTTCCATGCCTCTAGTTCAATCTGGATATTAGTGACAAAGGAACTATACAAATATTGTAACATCATACACATATTGTAGGTTGAAGTTGTTCTCCAAGTTTCCATTTACTTGGGTAGCAATAATGTGGGACTAGGTACTTCTCATTCCTTGTGATGTCATAAGTTGTTATGGACATTCACTACCAATGTAATATGAGACCAATAGGGTCACAGACAAAGGAACTCATCTAGAAGAGGAGTTTAATATTGAATGATAATTGGATTGATTACTAAAGTATTTAGGTATTCAATTCACACAACATGTCAGCTGACTAGACTGCCAAATGAACGGTTTAAATGTTAAGACAATCATTTGGATTATCAGGTTGATTGTATTGTGCATTGGTTGGAATTCTACCTAATCCAGGCCGTGAGATGCCCATCTCACTTGTGTTAGATGACCATCTTAGGTGGTGTTAGATACCCATCTCACATGCACCAAATGACCATCTCAGGGGTGCAATTTGATTACAACAAGGATTGGTACTGACGTCATGACGTGCACTAATTGGAATTGAATTGCTGACATATGTACAAAAACTAGGAAACTACAAAATGACTATCTCACGGTTGTAGATGACCATGTCACATGCCAGAAAACTGTATGGGCATTCCAGATGAACGTTTCAACTATCACAAGTTGTGAAATTTCAAGTATTGTTGTGAAAATTTGAGATCTACCGGTCCCTTCCACTCTCGCATAGACTGGGAACCCTGGCCCTAACCATGCCTAGAAATAGAGGGGTACTATGGGCTTCCCAGAGCACAACATAGATAATTGAGAATTAGTTGCTCTAACAATTGTTGTCCTCTTTGTTTGTGGTAACCAAGAGAGCCCGGACAAGTCCTACCCAACTAGGGAGGGATAGTTGAGAAACAATTGAGGATCATTGTTGTGGGAGAGCATGTTAGTGACTTGTACACCAATGGGAGGGACAACTCCTTCATGTCCATTCTAACAGGATGACATGAGTTCTAGTTGGTCTATGTGGACTTCTATAGAGGTGAGGTGGCATTTTTCTGTCATTAAGGAGGATTTCGTCAGCCAACAGTCTGTGATGACATGAGCTACTGTCGCCGATGACGTTTGAGTCTGCTGTCCTTGGAGGAGCAGTCAAACAAGTCCCAATGCAACTAGGAGTTGAACACACACCGACCAAGACAAGGTGCACATCAACATCGATGAGGATTGTCATTGGACTTGCTCCAGGACTAGGTATATCTTCGTGAAACCATCCTTTCCATTACATATTTTTTGATGCAGTCTGCTGGTTAATGGGAAATATGTCAGTAAAATTTTTATTTCCATTTCCTGTTTGATGTTGTATTTCCCTATAGTCGTATCAGATCCACGTCATTAATTATGTTTTGGAATAATCACTATGATCAGATTTTTGGTTTAATGAGTTTAATTATTTCATGCGATATGAATCTTTAAACCAGTTGATGTGCACGTATGACTAATCACCACATAATTACCCAAATATATATATATATATATATATATATATATATATATATATAATCAAGCTAGAATACACTCGAGTGTACAGATTGCATGGATACACTCAAGTGTGTTTTCATATCAAGAGTATTTTTTGCAAGATGTAAACCATTAACCTTCATTGTCATACTATAATTAGGCTACATAAAAAATTTGAACCCATTTGAATGAGTGTAAGTCACTCATCCGACAAAAACAAAATTGACGCACGAAACTAATTTGAAATGCATAATTTTTGCGGTCTTTATAACATGACCTATAAATATCCAAATGTGCTCAAATTTGTTATATGAGTTATTCACAAGATGATTAAGAACATCAATGGATTATATTTTTAAAAAAATACTGCATCATGAAAAACTACTTGAGTGTATTCTGCTCCGAATACGCGCGAGTGTATTCTAGCCTGACTCTCTCTCTCTTTCTATATATATATATATATATATATATATATATATATATATATATATATATATATATATATATATACATATATATATGTGTGTGTTTGTGTGTGTGAGTGAGTGTGATATATATGCTAATTACGTGTGTCACCCTAAAAGCGAGTTTTGATGGTGGATGTGGAACATGGTTATGGCCAATAATGCCTATCATCAGTGCATGGTTGTGTGATTGATTAATCATGTTTATCTCGGTCTACGAACTGATCCTCTCTCTTATCTTCCCAATGTACAAGTATTATTCTCTTATACCTTTGCTCCCCTCGAATGTAACTTGAGGTTTCTCAAAAATTATATAAAAGTAGGATAGTTTGATTTCTTGTTTTGATGAAGAAGAAAGATGCCAACCAACCACATAGAGGAACCAACCTGAATGGTTGGAGGGTCCGAGACGACTGTCTGGTGGGGCCAATATGACCATATGGCGAGGACGAGACAATCGACTGGCGAGCCAACTGAGAACCTAAAGGATCAGATGAGAAGACCATTTGAAGGAGCCAAACGATTGGTTAAATGATGACCAACCGATCACTTGGAGGAGCCAAATGATCGGATGGAGATGACCAACCAACCGGACAAAAGAGGTGAGCTAATTGGTTTAAAGGTTGAACCAGTCAACCCAGATTAGCAAGCATAGATATTTATGAACAATAGTTTTCTACATGTGATGTGGACCTAGGTTGTGGTAATTCCTTGTCGCTCAAAGGAATTACAATAGGCTGACCATAACCATCACTTTTTGTTTATTGCATATTTTCCTTGTGGGTTATGGCATGTATATGATACATTATATGTATATGTGGTGATTGGTTAATGTATATGTATTATACAAACTCCCTCATTAAAATATTAAGTCTTAGATGCTTTCCATAAGTAGCACACATGAAAAGCCCGATCGACTAAGCATGAGCATGCCCTAACGTGATGTTTTGTCTATCTCGTGTAAGTGTGATGGTAGATATATGGGTATGCTCAAGCAGGGTGCATAGTATATCATGTTGGATTATGGGTCAGGCTTAACTAGGTGATCTGAATTGGATTAAGCACCTAGAAGCATACAGATGATTAATGACAAGGAGTTGTGCATATCATCTATCCAAGAGTTCCATATGATGCAATTGGCAAAAGTTGCCTACCTGATAGAATCAAGTTGTAGGTGATAGCCCTAGCTGGCTCATGATTTGATGAAATTAGGATCTTGGCCCAGTAGAATATTGTACAATGTAATATTTTGATTTGATATTGAGGGCTATCATTTTGAATAAAATAGTTGGAGTGATAGTTAATTAAAGGCCTAATTAATATCAAATTTTCAAATCATATAAAATTAAAAGGGTTTTTGACAAATGCAAAATTTCTCTTATAGAATCAAATGGATAATACTCAATCATCGCAATAGGACAAATTAAACGATATTTATTTCCAAAACTAGTTCCGAACCTTGACAAGCGTTTTGCATGTTCCTGAAACACCAATGCTAGTATCGACTCCAAATTCGCCTAAGAATGACATAGATGCTTTTTTTAAGCATGCCAATGATGTTGTGAACATCAATAACCTTAAGTTGGAATGTATGAACTATGAGTTGCATAAACAATGTGATAAGCATGAAAGATATGATGTCTCTAAGGTGATATTTGAGTGCAAACTAACAAAGGGAAATCCTATAGAGCCTCCTATATTCAATATGATTGGTATTTTTAAGCACCTTGAGAGACTGGGATTTCCTTTAGGTGAAGAGTTGGCCACATATGTGATTTTGCAATCGTCACCATCATATAGCTAGTTTATCGAGTGTTATCACTTGAGTAATATGGCTAGACCACTATCAAAGTTGCTTGACATCTTGATAAGTATCGAAGCACAAATGAAGTTGGAGAAATCAATGATGGTGATCAATGGAGTTGAGTCCAAGGAAAAATGCAAAGCCAAGAAGCGTTATGTGGCTAAGATAAAGTCCAAGTCTTCTACACTTAAAATAAGGAGAAGGCTAAGGGAACCAAGGAAGATGAACCAAGGAATTGAGATCTCTACTTCTGGTATATACATTATTGAGTTTAACTTTACTACTTATTCATCATGGGTACTAGATACTGGATGTGGATCACACATTTTCTCAAATGTGTGAAAAGAAGTAGACCTTTAGAGGAATTTGAAGTAGAACTGTGAGTTTCAAATGAAGTAAAAGTTACGGCTAGCATAGTTGGAACCTATAAGTTATATCTAACAAGTGGGATTTTAATAGAGTTAGATAACTACTATTATGCACCTTCCATTAATAGGAACATCATATTTGTATCTTGTTTGGACAAGAACGGATTCAAATTTCTTATAAAAAATGGAAGATATTTTATTAGTAAAGATGGGATCTTTAATGGGAGCGCCCCAATGTCTTATGGTATATACTTGATAGATCTAGAGACAAGTGTATATAATGTAAATACCAAAAGACAAAAACTCAATGACTAAAACCAACCATACCTTTGGCACCGTCGTCTAGTGCACATAAATGGTAATCACATATCTAGACTCCATAAAGATGGTTATCTGGACTCTTTTCATTTTGAATCAATAGAGACATGTGAATCTTGTTTTTTGGGAAAGATGACCAAGACCCCCTTCACTGGAAACAGTGACATGGCTAGTGATCTATTATGACTCATATATATTGATGTATGTGGCCCTTTTAGAACAAATGCTAGAGGTGGGTTCAGTACTTCATTACCTTTACTGATGATTTCAGTAGGTATGGTTATATTTACTTGATGAAACATAAGTCAGAAACTCTTGAAAAGTTTAGAGAGTCAGAAACTCTTGAAAAGTTTAGAGAGTTTATGAATGAAGTACAAAACCATCTTGGAAAAAGTATTAATGCACTTTGATTAGATAAAGGTGGAGAATACTTAAGCAATAGGTGAAAATACTTAATCTAGAAATATTGCATTCCTAGAAAAGGAATTTATTTCCAAAGGAATCCATGGGAGGAAAGTGGAACTCGAAGAGGTTCAAGACTAACAAGAGATCATTGAACTGATAGATGTACAATAGGAACAAATAGACTCACAAGTTGTTGTAGAATCTCAAATCCTCACATAACACACCTCTTAGATCTAATAGGGAACACCTTGAACCTGAGAGATATGGATATCTTGTAACTTAGGAAGGTAGTGAATAGGTCATATATGATTGACCAATTACCTATCAAAATGAAATTGAGGGACCTAATTCTATGATATGACTTGAGGCCATGAGATCTGAGATGGAATCCATGTATACCAACAAGGTATGGACATTGGTGGATCCACCTGAAGGGGTAAAACCCATAGGGCATAGGTGGGTCTTTAAGTATAAGACCGACATGGATGGTAAAGTACAAACCTATAAGGGAAGATTGGTAGGAAAGGGTTTCAGACAAGTTCAAGGTGTTGGCTATGACGAAGCCTTTTCTCCAATGGCCATGGTTAACTCCATTTGGTTCATGCTTGCTATTGCAGCTTATAATGACTATGAGATTTGGAAAATTGATGTTAAGACTATATTCCTTAATGGGAATCTTGTTGAGGATGTGTATATGGCACAATCTAAGGGTTTGTAAATCCAAAGTTTGCAAATAAAGTTTGTAAGATGCAAAGGTCAATCTATGCATTGAAGCAAGCATCTCGGAGCTGGAATCTTCATTTTGATGAGACACTCAAAGAGTTTGTCTTTGTTCAAAATGAATATGAACCTTGTGTGTACAAGAAGGTTAGTGGGTGCATGGTTGTATTCCCCATATTGTATGTAGATGGCATAATATTGATGGGGAATGACATCTCTACTTTATAAAATGTAAAGACATGTCTTGGAAATACATTCTCTATGAAAGACTTGGGAGATGCATCCTACATCTTGGGGATAAAGATCTATAGAGATAGACCCAGAAGGCTTCTTGGACTAAGTCAGAGTACATACATTGACAAAGTGTTGAAGCAGTTCAACATGGAGAACCCAAAGAGAGGAAACCTGTTGGCATTGCATGGAGTTACTATCTCTAAGAGTCAATGTCCTAGCTCTTGTGAAGAAAGGGAACACATGAATTTTGATTCCATATGTATCAACAATTGGATCAATCATGTACCCAATGTTGTGCACACGTCCAGATTTCTTGTATACTTTGAGCATGACAAGCAGATATCAGGCAGATCCAAGTGATGCTCACTGAATAATTATGAATAACATCCTCAAGTACTTGAGAAGGACTAAGAATCAGTTCTTGGTATATGGCTGAGAGGAAGAGTTGGTGGTAATAGGTTACACTGATGCAAGGTTCCATACTGATGAAGATGATTAAAAATCACAATTAGGATTTGTGTTTTGCCTAAACAATAGAGGTTTAAGTTGGAAGAGTTCCAAGTAAGAAACAATTTTTAATTCTACAACAGAGGTTGTGTGTATTGTTGCATTGAATGCAGCAAAGGAGGTTGTATGGATCAAGAATCTCATTACAAAACTTGGGGTTGTTCCAAGCATCAGAGAAACAATTGAGCTATATTGTAACAACAATGGAGATATTGCACAAGCTAAGGAACCCAGATCACATAAGAGCTCAAAACATATACAAAGGCGGTATCATCTCATACGAAAGATCATACAATGAGGAGATGTAAAGATTTGTAGAGTTCCAACTGAGAACAACATTGTTGATCCCTTAACTAAAGCACTTTCACAGTAGAAGCATGATGGCCATGTTAGGTCACTCAGAATAAGATTCATGGGTGATTGGCTCTAAGTGCAAGTGAAAGTCTATTGGTATGTATGCCCAGTAAGCCAATCATATGATGATTGTAATGGCATAACTTGTAAATGATTTGATTACTAATGAAGGCAATCTTCCAATTTATTTTGTTTATTTAGTTTTTGAGATAATGAAATAACATAATAAATGTATAGAGAACGATACTACTCGATGACGTATGTCTTCAGGTTGAGGACTTGAACAATGAGATCATATGAATGTTAAGAGTATATGCATTCTTGATATGTCCCTGAGGGATTATTATTGTGGAAGGTGAATAGACAACAATGACACATAAGATCATAGTGTGAGTTGGTTGATGATAGAATCTCATTAGTCATGATATGGTGATATCAAACCAAGCACACAGATACATGTTAGAGAATAGTGGATCAGACAGACCCACCATGAGAGTGATACACGAAAACCTTAACTAGGTAAGTTATAATCATGTCTTGTAGTAATGGTGGCATTTGTCATTCTTAGACCTGAAATGACTACACTCATCACATGTCATTCACTAAGCTATGACATCATCAAACACAATCTTGAAACATGGGTAGTTATAAAGTTGATGATTGGGTGACTGTGACACATGGGGACTGACTGTGAGTGATAGATATGGGATTTGTCCCTCCTAAGGGAGTATGATATCCAAGGCCTCTTGATTAGCGAGACTGAGAAATGTGTAGCCATGCACATGTGAGTCAATATGTGATATTGAGCTTACATATATCTTAGATAGTCTGCTCTGGTTCAAGAAACATATTGAATAATAATGAGGATGATTGTTCCATGCCTCTAGTTCAATTGGGATATCAGTGACAAATGAACTATAAGAACATTGTAACACCAGACACATATTTTAGGTTGAAGTTGTTCTCGAACTTTCCATTTACTTGGGTAGCAATGATGTGTGACTAGGAAATGCTCATTGCTTGTGATGTCATAAGTTGTTATGGACGTTCACTTCCAATGTAATATGGGACTGATAGGGTCACACACATAGGAACTCATCTAGAAGAGGAGTTTAATCTTGAATGATAATTGGATTGATTACTAAAGTTTTTAGGCATTCAATTAATGTAATAGGTCAACTAACTAGACTGCCAAATCATCAGTTCAAAGGTTGAGATTGGTGTTTGGAGTGTTAGGCTGATTGTATTGTGCATTGGTTGGAATTCTACCTGACCCAGACTACAAGATGACCGTCTCAGGTGGTGTGAGACGCTTGTCTCACATGCACTAAACATCCATTTTAGGGGTGCAATTTTATTACATCAAGGATTGGTGTTGATGTCATGACATACACTAATTGGAATTGCATTACTGACATATGTTTAAAATATGAGAAACTACAAAACAACCGTATCACATTCCATTCGACCATCTGGGCATGCCAGACGACCATTTTAGCTGTTGTAGGTTGCAAATTTTCCAGAATTGTTGTGAAACGTTGAGATCTTTCAGTCCCTTGAACTCCCGCATAGACTGGGAACCCTGCCCCTAACCCTCCCTATAAATAGAGGGGTACTGGGGGCTTCCCAGAGCACAACATAGATAATTGAGAATTAGTTGCTCTAAAAATTGTTGTCCTCTCTAGTTGTGGTAACCAAGAGAGCCTGGGCAAGTCCTACCCAACTAGGGAGGGATAACCAAGGGAGAGAAACATTGGTGACTAGTACACCAATGGGACAGACTAGTACACCAATGAGAGGGATAAATCCTTCATGTCTATTCTAGCAGGACAACATGAGTTCTAGTTGGTCCGTGTGGACTTCGCTAGAGGTGAGGTGGACTTTTCCCGTTGCTAAGGAGGACGACGTCAACCAACAGTCTGTAACGACAGGAGTTGTTATAGAAGACAATGTTCGAGTTTGTTGTCCTTGGAGGAGTAGTGAGACGAGTCCCAATTCAACCAGGAGCTACACAATCACCGTCCAATATAGAGTGCACATCTACATCGACGAGGATTGTCATTGAACTTGCTCTGGGACTAGGTATATCTTTGTCAAACCATCCTTTCCATTGCATAATTATTGATGTGATTCATTGGTTATGTCAGTAAATATTATATTTCTACTGCCTATGTGATGCGTTATTTCCCTACTAATATTCCATAGAAGATGATTCAAAGAAACACACCAATCTATCATTTATCAACAAAATTCGATGCTATGAACCTACAAAAGCATTAGTTAAGTGACAATCATGCTACTAAAAGGTATCACATAATGAAAGATGTACAATGGTGGCTTAGTCTTGAATACGAACTAGCACTTTTACTCTAATTAAAATTTCGTATCTCCCCAAAAATGGCATAAAAACTTGTTGATCGCCTAAGGCAAACAAGTTTTAGAGTTTATATGTATCAACTCATTGATCACCTGCAAGTATATGGGATCAATTGTAGTCAAAGTCGAACCATAGGGAGCATGGTTATCTAGGTGCAAAAGGACTAACGTTCAACAATATAAGTCGATTACAATAGTAGAGTTTGGTTGAAATTAGTTGAAAGACAAGTAAACAACAAAAGAACTTAAATACAAGGTTCAATTCAGATTTTAGAGAGTCTTTGACATACAATTTTTCTACAACAACATCACATCATGTGTATCTATGAAATTAAAGCATGCCATTAACTTGCAAGGAGGTTGTCATCATCATGCGCCTCCCGATGACACGAGATGGTTCTCATCTTCACATAACACTTCCATGTCTATGCTTAGATTCGAACACAACCTTGAACCCTCAACATTCTCCAGCCACTCCCATGGTCAGGAGTATATTTCCATGAATCCTACTCCTTACTCCCTCATACATCTTCCCTAAAAGTACAAGGAAGCATAAAACATGTATAAAAGGTGGCCAACCAAGCACACAAGCAATAAAATATAGTAGGCATCCATGAAGAAGAAAATTAACTAGCATTCGATATAAATTTTGAGTTCACATGAGTAATGGCAAGGGAGTTACTCTCCCATGCCCAAGAAGAAGATTCTACTCGTACATAATGGAGAAACACAAGAACATTGCATAATTTTCAGAGTTTTGCTAGTTAAAGAGAAGAAAAAGTGAAGGAAACCAAAGGTGAAGGGAAGGGAAGTAGAACTCCAATTAAAGGATGAAATTCCACACTTGGAAATGCTTCAACTCAGACAATCTACCCACGTGAGAAGCTTGAATGAGAAGAAAAGCTTTGTTGCACCTTTTGGAGAAAAAAATGGTGAAGAATGGAGGTTCTTTTCCAAGAAACCTCTTCTTCCTCCCCAAAATCACCCTCCTCTTGATCTATAACTTCTCTGGGACAAAATATGTCTCAAATGACCAGTGATAACCACCCCAAGTGGTTGGACTCACTTTTAAAATGAGGGGCAGTTGGTGCTGAAATTTGTAGAAAACTGATGGAGACACAACATGTCTTTGTGGAGACACGATGTGTGTCATCGAGTAACCAGTTGCTGAATTGCATCCTCAAGATAAGTACACAGTGTGTTCCAATAAGGAAACACCATGCAGATGCTACTAGAGTCAATCTGGGAAGATATCACATGTGGTGTGCTATTAAATACACAGTCGTGTGCATTGGCAGCAAGCTGAAGTCAGCCTTTGAATTGTAAGGATACACTATGTCTTAATAAGGACAAGTCGTGTCTTTTGCTCTGTAGTTTGGGCATCATGGCTGCTAGAAACTTACATGACTGTGTGTTAAATAACACACGACGTGTTCTTTGCTTCATGAACTCTTTTTGGAAAGTTACACGTCATGTCTTAATTAAGACACATCTTGTTCGGTGTTGTTTCTTCAAGATGAACTCAAAATTGGTTGCAAGTCAAAGGGAGATCCAACTAAGGCTTGATTTGGGTTGGACTATCTTCAATTTGTCATTTTCAACATGTTCCTATGATCAACATCATGCAACAAGTTAAATAACTAAATGGAAGGCAAAATGAACTGAATTTGTGTGTGAATGTGTGCAAAAAGTAGATATGAAATGCGCACATTAGGTATGGATGGGTTCAAGATAAGTTCATGTTCTAAATTAACTGAACTAAATCTTAGTAGATGTTCTCCTGGACCTGCAAGTTGTATGCATGTTGGTACATCGTGTAGCCCATCATGGTTTCATTAGACACCGAGAATGAGGCATGGTCAGGTCTAGGAGGAGGTGGAGGATCATGGGTGGAGCTCAAAGCATGGAGTGTGGTAGAGGAGGGTGGGATGAAAAAACTTTTTGGCAGTGGTTTCACTGACATAAATAGCTTTCCTACTTGCTATGTAACCAAGACCATGGAAAAGGGATTTCTCAAAATGGTGAGCAAACAAACCACACCTCAAGTTGGGATAAGGTGGGTGGGTTCCATGGGTATTCTTCCTAGAGTAAAAATAGGCCATGTGATGGAGAATGTAATGGGCCTATTGGAGTTTGACATTACTAATAGAATAGTACATTAGCATACCAGTGTTTTCTACAATATCTGTTTGGTTTTTCTTTGGGTGGATATTATAGTTGACTACAAGTGCAGTGAGGCGAGTCTTGATTTGAGGGAGGAAGATCAAAGAATGACTTTCTTCCAATAGGGAACCCCAAGTTTCTTTATGAACTAGTGGATGTCAGGTAGGGTAAGCCCAATTTTAAAGTCTCAGTACACCTTCTCAGGGTCAAGGAGATCTAGATATTGGTGATAGGTGGTCAACCATGTATATGCGGTGGTGGTGCCATTGATGAAAAAATTCAAGGAATACTCAGAGATGGAAAACTTAGTACCCACAATCATGGAGGTAAGGATCACTTGTTGGTTAGGGGTGGCGTAAGAGAAGTATAGTTCCATGTGAGGTTTGCATAGAATTCGTGGATAGCTTTTGTGAGAAAAAGAGAGTTAGTATAGCACAATCGCTCTACACATAATGCACCAAGATGTTGTGCATTGAACCTGACATCAACCTCATTCATCCACTCACTTTGAGATTCAAGAAAATCACAAAAAGGAAAAGGATTCCTGGGAAGAATCTCCTTATACCTATTAACTACTTAAGAGGAGATGAAGGAGGTTCCATCAAAGGAAATGACCCTAGAAGAAGTGAAGGACGAAGGTACTCCAGATGGACTACTCCTTTTATGTCAGTTTGAAGCCATGGAGAAGCAAGGAGCGTTGAATGGTAGTAAAACAATGGAAGATGACAGGTGATTTAGGTCATCCAAGCAGCTGGGTCAAGGTGGGGAAGGCTAGGGTAGGTGATCTGGGGCTAGAGAGGGTGAAGGAGAGGTTTGGGTATCCTAGGGTTTAAGGACAAATTTGAGAGGAGGGCTATAGGTCGACTTTTTTCTAGTCGAGAGGGAGAAAGTGGGTTGATTGCTTATATATTTTTCCACCCAACGGTGTTTTCAGTAGAGATTTAGGTTTGGGAAACTCAACTAATGGTGTAGTTTAGTTCAATCCTTGGCCTATTGTCGATCGCGTTTCTCCCAGAACAAACTCAGTCAACAGGTCAATCTATCCAAAAGATAAGAAATTTAATTCTAGGCTACTGGAGTGCTATATAAATTTCTTTTTCTAACCTATCATATATTTTGAATGCATTAAGGCACATTTCACTCATCATGGGCTACTACATTAGAGTAAAACAATTGTTTGTGAAAAATAGCCAAAAATAAGCAAAGCAAGGCATAAAACTAGGCATATTTAGCACTAACAAGCAAAAGGTGAGAAAACAATGAGCAAGAACATATAGGTAACATGACATCTAGACATAAGGCATATCATTATCATCAATAGTAGTGATAAGCAATTTTAATCTAATAAAAGTAAATTGTTTTCTAGCTAGAGGTTTTGTGAAAATGTCTACAAGTTGATTTTGTGTATCCACATGTGTGATATATATATCCTTTTTGGTAATGTAGTTATGAAGGAAGTGATGGAGGACCTTTATATGTTTGGTTCTACTATGAAATATAGGATTTTAAGAAATATCAATTGCACTAATATTATCACAAAAGATAGGAGAAGCATCAAAATGAATGTTTCATTCTTGGTGCATTTGCTCCATCCATAGGACTTGGGCACAAAAACTCCCAGTTGCAATGTACTCAACCTCTATAGTTAAAAAATTCACTGTTCTTTGTTTCTTATAGAACCAAGAAACTAAGCATGGTTCTATGAGGAAGCAAGTGCCACTTGTGCACTTTCTATTAATTATGCACCCTGCATAATCCACATCACTATAAGTAGTAAGAGTAAAATCCCTTGACTTGGGATACCATAGTCCAAAATTTTTCGTTTTGGCTAGGTACTTGAGAATCCTTTTAACCGCTAAAAGATGGGATTTTTTTTGGCTTGATTGAAATCTAGAAAACAAGCTAACACTAAATATGATATCAGGTCTAATGGTAGTTAAATATAGCAAGCTACCAAGCATACCTCTATAGAGCTTCTCATCTATCTTCTCACCTTCCTCATATCTATCAAGTTTGGTGGTGTTTGACATTGGGGTGTCCATCGACTGAGTGTTCTCCATCCCAAAGTGCTTCAAGAGTTCATTTGCATACTTGCCTTGGTTGATGAAGTTTCCTTCCTTTGTTGATTGATTTGGAATTCAAGGAATAAATTAAGCTCCCTCATCATACTCATCTCGAACTCACTCTGCATAAGAGAACTAAACTCTATGCAAAGATCAAGATCAGTTCTTCCAAAAATGATATCATCAACATATATTTGAATTATCAAAAAGTTGATAGAAGTGTGTTTAACAAAGAGGGTAGAATAAACTTTTCCCATGACATAGTCATTGTCTAGAAAAAAATTTCTTTAATTTCTCATATCAAGCTCTAGGGGCTTGTTTGATACCATAGAGAGATTTTTGCAATAAATAAACACAATTAGGATGTTTGTCATGTTCAATATCGGGAGGTTGATCCACATAGACTTCATCCTATATTCTACCATTTAGAAATACACTTTTAACATCTATTGGGTAAAACAAGAAATTCTTATGGCTAGCAAAGGCAAGTAACATTCTAATAGATTCAAGTCTAGCAACAACAACATAAGTTTCATCAAAGTTAATACCTTCCTATTGATTGTAGACTTGAGATACTATCCTTGCTTTGTTCCTTACCACTTTGTTGCTTTGATCTATCTTGTTTTTGTAGATCCACTTGGTGTCAATTATCTTCCTATCATTTGGTCTTGGCACTAAGGTCCAAACTTTGTTCTTTTCAAACTGATCTAGCTACTCTTGCATAGCTAGGATCCATTCATCATTATTGAGAGCTTCTTTTACATTTTTGGGCTCAAGTTGTGAGATGAAGGTGTTGTCTGCTTTTTCTTTGTTGAAGGTAGCCCGCGTCTTCACCCTTTAAAAAGGAGTGCCAATTATGAGCTCTTTAGGATGATCTTTAGCAAATAGGGGGATTGGATCCTTCTTTTCTTCTTTCTCTTCTTCATCTACTACCACCTCTTTTCCTTTAACGTTGGTGTTGATCTTTTTAATCTAGTAATCACCTCATCTACAACATCATAATTTATAGTATTCTGGGAAGTAGAGGGGTTAGTTTCATCAAATTTAATGTTGATAGATTCTTCTACTTTAGACAGTTCAATGCTAAATACGCTATAAGATTTATTATAGTGCTATAACCAAGAAAGAAAGCCTTCTAAGATTTCACGTCAAACTTGTTGAGAGAACCCTTGATGTTTAAAACAAAACAAGGAAAACCGAAAACATGAAAGAAATCAATAGAGGGCTTTCTACCACACCATTACTTATAGAGGGTTTTATTTAAAGAAGGATGATTGAAAACCCAATTTTGCACAAATCATGAAGAGATAACGTCTTTTCCCAAAACTTATTTGGAGTAACATACTCTAGAAGCATGATCCTATCCATTTCCTATAAGGACCTACTCCTTCTCTCAACAATCCTATTTTGTTGAGGTGTACGAAGGGAAGAAAAGTTGTGCATGTAACCCAATTCCTCACAATACCTTTCAAACATATTATTTTCAAATTCTCCCCCATAGTCACTATGGTTAGACATGATCTAACAAGAAGCTTAATTTTCAACCTATTTGCATAAATTAGATATAACATTGAGAGTATCACTTTTTGAAACTAAGAAGATAGTTCATGTAAAGAGAGAAAAGTCATCGAAGAAAGTTCATGTAAAGAGAGAAAAGTCATCGAAAATCACGAGGCAATACTTGCTACCATGAAGTGATTGAGTTCTCATTGGTCTAAATAGATGAATGTGAAGAAGTTGGCTTCCTTGTGTACTAAGGACTCCTTTGGATTTAAAGGAGGATTTGGTTTTCTTTCCTTGTGTACAAGGTTGGCATTCCTCATCCTTCTCAAATTCCAATTTATGAAGTCTTTTGACCAATTCTTTTTTCTCAACTTCTTCAACTGATGCATATTTACATGACCAAGCCTATGGTGCCACAAAGATATAGCACTTTTATGAACAAAAAGGCATTTACCAAGAATAGGATTAAGAGAATCAACAACAATAACATAAAGGTTTCCATTTCTAGTTCCCTTAAATATAACATTGTAGGAGAGGGAATCTAGAAGAAAGCATTCAAGTGAGGTAAATATAACAAGATAACCATTATCATATAATTGGCTAATACTAATTAAATTTTTATGTAGGACATCCAAAAGAAGTACATTTTTTATTCATAGTGAATCACCTACATCACCCTCACTTATAACTTTACCTTTGTTGTTGTCACCAAAGGTTCCGATCCTCCTTTCTTCTTTGTGAAATTATTGAAGTGGCTTATCTCACCAGTCATATACTTGGAGATGACTGGTGAGATAAGCCACTTCAATAATTTCACAAATATGCCTTTCTTCTTTGTGAAATTATTGAAGTGGATTATATCACCAATCATATACTTGGAGAAACCATTGTCAAAGATCCATTTTCTTTTTACCTACAAGAAAGGATGATGTTGGTACCCAATTCAAACCTTGGGATCTAGAGTTAGCTTTGGGACCCATTTCATCTTTGGGTTGGTCCCCTTCTCTTTGTAAGGACAATAAGTAAAACAACAATAATCACTCTTGCAATGTGCATAAACCATAGGGTTCTTAGATATGGATGACTCTCCATGGAAAATAGGAGGCCCCTTTCTCTTTTTCTTACTCATGCCCTTCCTCTTGAGAGCTCCCTCATATCCCAAACCACTTTACCACTTTGTTTGGTAGAGTGATCTAGAACTTAATTGACTTTTTACCTTTGGGTAATGTTTGCAAGGAACCTCTAAGCATATGATTATCATCACTAATAGTAATGATAGTAGAATAAATACTAGCTAAATAATCTTGAGCATGAAGTAGGTCGACCTCTAGACATAGGGCTTCAATATGATAAGAATCTCTATCAAGAGTTATACTAGCTACTTCATTACTTAGCAATAAAGGTATAGAAGAATGATCATTAATTTTAGCAAGAAATATAGCATTTTTAGTTCTAAGAAAAGAAAGCTCATCAAGATAGATTATATTTTCATCATTCATATTATCACAAGAATGTCTAAGATCATTGAACTTGGTAACAAGTTTATCATATTCAGTTCTAATCAACACAAGCTCATCAATATGAGTTTGGTTCTCATATTTAAGACTATTCATGTTCTTAAGATAAGTCCCATTCTCTACCTCAATGGAATTGTATTGTAGCTCAAGATCAAGAAATTGAACTTGCAAGGAATAAATACTATCAAGATGAACTTTCTCAGTTTGTTCAATAAAATCAATTTTAGCATTCAAGTCATCAATGATTTTTCCTAACCTCTTCTTTTTGGATTTACACTTAGAATAAGAATAGTGAAAAGCATTAAGCATATCTATTAGGGTTTCTTTAGATAGTTCATTTAAACTTATCTCACTTACCTTGCCAATGTCTTCATGAGTTGAGGCCATGAGAATAAGGTGACATTCTCCCCCGTTGGAGCTGGAATCACTAGAAGAAGACTCCTCTCATGAAGCATGGGTTGCATACTTTTTAGTTCTTTCCTTCTTGTCCTACTTCTTGTACTTGCCATACTTCTTGTAGTCCTTATAGCTGCTCTTGTGGTATGACTTCGTTTCTTTGGGGCAATCATTCTTATAGTTTCCTTTTTGACCACACTCATAGAACCTTGAAGTAGAGGAGGAAGACAACCTTCCCTTAAGTGTTTCCCCTTGGAATAGTTAGCTTCATGATCACTAGGGGCTTCATCTTCACTTGAGGGAGTAGACCAAGAATCAAGTTGTTGTTTAAGAACAATTACCTCCACTTGATCTTTGAAGAAATTTTCCTTCATCTTCTTTGATTCCTTCTCTTCAAACTTTCCTTCTTCTTCTTGCTTGTCAAGTCTTGGCTCATAATATTAAAGCTTCCCAATGAGCTCTTTGGTATCTATCTCACGAAGGCTTCTTGCTTCTTCAATGGAGGTCCCCTTGAATTACCACCTATTAGTAAGAGACCTAAGGATCTTGGAGTTTATGGTACCTTGATCCATGGGTTGGCCCAAAGAAGCAAGTTCATTGATGATGGTGTTGATCCTTGAGTACATTTCATCCACTCTATCGTTCTTGCCCATCTTGATGTTCTCAAGAAGTCCTTTGAGCATGTGAACCTTTGGCTTCTTGACTTGCTTGATCCCTTAGTATGGTTGCATAGTTTGTTCCATATCTCATCAGTTGTGTCCTAAGAAGAGATTTGGTTCAACTCAGAAGGAGTGAGAGTTGCATAAATGATGCTTATGGCCTTTGCATTTAGTTGTGTCTTCTTCAATCTATATTCATCCCAAGTGACCACATCTCCAACCGACTCCTTGTAGAGAAGGATGACTACTTTGCACATATCGTAGCTCATCCCTTACAAGTAGAACTTCATCATTCACTTCAAATAGAAGAAGTTATCATTGTTAAAGATTGGAGGCCTCATGTATGACCCACCCTACAAGTTGAGAGAACCTTGAAGGTTGTCCCCCATCTTCTCGTGTCATGGGAGATATTGTCGGAGTAGACTATGGCTCTGATACCACTTGTTGGATTAAAGGGCTCTAGAGGTGGGGTGAATAGAACTAAAAAGCACTTTAACCAAATTGATTAGACCTTCAAATTACTTCAATAAGTAGGATTGCAAATATGGAATTTGATGCGCAACTAAACATACATAGTAAGGATAAGAGAGATTGAAAGAGATTGAGAACAAGATATGTAGAGTGGTTCCAAACTCCATACCAGGAGAGTACATCCACTACCTAGAGAGGTCAATACCTAGTATTTTTCAACCATTGCATACTTATATTCCACTATAAGACATTCCTTTTGCAGGGTAAGTATACCTAGATCTCCTTTTTAGGACTAAAAGGAGCCAATAGACCTTACAAGCTCTTACCTATCCTTTGAGCTTGAGTCCTTGACCTCTGCAAGAGCTTACCCACTCTTGAACGATATAGACATCTTTTCCAAGGAGCTTCCCTCTTGCACTGAGTCTTCCACCTTAAAGGAATTACCTACTCTCTTGAAGTATCTTTAGTCTTCACCTTCTCCTTCACCTTGAAGAAGCTTTCACCAACTTTGCTCTTGAGTAAGGGATTGGGAAAGAGAAGATTTAAGAACTTTATAAGATTACAATGGAGTGGCTCTCTCATACATAGCCTATCTCACACATAAAGGCATTCTGATTAGTAAGAAAGAGAGAGAAGGAGGATCCATGTGGGAAAAATCACTCAATTATAGCTAGTAGCAAGGTAGGAAAAATTGGAATGAAGTCTAAGGGCCCCTATTTATATTCGGGGCTGTCCAGTAGCTGTTAGAAGCACTTGGGAATGAAATCTAGTCATTTGGCATGTTGCAACGAGTCTATTTTTAATGTTTGAAACATTCTGATGGCTAGAATCACTTTTTATACACACTCTGTACAGTGCATTCAATCACATTTCAATAAAGGTAACTTGACCGATTACACTATTTGACAAACTAATTTTGAGTTGTCGAGAGTTTATCCTTGATGTAACTCGACCGACAACTTAAAATCACTTTGTCTGTGTAGGGTGTTAGTTGAGTTGTCATTAGGACAAACTCAGTCAAACCTGATAAATTCCAACACCCATCCTAGGCGTCGGTCCAGTTTCCAAGAGGGAAACTCGACCGAACAGACTACCTGTGATGCATTTTTGAAAATTGTCAAGTGCTTAAATGTTCATTTCAACTGATCCTAATTTTTTCTCACATTAATTACAAGCCATAACATCACTACAAATGATTACAAAAAATTCCTATGTCATTTAGGGAGTTTTCTACAATAGTGCATCTGCATTAACTTTGCCTTGTATTTGATCAAGCTAGGTCTTGATTGAATTCATCATTTTCATGTACCTAATACCTAAAACCTAAAACCTATCTCAAATAGACATATTAGATACACATGAATGGAATGGTTAATTCATCATCAAAATATGGACAATACATAAATGTTGGGTCAATAGTTAAGACATTCTTTGATCTAACAAATATGCTTAGCTTATCTAAAGTTTGACTAGAAAGCATTGTGGCAGAAATATATTTCAACCAGAAAACACTCTATCTTAGTAGGTCTCAACTTTTGACAAATAGCTAAAATGACTTTAGAAGAATTATCTAGAAATCCTAATGGAAGTATATAATTATAAACTTTTCTAATGTTGATTATGATCCATCTATCACTTGTTCTTACACGATTACTATCAAGTTGTACAATTTTCACCTATACAAAGTATAAACTTGATGTACAAGCATCCTAGCACACATATTATCACACATTCTTTGTCATTGGATCTTGTATAATTTTTTGGATCTCTTGAAACACTTATTTCACACATTACTAACACAAATGGGAAATATTTACCTCGTCCAAATTATTGTGTGGCATATCCAAAAATCCAACAAAGTTCACTAATTAACTTCTTGATTCATATGGTTTCCTTTGCTACATTAGAGGCAGACACATATTTGGATCTATTGTAGAATCAAATATTGTGTCTTTCTTGAAACATTTCCAGCTTACAACTTCATAATTGAGGAAAAACACAAATCTTGATTCTGATCATTAATCATCCTTGTCGATTTGGAAGCTCATGTCAGTTTATCCCTTTACAACCAACTCTTCCTCCCTTATGTATATTGAGAATTGCTCATTAATTTTTCTCTACATAAGGATGTTCTTATGGAAACCTGGTGACCTTCATTGGGATCTTACTTGTGTATTTTTTTAGGACTAAAGTATACGAGATATCAATATGTGTAGATAACATTACATACATGATAGATCTAATTACGAGCGCATATGCAATCATACTCATGCATGTTCTATCTTCCAATGAGCTTGGACACTGGGTTCCAGAGAGGCTTATACCATGAGTCAAGGGAAGTTTCCAATTTTATACCATCTCATGTGAACCTCTTCAACATTTTGTCAATGTATATATTATGACTTAGACCAAGAGGCCTTCTGGATTTATATCTATAAAACTTAATTCCTAGAAGATAGGATGCTTCACCTAAATCCTTAATGGAGAAAATCTTTACTAATTATCGTTTATCCCAATATAGAGTAGGGATGTAATTATCAATTAATAGTATTTCACCAACATATAATATGGGGAATACAATATGATTACACTCATTTTCTTATGGTCTTGAGGTTCATATTCATTTTTGATAAAGTCAAACACTTTGATTGTCTCATAGAAATGAATATTCTAGATTCTAGTCACTTGCTTCAATTTGTAGAAAGTCCTTTGTATCTTGCAAAATTTTATATCCTCATACATAGTGATAATACCTTCTAGTTGTGTCATGTCGACATCCTCAAGAGAATTTCCATAATGGTTCGTAATTTTTACATCATTTTCCCAATCTTAGAATTATGATAATATGTAATGCCAAGCGTAATCAAGATGCATTTAGCCATAGAAACAATTGAAAGAGTTTTTCATAGTCAATACCTTGAACTTGTCTAAAACATTTTGCAACCAAGCGCCCTTTATAGGTTTGTACATTACCATCCATGTTGGTTTTCTTATTGAAAACCATTTCCTCCCTACGTCTTTTACCTCTTCAATTGGATCCACCAAGGTCCAATTTTTTTGTCATTCATGGATTTCATCTCAGATCTCATGGCCTTATGCCATTCCTTAAATTATGATTCCTTAAGAGGTTCATTGTATTTCTTCCACTCCTCATCATTTAAGACAAACATATAATCTAGTTGAGTCATGAGATATTAAAATCTCACTATCTTCGGGTGACTCCTGCTAGTCTTCCAGGTTCTTGTGTTATGTGAGGAATTTGATATTGCAATTTTTTGTAACTCTTTTTATTCATCATCTACCTCCACATGTGTAGTGTTGTCTTTATGGTTTCTTGGTTCTTTGAGTTTTATTTTCCTTTCACTTGTTTCTAAGGAGACAAATTCCTTTCAAAGAATGTAATGGTTCTTGCAACTAATACTTTGGTTTTAGATGGAATACATAAGTAACATCCCTTGATTTTGTTAGTATATCTAGCAAATTGACCTTTACCCAATTTGGCTCCAAGCTACTATTTCCTGATGTAAGGTTCACTTCCTCAAATATTCATAAAATATGTATTGGAATGTTTTGTTGGTATGTATGCCCAGAGAGCCAATCATATGATAATTAGATTGGCATATATTTTGATTGATTTGATAAATATCAAAGGCAAGCTTCCAATTTATTCTAGCTCAATCGATTATGAGATAAATGATGGAGTAGATTGAATGTCTAAAAAAGGACAATGACTCAATGGTGTATATCTTTGGGTTGAGGACCTGAACAATGAGATCATACAAATGCTAAGAGTATGTACATTCTTATTATGTCCCTAGTCAGATGTCATTGTGGAAGGTTGATAGACAACAATGACACATCAAGACTAGAGTGTGTGTTGGTTGATGACAGTGTCTCATTAGTCATGATATATGATATCAAACCAAGCACATAGATACATTTTAGAGAACAATGTATTGGACAAACCCAGCATGAGAGTGACACATGGAATCATGACATGGTAGTCAGAATCATCTCTCATAGTGATGGTGGCGATTGTGATTCTTAGACCTGAAATCATTGCACTCATCGAATGTGATTGGGTAAACTTTGACATCATCAAACGCAGTCCTGAAATATGGGTTGTGAAAAAGGTGATCATTGGGTGGCTTTGACGCACGAGTTAGACTGTGAGTGATAGATATGGGATTTGCCTTCCTAAGGGAGTATGATGTCTAGGCCACTTCATAAGTGAGACTGAGAAAGGAATGTGCATGCACATGTGAATCAATATATGATATTGATGTCACACATATCTCAGACAGTCTGCTCTAGTTCAAGAAACATGAATGAACATTGAAAGAATGACAACTCCATGCCTTGAGTTCATTCAAGATATCAGAGATAAAGGAATTATACATTCACTAAAACACTAATCACAAATTGTAGAATTGAAAGTTGTTCTCTAACTTTCCTTTTCACTTGAGTAGCATTGATGTGCGACTAGGTATCGCTATTTTCTTGTGATGTCATTAGCTAATTATGGACATTCACTGCCAATGTGAAATGGGACCTATAGGGTCACACTCAAAGGACTAAACTGGAAGAGGATTTTATCTATGAATGATGTTTGAAATGATGATTAGATTGATTACTAAAGTGTTTAGGTACTCAATCAAACATTCAATCAATAGGCTTGACTCAGAATCATCAAGTTCAAGTGTTGAACCAACTGATTAGGGTGTTAGACTGATTGAGAACTGAATTGACTGTGTTCTGCACAATCTGGACCACCAACCGACCAATTCACTGGTTGAACTGATCAGCTCATGGACAGTGAGATGACCGGTTCAATGTAGTGAATCGATCGGTTCAACTGGACCAAACGAGAAGTGTTGAGTTGTCCTGGTTTGTGAGAAAAATATTTTTTATCATTTCACTTGTTCAATTTGATTGGGATAAGAATTAATCTTTATATTAATTAGAAACGAATAAGGAAAGTCAATTGCAGGTAAGTCTAGGAAGTGAAACAACCGGTTCACTGGGTGAACCGATCGTCTCACACTCCCAATTGACTGGTTCACTAGTGAAACGATCAGTTCGCCTACCACAGTGTAAATTCTTCATGGAAATTTTGGACCCTTCTACTCTCGTACAGACTGAGAACCCTAACCCTACCCTCTACCATAAATAGATGGGTACAAGGGGCATCTCCAGAGACACAACTCAGAACATCAATTGCTCTGTAAAATTGTTGTCCTCTCTGGTTGTGGTAACTGAGAGAGTCCAAGCAAGTTCTACCCATCCAGGGAGGAACAATGAGGGAAAGACAACTACAGAACAAGAACTAGTTGTGGAAGAGTGTGTCAGTGACTAATACACCAACAAAAGGGGACAACTCCTTCTAGTTCATTCTTTAGGACGACTAGGGTTCTCGATAGTCCGTGTGGACTATCTATAGAGGTAGGAGACATCTGCCGCTCAGGAGGACAACAGTCAGCCGCAGTTCAGGTCAAGACTAAGAGCTTCATAGACGTTGCTGAAGATAGATGGTTGAAGACCGCACTTACTGCGAGGTATAATCACTGAGCAAGCCTTAGGACGAGGTATATCTCGCTAAAACCATCCTTCCCGTTACATAGATATTGATGCGATCTACTGGTTATGGGTTTATGGTCAAGTAAATTTTTATTTCCGCTGCCTACTCAAACCACGTAAAATCCAACAGTGGTATAAAAGCCACGTCAATACTCTATGTTTTGGGATAATCGGTATGATCATATTTTGATTTTACCATCTTTTATTTATTGCATATGAAGTAAATATTTAAATGAATAATGTGAATATATGATTAACACCACATGATCCCAAACTAATATATGCATATATGATATGGTATATATATGCAATTGATACACGTCGCCCTAAAACAGTTTTGATGGTGGATGTGTAGCATGGTTATGCCCTATAAACCCTATGTGCATGTGTGATTGGTTATGGTTGTTTGTGTCTCAGTCTATGCACGGATCCCACTTCTTCTATTCTAAATGTAACTCAAGATAACTCGAGATTCTCTTCTACCTTTTCTCCCCTCAAATGTAACTCGAGGTTTCAAAAATATTATGTAAAATTGGATTATCTTTATTTCTTGTTATGGTGAAGACTAAAGATGACTGCTTGATGGACTGAGACGATCGACTAAGGAGTAGTTGGTAGACCGATGACAATCCCAGATGACCAGATGAGCTGACCATCTGGCAGAGCCAGATGACCGGCTGGAGGAGAACAACCGACTGGCGAAGAGGTGAGTCGACCGGTTCAAAGGTTGAACCAGTCAACCCATATTGGCAAGCACAAATCTTCATCAATAACAGGTTGCATGTGATGTAGACCTTAGATGACCGTAGTTCCTTGTGGCTGTAAGGAACTACAATAGTATGGCCATAATCATCATTTAATAGTTATTGCATGTTTTGTTTGTGGGATATAGCATGTATATGATACGTACTATATATGTGGTGATTGGATACATATATGCATAATAAGCATTATAAAACCCCTCAAATATAAATATTAAGTCTTAGATGCTTTCCATAAGCAACACACATGAAAAGCTTAATCAACAAGCGTGGGCATCCCAAGGGTGGTGCACTATCTATCTCGTGGAAGTGTGATGGTAGTTGTGTGGGCCCGGAAAGCGGGGTGCACTCCTATCATGTTGGTTTTTGGGTCAAGCTTAACTAAGTGGTCTTAATGAGATTAAGCACTTACAGGTATGCAGATGACTATGCATATCATCTATCCAATAATTGCATATGATGCAAATGGTCTTAATAATTGATTATGGATGCTGGAGTTGGTCAGGTAATAACTCAGTTGTTTTGGATCATGGTTCACTAAAAGGTTGTACGATGTAATATTCCGAATTGATGGTGAGGGATATCAGTTTGATCAAAATAGTGGGCGTGATAATTAGTTAAAGACCTAATTAATATTGTCAATTTCCAAATCAAATCGAATTAAAAGAGTTTTGGACTAAAATTGTAAATTTCCTTTTTGTAGAATAAATGGCTACCAATAACAATCACTTTTCATTTTGATTGGTCCTTGAGAAGGACAAGCTAAATGGGAACAACTTCCATGATTGGTTTAGGACATTGAGAATTGTTCTCACTCAAGAGCGAAAACTCTATGTCCTAGATACCCTACATCCAGATGAACCCGTTCCCACTACACCAAAGGCTGAAAGGATTCTTACAGGAAGCATACTGAGGATGCCATTGATGTGAAGTGCTTGATGTTGTGCTTAATGAACTATGAGTTGTAGAGACAACATGAGAACATGGATGTCATTGAGATGGCTCAAGAACATGTATCAAGACTAGGCATGACAAGAGAGATATGATGTCTCCAAAGCATTGTTCAAGTGTGTCATGATAGAAGGAGTTCCACTAGGCCCTCACACACTCAAGATGATTGGGTATGTGGAAAACCTAACTCAACTGGGATTCCCTCTAAGCCAAGAGTTGGATACTGATGTGATATTGCAATTGTTGCCAAAATCCTACAGTCAGTTTGTGATGAACTACAACATGAACAACTTTGACAGGCCACTGACAGAGTTGTTGGGCATGTTGAGGACAACTAAGGAACAGATGAAGAAAGACAAACTTAAATCGGTGATGATGATCAATAGAAAGAAAGGAAAGTCTAAGGGTAAGGGCAAGGGCAAAGCAAAGAAAGGTTTTGATGCTAGCTAGTAGCCCAAGTCATCTTCAACTCTCAAAGCTAAGGGAGGGGTGAACAAGGGAGGAAAATGTCACCATTTTCATGAGCCAGGACATTGGAAGAGAAATTGTGCTCTCTACATAGATGAACTAAAGAAGAAGAAGGAGGGGATGGAAGTCTCCACCTCAGGTATCATGAAATAAACTTAAAATGCTTCTTTATCATATGTATATGATACCAAGATATAGATTTGACATATATGATGTGCAGAATCTGAAAAGAAGTGATGGCCTTTATGAAAGGACAAAGAAGGAACACTCATCAACATTGGAGCAAATTTTTCTGCCATAGATAGAAGTACCTTTTAGTTTATTTTAGCCCAAAGGTCATGTAATAGAGTTATGAACTACTATTTCATTTTTCTAAGTAAATAGAAACATTTTATTTCTGCATCTTGTAATGACAAGGATGTCTATCAATAAAGTTCATCTTTCAATTTCAAAGATATGATCTTTTATGGCAATGCCTTATTTATCTTGCGGTACTTGGTATGCATGAGATAAAATAATAATACCTAAAAGTTTTTGATGACTCAAACAATAAATTAGCATTATCATCTAAACAAATGAATTATAAATTCATCTCTAGGTTCCATGTTGATGGATAAACTAGACTCTCTTGGTTAATGAACCATTAAGAGATATGAATGTCTTTTTTATTGGGTATGATGACAAGTCAATCTTCACTAGATGTAGTGGGAGAATGACTATTCTATTAGGTATAATACATATTGATGTATATACATACCTATTGGAATAAATGATAATACTTCTGATATGGTATTTAATGATATACAAATATGAATATCTTGAAATGTTCAAGAATATCATAAATGAAGAACAAACTTGATAAGAGTATTAATTCTTTGATATGATCAATGCATGAGATACTTAAACCAAATGTTTGAGGACCTTGTGAGTAACTATGATAGTGTATCATAGAGAACTCATGATTAAGGCTAAATCAAATAAGGAATCATACTCTAAATAGTAAGAGCATGATCAAACAAATAACTAATCTTATAGAATTCTTCTAAAGAACATGCTTTACACTAAATAAAGATAAAAAATGAGATTAAGAATCATAATTTTTTTGGATCCTCAAATTCGTTATGTAATAGATACACCTCATATATATAGTAGAAAACACCTTGAGCTTGATGGATAATGATATCCTACAAACTTAAAGGTGATAAATTGGTCATATGATGATGAGCCAATAATCTATCTAGATGATGTTGAGGAACCAAATTTTGAGTTATGGCTTGAAACCATAAGATCCAAAATGAATTCCATGTGAACCAAATAAGGTATGACCTTAATGGTAGCACTTATAGGGATAATACCCATAAGTGCAATTGGTTCTTAAGAGTTAAGACTGACATGGATGACATTTGAAGAGTTGATTGGTTGAAATGAATTTGTTCAAAGTGTTGAACCTGATGATTTTATTTAACCAATTGCAATGTCTATAGGCCATAAAGGATCATGCTTTCTATTGGAACTTGAAGACTATGAAATTTGGCATATGGATATCAAAATTGCATTCCCTAAAGGAATAACATGAGACTGTGAGTGTGACACAACCTGAAGGGTTTTATAATTCTGCTAATGCAAATGTTGTATATAAGTTATAAGAGATTAATCAGTATGATTGATTAAATGCAAGCACCTTAGAACTAAAATCTTTACTTTGATTATATAGTCAAAAGGTTTGATTGATATATCAAAATAAAGAAGGAATATATTATTACAAATATTTAGTGGGAGCATATTCATATTCCACATGATGATTAGGAATAAAATGAAATTGGCGTGGAAATACCTTCTTTAAAGGAATAAATAGAAATGCCCTATGTGATAGGGATAGAGATCTATAGAGTAGTTCTTAAAAGTCTCTTGACCTGATAAAGAGAGAGCATACATTGGCAATCTATGCTAAAGGGTTCAATATGCAATGATTCAGTAGGAGAAAACTTGTCCATATTACATGGGTTTAGTCTCTTAGATGCCTAGCGTCCCAAATTCTTATGAAGAATAGGAACACATAGATAGATGCCTCGTTCATGTACAATTGGATATATCATGTAAGTAATCACCCCATTATCTTGTATGTAATGGACATGACAAGAAATATATGCATTCAACATCTTGTATGTATTAGACATGACAATTTGATATACTCATCCAGTTATCTCGTATGTTATGGACATGACGAGTGGATGTCTATCTACTTGTAGTGAGAGTCACTAGAATACCATAAAGAACGTATTTAAGTACTTATGAAGTATTATAGGATTAGTTCTATGGTAATAAAAAGAAGAGTTGAGTGTAAATGAGTTACACTGATGCAATCTTCCAAAATGACATAACAATGATCACAAAATGAAAAATATAAAAGTTATATTCAATTGTAAAGTGAACAAGAGTTGTTGAATGGAAATGTTTTGAGTAAAATTAAAAGGCCATTTAATTCTAAAAGGAATGTCGAGTATCCTTGTGTTATGAACACTAGAGGATACTATATGGATCTAGAAGTTCATACAGATGAACTTACAGATATTCCGATCATTGATGACAAAGTAGAAATACTAAGTCAAACTATGGAGCTAATTGTTAGGTAAGGAATATCAGATAGCATATTACAGAAACTCCATCTCATACAAAATGTCATACATTGAGGAGATGTGAAACATGCAATATACCGACTAAAGAAAAATGTTGCTAACTCACTAGATTAGCACTAGCCCAACATAAACATGTAGGAAATGTTTAGATATCACTAAGTATATGATTCAAAGATGATTGTCTCTAAGTGCAAGTGGGAGTATGTTGGTCTGTATGCCCAGAGAGCCAATCATATGATGATTGGATTGGCATATGTTCTAGTTGATTTGATAAATTTCAAAGGCAAGCTTCCAATTTATTCTATCTCAATCGATTATGAGATAATTGATGGAGTAGAATGAATGTCTAAAGAATGACAATAACTTAATGACGTACGTCTTTGGGTTGAGGACCTGAACAATGGGATCATATGAATGCTAAGAGTATGTACATTTTTGTTATGTCCCTAGTCAGATGTCATTGTGGAAGGTTGATAGACAACAATGACACATCAAGACTAGAGTGTGTGTTGGTTGATGACAATGTCTCACTATTCATGATATATGATATCAAACCAAGCACATAGATACATGTTAGAGAATAGTGTATCAGACAGACCCACCATGATAGTGGCACATGGAACCATGACATGGTAGTCAAAATCATCTCTCATAGTGATGTTGGTGATTGTGATTCTTAGACCTGAAATCACTACACTCGTCGAATGTGATTGGGCACACTTTGACATCATCAAACACAGTCTTGAAACATGGGTTGTTATAAAGGTGATGATTGGGTGGCTTTGACGCATGAGATAGACTGTGAGTGATAGATATGGGATTTGTCCCTCCTAAGGGAGTATGATGTCCATGCCACTTGATAAGCAAGATTGAGAAAGGCATGTGCATGCACATGTGAATCAATATATGATATTGATGTCACACATATCTCAGACAATCTGCTCTATTTCAAGAAACATGAATGAATGTTGAAAGGATGACAACTCCATGCCTTGAGTTCATTTAGAATATCAGAAATAAAGGAATTATACTTTCACTGGAATACAAATCACACAATGTAGGATTGAGAGCTTGTTCTCCAACTTTCCTTTTCACTTGGGTTGCACTGATGTGCGACTAGGTACCGCTCTTTGCTTGTGATGTCATAAGCTAGTTATGGACATTCACTTCCAACATGAAATGGGACCTATAGGGTCACACATAAAAGATTAACCTGGAAGAGGAGTTTATCTATGAATGATGTTTGGATTTATTACTAGAGTGTTTAGGTACTTAATAAAACATTCCATCAATAGACTTGACTCAGAATCATCAAGTTCAAGTATTGAACCAACTTATTAGAGTGTCAGACTGATTGAGAACTGAATTGACTGTGTTCTGCACAATTTGAACCACCAACTGACTAGTTCACTGGGTGACTGGTCAGCTCATGGACAATGAGATGAACGGTTCACTCTAGTGAACCGATCAGTTCAACTGGACCAAACGAGAAGTGTTGTGTTGTCCTGGTTTGTGAGAAAAAGATTTTTTTTTCATTTCACTTGTTCAATTTGATTGGGACAAGAATTAATCTTTGTATTAATTAGAAACGAATAAGGAAAGTCAATTGCAGGAAGGTCTGGGAAGTGAAACGACCGGTTCAATGGGTGAACTTATCGGCTCACACTCCCAAACACGGTTCACTAGTGAAATGACCAGTTCATCTGTCGTAGTGTAAATTGTTTATGGAAATTTTAGACCCTTCTACTCCCACGCAAACTAGGAACCCTGACCCTACCCTCTACTATAAATAGAGGGGTAGAGGGGGCTTCTCTAGAGACACAACTCAGAACATCAGTTTCTCTGCAAGGTTGTTGTCCTCTCTAGTTGTGGTAACCAAGAGAGCCCAAGAATTTTCTACCCATCCAGGGAAGAATAGTGAGGGAAAGATAACTGTAGAACAACAATTGGTTGTGGAAGAGTGTGTCAATGACTAGTACGCCAACAATAGGGGACAACTCCTTGTAGTTTGTTCTTCAAGATGACTAGGGTTCCCGGTAGTCCGTGTGGACTATCTATAGAGGCGGGAGACATCTGCCGCTCAAGAGGATGATAGTTAGCCACAGTCTAGATTAAGACTAGGAGCTGCAAAGACATCGTCGAAGATAGATGGTTGAAGATTGCACTTACTACGAGATATAGTCGTTGAGCAAGCCTCGAAACCAGGTATAACTCACTAAAACCATCCTTCCCATTACATATATATTGATGCGATCTACTGGTTAGTCAAGTAAATTTGTGTTTCCACTATCTACTCAGACCAAGTAAAACCCAACATGTTTCCCTTTCCATATATCATATGCTATCTTTTTAACCAATTTGAAGGTACACGACAAAGTGTAAATGTTTTTTCTTCTAAAGCATGGAAATTTAATTGTACCATGTATATTTGTCAACAAATCAAATATGTGAGTGGTCGGTGAACCTATACAATGCCCAATTGATAAACACCAAAGGCAATTGATTCTTGTGAGTGATTATGTTAAAAAGATGAAAAAACTTGTCATCTAGTTACCAGTCACATGGGAGTCGACTCCATAGAGGAATTTACAATGACATGAATCCCTCATTTCTTGGGGACCGTTTAGGGGGTTCTTACCCAAGTGATGTCTTAGATAGGATATAATATACATGTTTTGAGAAGCTTTAGTACCTCTTTTCTCACTACATTCTTCATAATTAGGTTGAGTTGAAGTTTTGGTTCCATGACCGATTTATCTTCCTCTTCCATTCATTTTTTGTTGACACAAGATGAGAGATATATCCTTGATATCTGCAATGGACCACCCATGTACCTTCATTCTGGAAAAAGACATGAACCAAATTCCCCTTTGTGTCTTGTTTTTTTATCACTCAAGCACACTACTCATTTATTAATATCAAAGGCAAAGAGAAAGGGCCCAACTACACTTTCAAAATAGCCAAACAAATCAAAAAAGGACTATACACAATCTCTACAAGGCTAAAATATCGAAAAAATTGAGTTCCTACACTTTTCTGTACTAGGAATCTAGTTCTAAAAAATGACCAGATTCCTAAATTTCTAGACGTGATAAAGGATAGTCAGGCAACAACCATAGCTCTCCACACTTTTCATCTTCAACAACTCCAACAGATCCTTTGGCTTGAAACTAATAAAGTTGTTTTGCAAATCTAGATTAAAGTGACCTTTAACAAAATGACATTCACAAAAATGATGATGTCTATTCTCTCTATTGTATTTACACAACATACATATAGATATGAGGCAAAACCCTCTATTCCTCAAATTGTCAACTATATCTAGATAGCTAGAAAAGTTTATCCATGCATTCACTTTAAATCTAATGAGACCTTTAGCTTTCTAGACCCAACAACTCCATGGAATAGGGAGTAGAACATCCCAAGCAGTATCTCAAGTCATTTTCAAATTGGTATATTTATAGCCTTTAAAAGAATCAAATCTACATTCAAGGAATGACTGTAATTAGTTTCTAGGAACTTCTTCAGATCTTGTAGCCTTCTCATATTTGGTATGGACCAATTTCATTTAGTAATAATACTACAGGATTGAGTCAATCTTCCTTTCCCCAACATCAAACACAAAGAGAAATCAACTTCATCAATAAGAAAGTTCCCATTCTTAATCCATTGGTCTCTTTAAAGAAAAAAATTATCTCTGCTTCCTAGAACAAAATTTGTATGAGTAGTTATAATGTTTTTTATTCTCAATAGATTATTCCTCATCGAAGAATAATTATAAGAACTTGAGGACTTCCAAATGGAGTCTCCTTTTAGGTATTTTCTATGGATCCACCAAACCCATAGAGATTTCTTTCGGCTAGCAATATTCTACAAATTAACCAACATACCAACATCACACACATCCCTAGCCAATTTGATGCTTAGGCCACCTTCCCTCTTTGACTTATAGGTTCCATCCCATGCCATAAGATGTATGTGTTTCTTATATCCTTCTCGCCCCAAAGAAATCTTCTAAAAGCATTGTCCACTTCATTACAAATAGAAACAGGAAGGTGGAAAACATTTGCCCAAAAATGATATAGAGCAAACAAAGTAGACCTTACAAGTTTAGTTAGACCAACAAGTGAGAGGAATTCATATTTATAGGATTACATTTTTCCTTTTGGTTTATCAATAAAGGGATGATAGAGATTTTTTTTAATATTCTAAAGAAAAAGGGAATACCAAGATAAGTGATGGGAAGCTTTCCTACCGAGATACCCAGAGTGTCTTCCCATTTTAGTTTAGCAGCATGTTTACTAAAATATGCAAAACTTTTCCCATGGTTGAAATGAATCCCATATAGAGATCCAAATATCCAATAGTTTTTTTCACGGAAAAAGTATTACTTGTAGATGCTATTCCATATATCATCGGGTCATTAACAAAGAAAATATGATAAATTTTCATCTAAGATGAGTTGAGCCTGAACAATTAATAATACTTGAGAAGCCTTGCATGCACATGACAAACAACAAGGTGGCTAGGGGTTCACCTTGCCTCAATCTCTTAGATGGTTTGAAAGAAACAGATGGTTCTCCACTAATCAGAATTTGGTATGAAACAATATCAAGAATAGTATAGATCTAGTCACACCAAAAGCTAGGAAAGCCCATCTTCTCCATAATCTTGATAAGTTACTCCCACCTCACTAAATCATAAGATTTAGTGATATTTTCTTTAACAAAGGATTTAGAGCCACCTGCATGTTTATTGAAACAACTAAGAAGCTCATTTGAAGTTAGAATAGCATCCTTAATATTTCTTCCTCAGACAAAAGCACATTGACTTCCATTAATAACTATTGAAAATAAGATGGAGGATAGAATGATTTTTGTTATTGATAGATGGTAAACTACCCTTTTATATATAGGAGAGGAGGCAAGTACAAGGAAGCATAAGAGAACCTTAATGAGCCAAGACAATTACGCCCATGTACATAATAAACTAAATAATATAACAATAACATCAAGTAAGATTGCACTCATACAGTTAGCAAGAATTTTTGAGATAATTTTCTAAACAAAATTGCAAAGAGCAATCAGTTTCCATTCCTTCAGAGTTTTAGCATCTTTGCATTTAGTAATGAGGGTAATAAAGGTTTTGTTCATCTCTTTTAGAAGTTTGCCTTTTTCAAAGAAATCCAATACAACTTTAGAAAGAACATCCCCTACAATATGCCAAGTAGCCTTATAAAAATGTCCATTAAAGCCATCCAATCCAGTAGCCTTATCACCATCAGATTTGAAAACCAACTCAATGATCTCAGCTCTAGTCACTTTAGTTCCAAGATTCTTAAGATGGTTCTTATTAATCTTAGGAAAAGTCCATTCATCCTTCCAACTAACATGGGAACAATCAATTTCTTTGAAAAGGTTTGTATATAAATCCAAAATATGATTATTAATAGAAGAAGGATAAGACGTCTAAACAACATTAATAACCAACATGTTAACGCTATTCCTTTGTCTCCTTGTTTTTAGAGAGTTATAAAAAAATTTCTATTATTGTCTCCAAGTTTGAGCCACTGTTTCCTATATTTTTGTCTAAATAGGGATTTTTCATGCCCTAGAACATTTAGAGCACGTATTCTTTTATCTTTAGCTAACTATCTAAGATGCAAGACATCCATATTATTTTCAACATTTTCCTGGGCTTCTAGAGCTTCTTTTTCAAGTTTACTAGCTTCATCAGTAATATTACCGACACTCTTATTATTCCAAGTAATCAGTCTTTGTTTAACCTCCTTTCATTTTTTTACTACCCTGAACATAGGCCATCCTTTAAACTCATCCTTCCACAAAGTACTAACTTCATTCTTAAAGCCCTCTTTTTCAGTCCAAACATTGAAGAAATAAAAAGGAATATTTCTCTTCCTACCACTTGGAAATAAACTCATTCTAAGAATTTTATGATCACTGATGATAGAAGAATATATCTCCCCCAATTAGTTAGGTCATATATCCAATAAATCATTATTAAAGAGGGTTTCATCAATCTTTGAGCAAGTATAATTAACACATGATTGCCTATTATCCTAGGTAAAAAAATGACCTTTAAGTTATGCTTCAAACATCGAGTTGTCCTGCATGAAATAGTTGAAATCTTGCATAGAAATATATGATGGATTAGATCTTCCAATTATTTCCTAAACCAGCGTAACAACATTAAATCTCCTCCAATGCACCAAGGAGCATCAGTTCCTTTTGCAATGCTACTCATCTTAGTCCATAGCTCAACTCTTTTTTTATCTTCATTAGCACCATAAACAAAAGTATCCAAACAAGAGAAAAAAATATTACTAATACTCACATGTAAGTGTTGATTAGATTCCTCTATTTGCCTAATATCCATGACATTTGGATCTCAAAGAATAAAAATATACCTAATAGATGATAGGAATGGTTAGATATCCACTTATGATCTAGCCAAAGTCTTTGTAAGATTTTAGAAATCTTCTTCCTTATTAGTGTAGTCTCAGAAAGAAACATAGGAAAAAACTCTTTTGAGGTCATCCTTAACACAAATTTAATGAATGGAATTATTAAGAACCCTAACATTCCAGCAAGTAATAGAAATGTTGTCAACCATTTGAAATATGGTTGACTAGACATCCTCCAATCAAGGTAATCTCACCTTCCTCCCCATCAAGAAGTTCTAGACTTTGAAACTTATTAGGAGAAATAAGACTCAAATCCCCAGTTATGTTCCTCTTGTTCTTATTTGTCTTTGTAGCTCCACATGGGGGGCTTTAGATTTTCCAACCTATTTTAATCCTTCAGCATCTACCTGACAACAAAAATTCATTCTCGGAGTAAATTCCTTCACAGTAGAACCATTGACCCTTTCTATCTTCATCAAAAGAGGTCTCTCGTTAATATCATTAGATACCATGGTCCCAACTTGTTTTCTCACTAGAATATCCAAAGAAGGAGTTGAGTTAACCACCTTGGGAGACAACCTTGTCCTTCTATCACTAGAAGCAATCTATGGCATAGAACCATTAGAAGGTAGTTCAAATGAAATAATGACAGTACACCTACCCATCTCAATGTCCAGGTTTTCAATAGTACTCATAGAGTTCATAATAACATAAATAGGGATAGTTTTCTCTTTTGGCATCCAGGTCCCTTTATTCAGAATCATGCCCCCTTTAGAGATAAGTTTAGAATAGTCCATAGAAACATGACCAAAGGCACCACAATGAGTACACATTTTCAGAATCCATTTATACATAATGTCGATCATATGTTTAATACCAGAATCACTTTTTAAAGAAATTGAAGAAGGAAATTCTGAATTAACATACATCATAATGTGGAGTCCAGCATAGTCTAGGGAAGAGCTTTATTCAAAGCAGCGTACAAATTAACAGGAGCTCCCTAGAAGCTACCAATTCTAGAAAATGTCAAAATATCCTAGAATTCAAAGGTAAGTTCAGAAGATGGACCCATACTGGTACCGATTCCAAGGATTCCTTCTCTACTCTATCACCAATTTCCAAGGTTTTAGAATAAGCGGTTTTATTTTAATGAGCTATGGTCCATCCTCTAGGGTGTGTTGTGTATATGATTGCTCAGAGAATCTAATGAAAAAGAAGCCATGATTTCAAGCGGAGATCTGAATGTAACCTTTGATCTTCCAGGGCCATCCCAAATATCTAGCAAGCATAGGTAGCTGAACTTTCATATCAATCATATAGCCTGAGACCACATTCATCCACTTTTCTATAATTTTCTTTGCTTCAACTTGTGGGTACAAGATCTTCCAGTCTGCCATCTCCACCAAGATGTTCCTGACTACTCCCCCACACCAGCATTGGATTTGAACAAGTTAAGACCACATGAGCAGTTTTGATGCATCACCAAAACCCGCTGACACAACAAACACCAAGGAAGATCGATCTTCTTATCCATTTTCTTACTAGTGAGCCTCTCCCTCTCCCTCTCCCGCTCCCACCCCTTTCAAACCATACGAAGCCATCCCATGACTTATTATATTAATAAAAGTGAAAACTGGAAAGGTCTCTCTCCCCAAAAACACATTATTCAAATGTGGGGATGGAGGCTTCTTCTCTAAAATAAAGGTGATGTTTCTAATGATGGTTTAAATAATTTTAGAGGAATCTCCAAGTCTTCAAATTGACATGCATAAAAATTAGGAAGTGCAATGCATTGTTTGGCACATTCTTTGAGAGAATCACCCCTCTTAATATCATTATTGAGGTTCATTAGATAAGTTTTCAATGGAAATCAAGGGAATGTGTGTGTCATTTTATCACCAATGACTTGAATTATGAGACAAGAGACTAATATCTATAGGTTCATGTGGGTGTTGTACAAATCTTGGAATTCAAAAATTAAAAAAAAATCATATGATGTACTTGTTGTGATTCAAAATCCACCTTAGTCATCAACTTGGTCGTATCTACAATTATTTTCCCCCCATGTAAGAAAATGTTAGACTTGGTGTGTCCTATTACATAAAAACCTACAATACCTTTTGTAGGTTTGCCTTATTCAAGTAGCTTGAATTCTAGATGGTCATCTTCAATGCCTATTGTGAGGCATCATCACCCTTTCTCTACCATGACATGTAATGTATCTTGGAATGAAGGGGCCAATAGTAGATGAAATCCTATTGCATCTTCATTACTAAAACATTTATAGGAAATAGGAATTTACTAACATGTATTGAAACATCTTCATGTTACCCCATGCTCATACTACATATCTTTCTACAAGTTGGATCCTTATTTTTCTAATTTTTAGTTCCTTAAAACATAGTTGTGCAATGTAGAGATAGGAAAGGATTGATGCTCTCCCCAAAGTCACAAAGCATCCCTGAGAGACATGATCCCAATGGAGCATGGTATGCTAAAACATCCTAGAACATTAAGTTTCTGGGGCAACATCCTTAAAATTAGTGCACTAACCTCCCCATGCACATCAACAACCTCATTATCAATGATTTATTTATTTCTAATTGAATGATTCCTTTCAAAACAATTATGTAGGTTGGTATTTGTTCTATCATTTCCACAAGTTGTATGTTGATGTATAGACCCCAAAAGATGTCAAGAAGCTTCTTGAACTATTGATTAACTTTACCCATCTTGAGGTTTGAAGGAAAAGAAATTAATAATACACTATTGCACATGTACGAGGATACATATGTATAATTGGGAGATTACTCCCAATGGTTTTGTATGCACATTTGTCTCGATTTTCTTCTCCATCTATGGTTTCTTCTAAAACTTTCTTGCTTCCTCAATCAGTAAACTACCAGAAAGATTCATATACATATGAAAGCCATCCCTCTATGATGCATGTCCATTATGTATTATCTTTCCACTCCTCAACATCACTTCCTTGACCTTTATGTTGTTAGGTAGCTTAGTATTTATTGGAAATCCCTATCTTGTTGGCTATTTCAGTAGGAAGACAACTGTTAAATATGTGTATCCAATAGATGGACTTATGACTCTTAAATTAACATCTTCATTGTGACTAATCAAAATATTGGTAGTTCTTGTTTGTATATTTTCCAAACATGTCCCCTATCTTGGCAATATTCTTGGCATGTCCAAAATGCTAATAGTTGCTTTGATTATGTTTTTGTAGGTGTGGTGGTTGGCATTATTGTTGTTTTAGTTGAACACCCTTCTAGATTCCATGAGAAGTTAGTATGGTTTCTTTTTAGATAGTGGCTCATTATTCTTGTTTTATTGATTGAAGTACATCACTTCCTCTTATGTGGTCTCAGAAGATGGTGGTCTTACAATCAATTTTATGGTATGGACCATTACAAAAATAAAAATCTAGTGCATGTGTATTTAACCTTGGAAGTCCCCAATTACTTTATTTATGTACTATGCTAAGATTTCAATTCAATTACTTCATTCAATAAAAGGACACAATTTGTTGTCCTTTAGTTAGCATGCTCTACCTCTCATGATCGGTTCATGTTCTATCAATTACTCGTCATCTATTTGCATAGTTCTTCAAGAACGACGACCACCTACAACATTTAGAATACACCTTGTATACATTCACAACCAATTATGCTAAAATTGTCTTAGGTTAAACATATCAACCCCATGATGATGAAATTCTACAACATATCATTGATCCTTTCTCATACTTCAGAACAAGACTTCTGATCAATTTTCTTGAAGTTAGTCTTCCGGACTGGAAATAACACACTAGGAAGACTCAGTGGAATTTGGTTCTGATATAATATATTACATCTTTGCATTTTCCATCAGAGGAAATTGGTAAAGTTTCAAATGAATTATTGTAGTTGGCATTCATTTAGTCTTCATTATATTGCAACACTCCACAAAGGTATAAATGTGATGCATTGGGTCCTTATGGATATGTTCATGGAAGGATTATGACTTCATTATTGCCAAAAATACATGATTAGTTTTAAGACTCCTTGCATCTACTGCTCGTCCTTAGATATGTCTCTATTGTGTAATGTATAATGATACTAAGAATTTATTCCAAATAGTGAGTTATAACTTAGTGTTAAAATTAGTGTTACCCATCTTGATTGGTTAGAATATGTCCATTTCTGGTATAATCAACACATGTGGATTATAATTTACAATTTTCCCTCAACAAACTATGTTGTTTGGTTCAAACACAAATGGTGTAAATTCATCATCACTCATAGCTTAAGTTTTTACCATGCACTAGTACCTAAATAAAAAAACTAGGTGTGATAATAAGAATATAAAAGGTTGCATGTGAATATTAAACTAAAATTAACTAGAGTTGCCAATCAAGTTTCATATTGCAATGCTTCATTTCTCAATTCCCCTAAAGCTACACTAAAACTTGGCATGCATACATAATTGGCATGAATGCAAGTCTGAAATCAAGTAATATATGGATAAAGAGCCATGAGTTATCATTCCCAAGAGGAATTGCAGCATTACAAATTTTTCTAATATCACCAATCATCTAGATAGGTGAGAAGTGTTGTAATTTAATAAAGATATTACTAAAAATTTGAACTAAGTGAATGATTAAAACAAATTAAATAGTTGTTCTAGCAGTGTCTAGAATGTCATATTCTTCACAAATATTCACCCAAAACCTGTTGTATGTTAATGTAACCTAATTTGAGAAATGTTCCACATAATAACTATGTCCTTTTGTAAACATACTAGCATATTATGTGGTATCTGTATGCAACCAAGCCAATTTGAAAAGTGTCTACAATGACAAAACCTTACAATCATAAGGCTACTTTTGTTCCCTTGTGACTTGTGTCTATGAACATAAATTTGATAGAAAATTAGTTTCTAACTAAGAATCCTACGTCACACATTGAGTATGGTGATTAATTATATTCAATGAAAATATATCTTTTGTTCATGAAATTAAAAGTAATATTCAACATATAATTCAATCCTAAGTAATTGATAATTGTTTCATGTTGGACTTATCCCAGATGCTAGAGAAAGAGGATTAGTTCTTTATGAATTGAAATTATTCCATACAAATGCTAATAAATAGGAAGAAATTCATGATGATATAATGTGGAACAAAAAGAAACATGGTGTGAATCACAAACTGAGAGGATATGGGGTCTTCAATCCACTTCCACTTCTGAAATATGCCTTTTTATGCTTTGTGGGTGCCAAGATGGTATCCTTTCTCTTATACTTTTTCCTAGTCATCATTCAATAAAAAGAAATATGACCCTCCTCTATGAAGTGGCACATTAGGTCTAAGGTGAAATCCCATTCATTTTATGAGCGTCGTCAGATTGCAATTAACAATTCTATGTATATTTGGGTCGGGCATCTCTGATTAATGTATGCATTTGTCTATATGTCGATGGGGTGTGGCTTGGCTCTGCTACAAAATGTGGGTTTGTGTTGATAGCATCAATGTGGGTTTTGATGCATTGATTGGACCTTGCATGTGTGTCTACGTTATTGGAAATATTGTTGATAACATTAACCATGTGGTTGATGTGTTAATGTTGGGTAAGTTTTTATACTAGATCAAAGGATGCTATGTCAATAGCATTAACATGGGGGTCAATACATTGATTTTTTATTACTAAAGATTGATGATCATGTTGTTTCACCTACAATCAAAATTAATATACAATTATGTTATTTAAATACTCTCAAATAATTGAACTATTATTTCCAACACCATGGGATTGGTTTACTAATAAACATTTTATGTTTATTAGAATTCACACAAAATGATATTCAATATTTCTAAAAATATTATCAGAATTACACTAAAAATGAATTAAAAAATGTGTCATTCTTATGCATTAATGATAACCAAATTAGTAGGAGTTTATACAATGACGTAGTGTTCAAGATTTGGGTATTGGGCATTTAATGGTATTTATGCAATTAAATATGTGAAACAAAAATAAATAATTCAGTCATATCAATGGTAGTCAAGTGCTAAGTCATAGAGTCTCCTAACCATAGATTTATCAAGGTCTAGGTACAAATCTATCAAGCCTCAAATACTCATCCATAAAACCTAAGATGAGGATTAGAGTTAGAAGGTTAGGTTGATGCATGATACTAACCCAAGTTCAAATTCATTCACAACTCATTAATATAAACATATAGAGAGAGAGAAAACATGAAATTAGATATTTGGCACATATGTTGCAATCAAGTCCTCATGTTTTTTGAAATTACGTATTAGTTCACACACATTAAAGAAATTACAAATTTTGGGAAAAATTGCAAGTTCTTCCAATTAATCAATTGATTTCAAACTTAATCGATCATCAATAATGATTTTAGGTTTAAGTTAGGTTAGGGGCCTTACAGAGAATCCTTCATTACCTGCACTTAAATGATACACATTCATTACTTCAGATACTTGCAAACAAGTCAAACACTTTCTATTTTATTTTTTTGTAACAACAATAGTTATCTGAACTTTGCATATAAAAGTTAATCCCTCCATGTATTTTAATCATCTAGTAAAATGAGATCGGCTAAATTTTGTGACTAGAAATTTCATAAATGGAAACATATGTCCAAACCTTATTTTGGTCAAATGAATATACCGAAAACTTCTTTAGCTGATTCATGCTCTATTTCAAGTAAATTTTAGTCAAGTTTGTCATGTATTGGGGAAAATTTCAACCAGTTTAAAAGTCTAAGAACACCAAACTAACTTAGGTTTTCTTTCTCTAATATTTAAAATGTTGAAAAATGATTTCATATCATCATATTCAATTGTGTTTGAAGACTTGTTGGATTAGTTTATATTACTTTTGATGGGTAGGTGAAGTGGTGTCTTGATATGTTGAAGGATGGGCTACCACGATGGTGGGGGGATACCTCAATAGGTTTCGAAGGTTGGACCCTGACAGGTCATTTGGGGACCTTGTTGGACTTGAGACATGATAGGTTGGCCCTTTATAGGTGTAGTGCAGGTTGACATTTGATAGGTGCAGTCTGGATGACTCTAGATTACATGGTGATGTGGTGAACCTCGATTGGATTGTAGACATCTACCTCATTAGGTGATGCATGATTTCATTGCTCATAAAAGTTCATTAGAATATGGAATTACTAGAATTTACCTAATCCAATTGTAAATAAATGCCACCCATAAGTGGACCGATCTTATAACAATATAGATTAATATCAAACTCAAATGGCAATGTACTTAAGAATCATCTGATCGAGGTAACAAGATAGAAATAGCATTTACATGATAGTTGGATTTTGTTGATTAAGCTAAGATTTCAATATTAAGGAGGTTGGATAAGTTATAATATGAAATTATGGATACACTAGGGTGGATGGGTTTCAACACCACCACCCAATTTCAATTCTCTCTTTGCATCATAAACAAGCATGAACATGTGGACGTTGAGATCTAGTAGATCCAATCTTTTGGAATGAGGACTACACCATGATAGATATCATTCTGAGCTCCTGGTCATGTTACTAAGATATCATATACATGTCATCTCAACAAATACCTATCTGATTTTCTCATCAAGGTTTTAACATGAGATAAATGATATATTGGATCTTAATTTTGAAATTCTCTACATCTCGAGATATGATAAATATGTAAATACGTTGGCAAAACACATAAGTTAGGTGATCAACATTTGATTCAAAGGATAGCATGGTTCATATAGGTAAAGATGCAGTAAAAGAAAAAAAATAGTAGTATGGATATTCCTCACACTCTATCGAGGGGATTACTTTATGTTCATGGTCGTACCAAGTTCAATAGGAAAAAAAGTAAAAGGCATATTCATAATAGGATATGAAGATGTAGCCATGGTGTGTGGTTGCATTATCTTTAGGTTTGGAAATGAGGGTGATCAATGAAGCAACATAGTACACCTTTTGAGGTTCATTCAAGGTGGACTTGCTGGTCGTCAATCTCCCTCTTCACGGAATGGAATTTTCCTTATGAGGGCAGAGTAGGTGGATTAATGGATGGAAGTTTCCTTCAATGGAGATTAGGTGTTGTCTGATTAGCCTCTTTCAAGGTTAGGGCCTTAGAGTTTTGTTGGAGGTGGATTCATCATTGATTGATGTGGTTTACCAATGGATGAAAATGATTGATGGAAATTATAGGCATATGTATATAATGGATTTCGGCATCCTAGAAACATACAAAAGATTATTATTTCCATGAGGCAAGGTCTAATACTACTTATAGCGTGAGAATTAGGGTTTCCAACTTCCAAAATGCCTATATTAGTGGCATTGTCCACAATGAAGGTAGTGGCAAGAGGAATACAAGAGAACAATTTAATGGACAAAATCCATGTTGGCATGTGTTCCATCCTTTGTTAATCACATAGAATCCTCATGGGTTTATGAGTGGGGAAGGTTCTCATCGGTCTGTGGGGATAATAGTCGATGGGTCATCTGTGTGTAAAGTCCTATTAGGATCATAATCTTCATCTAGTTGTTGATGCATCAATGGTTTTTAGACTCAGCTGACAAGAAAGCCATCAAATAAGAATGCCACCTGGAAGAAGCCTCAACAATAATAGGTTTTGTTGGGAAGCACACATCATTGATATGTAGAGTCATTGAGTAGGAATCCCATAAGTTGGAACTTCATTGGTTGGTGATGATGCAAATCGATGATGTGGAAGACTGAAGGGGGGTTGACGTGTGTAATTAGGTTTGCATTTTGGATAGATGAGAAATTTGAGGAGGTCAATGAGAATAGGTGACTGATTAGACACCAGATTGACACAAACCCTATCATAGATAAAAAAATTTCTTTGGGTCCATTTATCAATCTGTGTGACCACCATCGTAAGTTGGTTTATAGATATTAAAGCATGATCCTAATATTACTATCAAGGAATTATGTCAAATCCCTAAAAAAGTATAAAATAAGTGAAAACTACATGCAAACTAATTCTAAAGAAAATTATGAAATATAAACAAAAAGATAGGGGAAATTTGATATCAACTAGAATGAAAATGCACTCGTAAAATAATCCAAATCTTAAATGTTCGTCATCCTCAAGTAAAACAAAAAATAAAACAATCACAAAATGAATAATTTTGATCCATGTGATTGCCTCACCTTCACATCATGTTGATTTCCCTAACACTTGATATGGGCATGCTTCTCAACTTCCTAAGATCATAGAACACATCTAGACAGATCTTCATCTCCAATTTCTTTTCTAAAAAACATTTCCTTTCTACTCTCCCCACTACCAAGCACATCTAAGAGTTATATGAGACTTCAAATATGGCTATTGGCATTGTTTATTGGTATTTGTTTCATGAGAGACCAATAGCATGACTATGAGGTGTTTCTCGAATAAAAGGAGATAAATGATGAAAACATGCATATATGCAACATGGAATTTGAATCTAAACTGACTAGATAATGTCTTTTTTCACTCTATTGAAAGGAAATCTTGAAATATTTAGCTAAATACAATGCATGAATCAAATATGAGATGAATGCAAATAATTTAGCTAAATTGAACTAGTTTAGAAAATGTTTTAACTGAATGCAATGCAAGGATGAGATCTTAAGTCAAAAAAAATTAGGTGTGGGGGAAAGTAGATGCATACCAACCACCTTCCACCCTGAAGTTAGACATTTGCTCATCCTTGAGAAAGCATTATATCAGTGTGAGGAATAACTTGGTTGGATAAACCAGATTCGTGGTTTCTATCTATTTAACAAAATGCATTAACCTACAACAAAAATTGTTAGAACTGATGATACAATCATGATACGAACTATGTAACTAACCCAAAAATGATTCTATATCTAAAAATTAAAGATGATCAACAAAAATAATTGTCTAGTTACCTCCTAAGAAGAGCCATTGTTTAACATTGATGGTTTGATGCCTAAAGATCAATGTCTTAGTAGAGGTGGGGAGAGTGTGAGTGGTAATCATCTTGCATATTGGTTGTTGTAAAATGGTCTTTGATATTCTATATATTCAATGAATTCTACTATTTTATCACTCCAATTTATCACTCCAATTGTGTCAACTCGGTGTGGAAAGATGTGCTTGATGATGAAAGCTCATGAATATTGGGTCCTAAGTGTTCCTAGAAAGAATAAAAAGTGAGAGTTGTGTAGTAACACTTGATCTCTAAATTTTTAGATCTTTCCTCTTCATATGGCCATCATTCCAGATCTTGGAGCACTCCTTGTAAATGTGTGCATTCTCATTATCTATCATCCATGACTCTTCTATATCTTGTAGTTAAGTTTTTGGTTTTCTTTTATGGCTCAATGGTATAATTTGTGTTGTTTGATGGCCCGCTAGGCCTTGTGTACATGATCCATTGGCAGGCGAACATATTTCCCATAAAACATGTGGAAAGGTGTAGTACCTAGGGGTGACTTGTAAGTAGTATTGTAGTCTTAGAGTGTGTTGTTCATCTTGTGAGCCCAATTTTGTGTCATTTTTTTGACCTCCTTTTCTAGAATAGCTTTAATCTAGTGATTGGAAATCTCAACTTGGCCACTTGGTTGTGAGTTGTATGGAGTAACCACATGGTGAGACACATTGTAATTGCAAAGAAGTGGTTAGAAGTTTCTCTCAGGGAAGTGAGATCATCTATATGAAATGATAGCTTGGGGGACTCTAAAGCAAAAAAAAATAACAAATTTGTATATCTTGACAGTTGGCTTGGAGTCATTGGAAACTGTGAGGATGGCTTCCACCCATTGGAAAACATAAATGATAGCAACAAGGATGTAGGAGAATCCATAAGAGGAGTGGAATGAACCCTTTTAGTTCATACCTAAACATAAAAAATATGTTGTTTTTTTAGATAAGTCAGGATGGAAACATATTAATCTTTCCATCCCCTAGCGATCAAATTTGAAACTGAGTTACAACCACTAATTAAGTCTACAATTAAAAATGTGGTAGTACTACTACCATTACACAGGTCCTGAGCTAATAGATTCTTGGTTACATAAGGTGGGGTAGTATAAGGTTTATAATCCCTAGGGTTTTTGAGGTGTACCTTGGCTATTTGATAGACTATGGTGTTTCCTTCTATATTTATGAACTTCACATTCCATCTAGGGGATACACCTCTTGATCTTCATCAACATCTTTGCAAAGTTTGAGTTATCCTGAATCTTGTTGTCTAGTAATCTAACAACCATATTATTGTCTGATTCCACTCTCACTAATGTATAACCATTCAATCATTCTACTTCTAGAGAAAGGTCAATGTCGGTGAGCTTGGCTTCCACTACATCACTAGTATTCAGTTCATCAGTTTCCCCGCGTCCATCAAACATTTGTGTCTCTGATCACGACTACACAAACTGCCCTTCCATTCTTTAAATATACATTTGAATTAATTTTCACTTCATCGTCACTTGGTGGTTGTCACTTCTCCCCCTTTGATACATGTATGGGTAAAGTTTGCATGTTGCATGCCTCAAGTTGGCCTTGGACCTCTTTTATTATATTATTACTTGTTGATTTGTGTGGTATCTCACAACCTCAAATGCATGCTTGCTATTGGATATCTACATATGCTAGCATGAAGTGAGGAATAAAATAGTGAACTCCTCTCTAATGGATGCATTCTCTTGCATCTATTCTTTGATGGATTCTCAACTTGAAAATGGGAGGATGTTTGTGTCTCTCCTAGGATCCCCTTCAATGTAACTTTAGCATAGAAACAATCAGGCATTGCATGGAGTGTCATCTCCTCTTCAACCTTGCATCTTGAACACCTACTACACTCAGCAATATGCCTATTAAAATGCCTCTACATTGTAATCGAAGCTTCGGGCATTAACATCCAAATAAAAGTTTTGATTTTTTATAGAAATATTATCTCCCCAAATAGCTATCAAGGTCCCTTGAGTGTGCATTCCTTTCCCTACCCTCATCTTAGTGTAAGCTGAGCTAGATGTGAACTATCCATTATTAGTAAGGACCCAGGCTCTGACATCTTTTCCATATGAGTGTGAAGGTGTTCCAATTTTTTTAATGTCCTTCACAATCTTCTATGGAATTCAGTCCTCTAGGAAACTAGAGTCCCACTTGCCATCTATGTTCATGAGGTTGTTGACATGAGGTCCTTGATCTCCTCTGTTAGTAGTAGCAGAATCTAAACATCAAAGATTTGTACTTCTTGATAAAGCTATAATGGCATCTCGTCTCTCTTGAAGATGTTTGTAGTCATAGACGTTGGTCACAAGACCTGACATAGTTGTGATAATCCTTGAATATAGAAGTCTAAAAGGAATCATTTTAAAGAACTTTGGAAATAGTTTTGTTTTGACTCATGTGACCATCGGTTGGGCTAGAATGACATTGTTCAATAATGAGGGGATATTCCTCCCCAAATTTGAACTTACAGTAAAGGAAATCCAAACATAGCAAAAATAGGTAAGGATCTTACTAGTAGTCTTGGCATACGCTAGACATAAACTTCTTCTTTTCATTCCCATTGCAATTGAGATGAAGTACTTTGAAAAGTAGGTAGTTCACAAATTGGCATATGGTCACTAGGAAAATATTTTTTAATAATCATTGGTTCATCATATTGGACTTACAAACAACTAAGATGATAGGAAACAAAAAAATTAGCTCTGTCTTTGTCCTTGATATCTAGATCAAACTCTTTCAGTAGTAGGATCCACCTGATCAACCAAGGCTCCATGCCCTTGTTTGACATTAAGAAATTGTTAGCGACATGGTTAGTGTAGACTACCACTTGTGAGTCTATCAATTAGGAGAATTTTTTTTGAAGGCATAGACCATAGAGGGAAGATTCTTTTTAGTAGTTGCATAATTTGTCTACATGTCATATAACATCTTGCTAGCATAACAAATGACATGATGCTTCTATCGATATGTTGTCCTAAAATGGTGCCTAATGTGTAGTCACTAGAATCAAACATTATCTCAATTGAAAGAGACCAATATGGGGCACGAAGGATATTGGTAGAGAGATTTCTTTAGTATTGTGAATTTCTTCATCCAAATTAAATATAATATGAAGTCCACATCCTCCTAGAATAGAAGTGTAAGAGGCTTATAGAACTTCCTAATGTTGTGAATCAACCTCCTATTAAATATGACATGTCCCAAAAATGCACACACTTCTTTGACAATGTTGGAGGAGATAATTTTTTGATCACTTTTATCTTCATCTTGTAAATCTCAATGCTTTGAGAGATGAGACGATGTCCTAGAACAATGCCCTTTTTGGTGGTATTTTTTCCAGTTAAGCATTGGATGTGCTTTTTCAAAATGTTATTAAACTAGCGAGAGAAGATATAGGAATGTATCCAATGAATTTCCATAGAATAAGAAAATCAACCATGAATATATCATCTTAGTAAGGTTGGCAGAGATCATAGACACGCAAGACTAGAGAGTGGTAGTTAAATTGCATAGTCATACATTGCATAGTCCAAAGGGCGTCTTATTGAAGGAAAATGTGCCAAAAGGACACATGAAGGTGGTGTTTTCTTGATCACTGGATTGGATTGGGATCTAGTAGGAGCAGTGTATATATAAGTAATAGAAGAATTTCTAGTGTATAAGTCTCTCTATGACTTGTCAAGAAATAGGGGTGGAATTTATTCCTTCTAAATAGCATTGTTGAGCATTCAATAGTCAACACACATATGCCACCCAATCACATAGTGGATTAGGATAAGCTCATTATTCTCACTTAAAACAATTGTAGTGCATATGTCCTTCAACACTACTTATATAGGGCTCACTTAAGGTGAATCATAGATGGGAAATATGATTCCATATAGAAGTAGTTTTATCACTTCCTTGTCCATGAATTCCTTCATAATTGAGTTCAACTAATGTTGGGGCTCGATGGAGGGATTGTAGTTGTAGAGGGATTTGGCTAACGCTATTAAGTTTGTTCATCTTGTAGAACATTGCCCTCTATTTCTTCCTTAGTTTAGTCAATAGTGTGTCCTCTTGCTCAGATGTGAGAGATGTGTTGATGGTGATTGGGCAGACCTTTTCTCATCTAAGAACACATACTTTAGTCCCTCAAGTTGAAGCTTCATTTTTGGTGTGGTGGGTGTCTTGTTCTTCAATGATGGAGATAGATCTGAGCTATTCAAACTCCATTTCAGGGTCTTCCTTTTTTAAATGAAATAGAATTTTCTCCATTTATCTATCATTCAGCTCATGACAATTAGGCTCGATGAGTGATATCAAAAGAAGGTCTTTAGAAGTAAGTACCTATCATAATTTCATAACTTTGTTGATACAATCCATTGAGAAAACTTTTTCCTAGAAAGAGGGCTCTTCAGACTCTCAAACACTTTGAATTTGATTATGTATTTAACAACCCTAAATACTAAAATTCTAGCTTCATTGTCGATAAGGGATCAGGTTGTTTCAAGGAATAGGCATCCAAATATGAGGGGGTATCAAATATCCTCTTTGATTTCCATGATGAAAAAATCACAAGGGACATAAGATATGGGCCCCACTCTCACAAGGATGTCCTTTACAAGCCTCATATGGGTGGTAATAGAAGAGTAAAGGAGTTTTACCACAATCCTAGTGAGTAGGATATAATCAAAGTTGACGTATACCAAACCCATTAACCTAGTTTAGGCCCACCAAGGAGGGATAAGACTAACCATTCACCTTAATTACTAACTAAAAATTTGCTTTAAAATATTTTTCTTTCTCAACTATATAACAACAACAATTAACAATTGATAGCATCTTGTTTAAGAGCACATGAAATGTTATAACACATTTTGACTTTAACAATAAATAAATAGTTCTCACTTAATATACATCAAATACATATTATTATGAATTTCTCTCTTTTATCACTCTCTCATACCCAAGATCCATAGGAAGAATAACAGACTATCTAACTATTCTAACTATTTCTCTTAAGACCTTAGTTGGTCTACTCCTAATGAAAGTAAGCTTCTGAGTCCTCCTACAGAGCTAAACCCTTACCTGAAAAATGTTTCAGTAGATTGTATGAGCTATTGGCTCAATGCATAGAAAATCATCAAGAAACCATGATATTACAGATTTATGATGTTAATAAATTTATATCTCAGAGTAATACTAGCACGCTAAGTGAAATCTATAATCATACAAAAAGACATGAAATATTGCAATTTGGCTGCATAAGTAATTAACTAAATCCATTTTTTATTTCTTTTCAATCCTCTAATTATATGCCCTGGCCCGACATGAGGTATACCACCAAAAATGTGGAAGCATTCCAACAAGATACAATCTCACTATGTAAGACTTACAGTAGACCTGGGGGCTAACTCTACTAACTAGCTACCTGGTCTACAATGGGCCTCACCACATTTGGCCTCAACAGCTAATGGTAGCTGCTGGATTATCTGGACTTCTCCACTAAACTTGGACACCTAGGAGGAGAGTCAAATCACTATGGATTAACTATCTGCAACAATGGTTCCATAAGGGCTGACCAACTGACAAATATTACAATTCTCTGTACTAGTCTGAGTAACACTAAAATCTCTAGTAAATAATGGGTACTCCAATATTTTAAGGAGTCCTTCATCATTGGGATTAGGGTCCCATACCCCTATGATAAAATCTAGCTACCTCATCTTGGGTTTTATCAATCGATGCACATGTTTCCTCCTACATGTTCAAACCTCTAGACGGATTCTACAGTATATAGTACATCTAAAGTCTAGTGATTCTTTAGTTTCACAAGAAATAATCCATTATTTGCTACTACTTATATTAACCCTATACTTAGGGTACACTAAATTATGGCATTGAATAAATCATTAGGACTAATTGAAGAGTAAGCTTTAACAGATGAGTGAACATACTTAATTATTGTTGAGATATTTGTTCATTGTAATTTGTGTACTCTAAATAAATACAATTACCAATCCAGTCATGAATTCACAATATAATTCATTAATTTTAGAATTAGGACATATCTCGGGTCTCTTATGCCTCTAATTGCATTCTTAGAATTTACCATATCTCATGCAAAATCATTATAAGGTTAACATCATCCATAATTTATCTCAAATAGGTTGTATCAATTAATATTATAACAGAGGCGTAACAATTAGTACCAATATAAATTGTGATATAAATCACCAAGAAGAAGTGTATAAAAATCATATGCTATTTGAGATTATTTTTGACAATCAAGGATTGAAGGTAATTTTCTACACACATGCCTCTGTTCCTAGGCCATTGGTCTTGGATCAAATCTTGGAAGGTCCATATTTTTCTTTATTCATCTTTGATTTGGGGATTAAGACCTCCAAGTCCACCTTCTAGTGGTCTATTACTAAAGGAATTAGAGGAAGAGGTATAGAATAAGAAATACTTTGGTGAGCCTCATAGTAGATCTTGAGAAACAGATAACAAAGAAGAAAGGAGTTCTATAGTCAAAAACTACTTACCATGACCAGTTCATGGTAAGGTCAATGGTTTCACCCAATTATGGGTGGTCTTCCCAAAGGTCTCCATAAAAATAGCCTCTTGGTTATCCTATTATTTAGTTAAAAATCTGATTGTGTTGAAAATTAAAATACAAATCCAATGAGGAAACTTTATCAGATTCAAATATGTATAGATAAAGTTATGGTTATTTTACCGATTGGTTGTCTTGGGAAACATTACATTTCATTTCTGTCAGTCTACATGGTCTTCGATCTATGTGGTTGTCGATCAACATAGTGGTCATTCTGTGTGTCTGTTGGTATGTCTCACCAAATCAAGTATGATTGTCATTTCCACTTATGTGATGCAAACCATTGTCCTTGCTTTGAAGCTTTGTGATTGAATTGATGGAACTATTGCACACTTTATCTAGGGGTGGGGTCACAAGGCTAAGCCTATGTCTTTGGTGGGGTGGAACAAGGTTACCAGTCTAAAGGAGAATGTTGGATTAGGTATCAAATATGTATGTGAATGGAATAAATCTCTATTGATGAGGAATACTTGGGATTTGACATGCTAGAAAAAAAACTATATGGTGTAAAGGATTGCATAATAAGTTTCACTCGTTCAATGTTAACAAATATAGCACTGTCTCAAGACTTGAGAATTTCACTTAGGAGAGTAAGAACTTCATTCTTAATAATGCTCGACTAATGACTTTGAGTATACACTTTACTAATAAATGATTTTGTTGTTGGGTAAAATTGAATTTCTTTCTTAAAGACGGTACAATCGATATGGTGTCAGTATCCTTATAGGACATTTAGGTTGGAAGTGTTATTGATTTAAATGGGAATTGAGATGTTGGTTTAATGATGATCAATTAATGGAGGTCACAAATATTAACACTTGTCTAGGAAGACAATTGGGTTTGGGATCATTCAGTGAATGGACAGTAACTATTAAGTCTGCATATAACATCTTGAATCAATCTAAGGACATCATAGCTACTGGTGATTCGAGCTTTATTTGGAAGGCCAAAGTTGTGAGCAGATTATAGATTTTTGTGTGGATCGTTGTGCATTGAGTTTTTCACAAATGTACTTAAGACTCATCTCTAATGATAGTAACTGTGGATGATGGTGTGATGAAGAGGAAACTATCGTGAATTCTTTGAGGGATTGCAAATTTCAAATATGAATAGATTGTTCAATTTCAATGATTTGAAGGAATGATTGCTAATATATGTGTCAAAATTGGTAGATTTATAGAGAATGTTCATGGTAGTGTGCCATTATATGTGGTGGTGTCACAATGTGCATTTTTTTAAAATATTATTGGGACAATTAACCATAAAGTCATGTAAAGGAACTGCATATTTACCTTGATATGTGGAAGTAAGCAAATTTAGAGGATGGACAATGTAGAGAAGGGTCTTCAACGTCTTTGTAGGGACAATACAGTAAGATCAATGTGGATGTGGAATTAGGGAAGAAGGAAGTTGCACTGGCCTTTATGGATTAGGACAATAGTGGGTACTGGGTTGGGGGATATGGACATAATCATAACATGTCTTGTGTAACAGAGGAAGAGTTCATGGTTGTTCATATGACATTGGTGTATGTGGAAGAAAAACATCTTGAGAATGCTATCACTGAAACTGATTGTATCAATGCAAAGAAGATTACTTAGAAGCATTGCATTGCCCACTCAAGGTACACTTACTGGATTTTGAAGATTCAAAAGTTGATGAAGACAAGATGGAAGGTGCACTATGTTTGTAGAGAGACAAATAGAGTTGTGGATACCCTAGCCAAGGATTGCTTATAAAGCACTCATAGAGTCCTCTACTATCTCAACCCTCTATATGTGTTAGTTGACCAATTAGAGTTAGAGTCATGTAATGGTTGTTATACTACCATGTGTATTTGTAACATCCCTGACCTGGGTTATGCTTTAACCCTAGGTGTTATGATTAAGAGAGATGATTATATGCTTAATCTTATCTTGTGAAAAGTAATTAGGGCTCAATAGGAACTTATGTTGCAAATTTAGTCCTTTTTGAATAATGTTGAAATCAATGTTTTGATTGTTTTCGACTAAAGTGAAAATAGCCCAAATTGAAGGGTTTATTTGGAAATTGTGCATGATAATATGTTCCTCATGTGTTGAAGCATCATTAAAATGAAAGTGATGTTGGGGTATGGCTTATGGAAGCCTGAGTACCAAGAAAGAGCTGATAAAGAAATTTTTTTGCATTAAAACCTAGTTTTGGTGTAATGTGCAACTTACCCAAAACCTAGGGTTCAATATGCAAATTACCACTTCAATAAGGTCACTAATGTTTCTTGGAATCATGTAGAGCAAATAAAATGAGAGGGGTGCCTCATTTGAATTAAGTTGGAGGAGAGAGAATCTTGATATTAAAACAATCAAGATTTAATCCTAATTGAAACCCTAATTCAATTGAGTACAAAAATAAATGTATTAATTAAAGGGGCTTCAACCAAAATTAAAATTGTTGGATTAAGATGTGTGTGGAGACCCTTGAGCTTTTCAAGGACCACGAAAATATCCAAGGGAGTGGATAACTCACTCACAATTTTATAAGAAAAAGAAATATCAACTCACATATGGATATTAGTATAATAGGATTTGAGGTGCTCAATTTGCTTTTCTTTAAATCATGGATAATTGAGAGGAATAAGAGGCAAACAAGATAGCCTCAGATCCAAGGAAGATGAGGGGGAAGAGGTGGCCCTATTTTTGGGATTAAATGCATTTTTATAAAACATATTCTCTCTCATTGAATTTTTATAAAAAGACTCTTTACAAGCCAAATGAAAGGATTTTTCGACCCCACTTCTTTTATTTTGCTTGGAAAATGACCAAGGAGATTGGGAGGACCAGGAGGACGACTCCCAACCTGTTGGTATGCTTCTTGATCCGTTTTCACCTTGAATCCATGGTGGAAATCACAAATCGATGCATGAATTCTTCCTAATTCGATCCCCTCTTCAATTCTTACCATTCCTTTTCACTCAAACCTTAAGGACGAGCCTTGGAATGGTGAAAGGTGTAGCATCCACCATTTTTTCCATGAGCTTGGAGTTTTGGAGCTCAATTGGAGGCCTGTTTTATAACTTGAACCCTTAATTTTGTTATTTCATTCAATTCCTTATCAAATAATGATCCTTTCTTCATTCACAATAATTGATTTGGTTGATTGGTGTAATCACCAGGGAAATCGTAGCAGGTTTTGTGAGTTTAGAGCTTGATGATGATGATGTCATCATAAGAACACACCTCTCCAAAATATCCAAGGCAAACGGTTTCAACTTGTTGGTCCAAACGATTTCACCAAATAGTTTGGAGTCGAAACGGTTTCAAAACCATTTGGTGTTTTCAGACCCAAACCATTTGAGGGAGTTGACCATTTGAGAGGGTTGACCATTTGAGGTCAGAACCCTAATACATGTTGAATGATAATCTAAAGAATCCAATTGATTAGTTCAATGCATAATTAATCACCAAGTAGCAAACCCTAATTGGATGTTATATATTTTGATGATGAGATGGGAAAATAGTTTCAAAACCGTTTAGAGGTCAAGCACCTCAAGACCATTTGGATGGTCAAAGGTGGTGATTTGAAGGATTGAAGATCCAAGGGTCAATGATTGTTGAACCTCAATAACTTAATCGATTGAAGGTTACAATGTTGCTAATCATGATCAACTATTTGATGAATGTACCTCAAGAACCCTTTCTGTTTTGGGACTGATTTGGCCCAAAAGGTCTTGAGACCGTTTGAGACCAAACGGTCTTGAAACCATTTGGGGGCAAACAGTTTCAAAACTGTTTGGTGATGAAACCTTCAAAACCGAATGGAGTTCAATGTGGTTCAATCACTTGGATATTGAAGGTAATGATTGTTCCAATGATCCAATAATTGTTAGTAATAATAATCAATGAAGGTACAAAGGTTGAAACCCTAATAGTACCTAAGTGATTAGTGTCAATTAAGGGATGAACCCTAATTGCTTATAAAAACAATGACTTGGTACACTATGTCAATCATAGTTGTATGTACTTGACTAAAGGGGTTGATGTAACCTAATTAAGTTGAGGGGGTGATAATATGGAACTCTTACATGAGTATGATTCATGTGGTGATTAAGGGTATGATCCTTAAGTAAAGAGATCATGAAACCCTAATCATGAACATAAACCCTAATTGACAAGAATGTTGAACCTTAACCCTAATCCAGGGTAAGGATGTAAACCTAATCCAGGGTATGGATGTAACCCTAATCCAGGGTATGGGTGTAACCCTAATCCAGGATAATGAATTGTGAAACTCTAATTTAGGGAAATGAGAAGTAAAACCCTAATTGGGATGAATAGTGAATCTCTAATTATGGACAATTGAAAGAAATCCTAAAGACGATGAATAATAGACCCAAATTGTGGGTAACTATGGTGGAAATCCTAGTTGAGGATGATTTCATGTGAAATCCTATTCTAGGGTAATGCCATGAGAAACCCTAAGTTAGAATGATGTATATGGAACTTTGATGTGGTAATGTGATGTGAGAATCAATTCAAGGTGATGTCATGTAATGATATATGATACCCTAGTTGAGGGTGATTCCATGAGAAGCCCTAGCTAAGGGTGATTCCATGTGAGCAGCCTAGTTGAGGGTGATTCCATGAGAATCCCTAGCTAAGGGTGATTCCATGTGAGAAGCCTAGTTGAGGGTGATTCCATGTGAAACCCTAGCTAAGGGTGATTCCATGAGAAGCCCTAGTTGAGGGTGATTCCATGTGAAACCCTAGTTGAGGGTGATTCCATGAGAAACCCTCATTAAGAATTAACCCCACATGAAGCTCTAATATTATGTTGTGATGAGAGGCCCTAAGAAGGGTGAAGGTATGTGAGACTCTAATGTGGAGTTATAATGCATAAAGCCCTAATTTTGGGCAATATGTCAATGAATCATAATCCTAATTTAACTAAGGGTATAAGGAAACCCTAGTGATGAGATAGAAGGAATTACCTTATAAAGGTGAAATGTTTCATGTGGTTAATTATAAGCAACCTTATTGTAAGCAATGTCTTTATCATTAGACAAGTCCATATCATTAAAGATAGTTGGACAATTCTAATGTGTGGCCTATGCATTAAATGTTAAAGGTGATAGGTCAGTAATTGAAAGTATTAAGAGGGAAATACCTTAATATAAGATAAGTTGGTTAACTCAAGACAGTCTGAAATGATGAGAAGAGTGATACATCAAGATATGATAGTTATCACATTCATCATTTTAGGGTTTATATACCTTGATGCATTTTAAATCCAATATATTTGGGTAAGGAACATATGAATTGTGTTATTCAATTATTACAATGAAATGTAATGAGTTGATGCACTTTGATAAGTGTTGACTAATGTACCTTGAGAATGGGGTTAAGCCAAATTAATGAGTATGATGTAGTCATACCATGATGAGGATGAGAAATGAACTCATACCTTGAATTGATGATCATTAATGCTATATGATGAAAGTAATGATCTTGAGTAATTATTTATGATCTCTTTGAATGCCCTAGAGGTATGGAATAATGAATTAAGGGTTGGACAGATAATATAATCATGAAACCCTAATTAATGAGAAATGGGGAACCCTAACCCTAATTTTGGGTAAAGGGAATGAAAAGCCCTATTTGATAGTAAACCCTAAATCCTAGTGAAGGAATAATGGTGTTACTATTGAATCACATGATGTGATGAATGACTTGTATGACTGTTACTATGCTTAATAACCAAGCAAGCATTATGAGATGATGAACATAGCCAGGTTTGAGCTGTGACATTTATATAATAAATGTTGATTGGCCTTATGTGCCTTAATGTTGTTGTTTCTTAGTAAAAGTAACAAATGTGCATGGATTTCATGAGTCATACAAGTAAGTTGTTGCCTAGAAAGAGGTGACATGATATTTTTTGGCCTTATGAGCCATGTGTATGCTTGTGTAACAAGTATCATGAATGCCTTGGTCAGATGACCAGAAGGTGATGGTTACCTAATAGATGGTAATGATGCTCAATGATGAGCTAAGGGTTTGAATACGCAGAATCATATGATCATGGTAATAAGATTGTGAATGGATGATAATTCCCATTATGGAAATGAGGGACTGAGTTCCCAATGTCTTTTAAAGACCGATAAGTATTTGATGGAAATAGTACATGTCTCTTTATAGCATTGTTGTAATAAGTTATGTTTGAGAACTTGGCTGATGCTAAAAGGATATGAAAATTTACTTAATTAATCAAGTGAAATTTGTTCATGTAGAGCACTGACCATAGATCCATCATCGTCAGGAATAGGTGATGGTGAAACGGGTGCTCCGCGATAAAACCCGGAACGCATATTTTGAATATGTAGGGGTAAATGGGAAAATATATCCTTACGTCCGGTGAAGAAATTGAGGGAAGGTAAACATTAAACCTCTCAATCCTTCATGTGTCGGGATGGATGTATCACAAATCTTTGGATGATTGGGATAGATGTCGTACACATCTCCCAATAATACTTAATTTCGGGTCGATGTAGATAAAAATTAAATCTCTCGATTGCCGATGAGAGTGCAGTTGACGTTGTAACTCTATAGCGAAGTTCCAGTATACCCTGGAAAGCTAATTTGAGCAGTTAACATAAGTCTTTCTTGTGGTCCCGCACTGACCGGGATGTGAGAGGTCATGGGAATCTGGCTCTTCCATTGATCTATGTATGGTACCGATTTCGACTTTGCAGTGGTCGGTTGGAGTATGAGTGGTATACCTCATCTCCTTAGGTCATAATTGTGATTGTAAAATATAATCAGTCGTTTAGCACGATTGCTTAAGGATTGAATACGGAAATTCATTGGTTTATGTTACATTTCTTTTATGCAACTTTAGTTCATTGATGTTATGCATATCTGTTTGTATTCATTACAAGTAGATGGATGAACTATGATTCTACCATGAGTAGAAGCAATGTTATCCTTGGGTGAGGAGATTACTTCACCTTGTTCATACATTAACTTACCTACTATTGATTATATATAAATCCTTCTATTCAGTTTATTTTAATAAACTGCTATAACAATGTTTTGGCGGAGAGCTATATCTCCCGTTGGGGCAATTTACAATTGTCTCACCCCCGTGGGATCCAATGTTTTTAGGTGGATGTGGACAAACAAGTAGAGATCCTATTACAGGGAAAGGACAACATTAATAACATCAGTGACAATAGTGAGATCTCAGGTGGAGATGATGTCTGTCAAGTTATGTAGTTAGAAAGTCCTATGTGTCGTCTCTATACTCTCGGGTCCTCAGAGTTTATAGTTAGTGTTTTAATGAATCGTTGAGTTTTTGGCTTGATGCCTCGAGATTTCCAATTTTGTCTGTACATAATGTTTATAAGGAAGATGATGTTATAGTCTCTGAGAAGAGATGGTACAGGTTATGTACGTTTGAACCAGAATGTAAATGTTATACAATGGTTCTTGATGGAAAAGATTTCCTATGTGTGAATCTCTTTGCAAAAAGGTTTTAATTTTTAGTAATTTTTAGTAATCCGCTGCAAATGATTCACTTCCGCTTAAGTAAATTCTATTTTTGTGAGTTGGATGCTACAATTTAGTGGTATCATAGCTCTAGGTTCGCTGAGTCTACAGAGACATAGGACTAAGGTAGTAGAGTCTGTTCTGGTGTCATCCAGTGTATCTGACAGTGTCTTCTACTCATATAATAGAAGAAGTACTTAAAGATGACTGGGTCACATGAGGAGGTTGCTGCAGAAACTAGTAATGTTGCACCAAGAAGAGGTGCATGGGGGCAGGCAAGAGAGATAAAATTGCTTAAGAATCCCCTAGCTGATCCAACTATAATAGGAAAATCCTTCTTTAAGTATTATTGTTGGCGAATTTAGGGCAACAGTAATGTATATAGTGGATCAAGCATTGGTAGTGTAACCTAGATTACCAACCCCCAATGATGATGTTTTAGATATCAACAGGATTTGTAATCAGCATGAGCAGGTTGAAGCAAAAGGAAATGATGAATTTCTGGACTTAAATTGAGTTTGTGCTCAACCTTAGCCTGTTGAATCAACCTTTGAGGCAGAGTCAACCTGAGGCAGTAATTAATCCACGAATCATGCCAGGTTAGACAAGATAATGTCATTAAAATATGTCATTTTATGAATTCTTGGATTAATTGAGAAAGTAATTGATTGTACTTTCCTTGAATAGTCCTATGAGGACTTATGTTCTGCATATTAAAACATTACAAATGCTTTATGTTGCTCTTACCTCTATGATCAACGATGAGGTACAGAAGAGATGCCTGGATAAAATCTAGGGATGTTAAATATTATGCTTATGATAATATGAAAAAGAAGGAATATGATAGTATACAAAGTGCATACCACTTGATCTCAGTATTTATTTACCCTGGCCAGGTATATAACTATTGATGATAAAATGGGTATGGAAACTCTTAGATTGTTGTCTTTTTGTTTGCTCTGATCAAGTAGTCATTATGAGACAATCTCATGAGTATCATGAAATCAAAAATATGGAATGAATAAATGCATCATATCCTAGGCATAAGAAATAGAGGTCTGAGATAATCTCAGATGAGCATGTTGTATGAGGAACTAAAATTATACTCCTCATAAGATAAGAATGAGAATAAGGGAGATGAACCCTGTTCAATAAAGATGTAAGTATAATAAATATATTTCCCATAATGAGGAAATGGGAAATGTGATGAGATCATGAGATGATCATAAACATGCTAGATAATAATAAAGAAATGGATAATGATATGTAATCATCCTTATAAATTCCTATGCTGAGGGCAAGGAACCTAGGATGAGATAAAGAGTAATGGTTCATGAATAGTTGAAAATACATGAATTAATAAGAGGAATATGAATCCTTGTTTTCTTCCCTTTCAGGGACATGGCAATCAGGTGGGTCTTTGGACACTTGATGTGCATAAGATAAAAATGTTCATGTGATGGATACTTAGAAAAGTATCAGTTTATCTTGGGCTTTGGTTCCAAGGTGAAGACATATGTAACAATTAATGTTCCAAAATGAAAGGAAGATAAATATGTGATGTGTTTCCAACACATGTGATAGATACCAAGGTGAAAGATTCTGGTATCTGAGAAATATCAGATGGTTTATGTTGGCTACCTGAAGTGGTCAACTATGAAATTAGTCTGATTATATAAAATAATATGACCATCATATGTTAGGGGTTTATGCTCTGCATAAACATGATATTAATAACGAATGTATGATGTTTCTCTGAACAAGAAAAGTGTTACTTGACACAAAATTGACTCCACAGTCAATGATGAGGAATAGTGGAGCATGTGCCTTGTGTGTTGACTCTATGAGAATCTTGTAAGGAAACACTATGTGCTAATCAAAGCTTTATGGTGTCTCCATAATAAGGAGATTTTATGAGAAGACTAGATAGTATGATTATTGAATAATATTTGTCTTCCTTTATCTAGATTTTGGGGGTGAAATCCTTGTTAGGGGTTTATAATTTGTAACATCCCTAACCTAGGTTATGCTTTAACCCTAGGTGTTATGATTAATATAGATGATTATATAATTAATCTTATCTTGCAAAAAGTAATTAGGTCTCAAGAGGAACTTATGTTGCAATTTTAGTCCTTCTTGAATAATGTTGAAATCAATGTTTTGATTGTTTTGGAATAAAGTTCAAATTGCCCAAGTTGAGGGGTTTATTTGCAAATTGTGCATGATAATATGTTCCTCATGTGTTGAAGAATCATTAGAATGAAAGTGATGCTGAGGTATGGCTTATGGAAGCCTGAGTACCAAGAAAGAGCTGATAAAGCAATGTTTGTGCATTAAAACCTAGTTTTGGTGTAATGTGTAATTTACCCAAAACCTAGGGTTCAATATGAAAATTACCACTTCAATAAGGTCCCTAATGTTTCTTGGAATCATGTATATCAAAGAAAATGAGAGGGGCGCCTCATTTGAATTAATTTGGAGGAGAGAGAATCTTGATATTAAAATAATCAAGATTCAATGCTAATTGAAACCCTAATTCAATTGAGTGCAAAAATAAATGTATTAGTTAAAGGGCCTTCAACCAAAATTAAAATGGTTGGATTAAGATGTGTGAGGACGCCCTTGAGCTTTGCAAGGACCACGAAAGTATCCAAGGGAGTGGATAACTCACTCACAATTTTAAAAGAAAAAGAAATATCCACTCACATATGGATAATAGTATAATATGATTTGAGGTGCTTAATTTGCTTTTCTTTAAATCATGGATAATTGAGAGGAATAAGAGGCAAACAAGATATCCTTGGATCCAAGGAATATGAGGGGGAAGAGGCGGCCCTATTTTTGGGATTAAATGAATTTTTATAAAACATATTCTCTCTCATTGAATTTTTATAAAAAGACTCTATACAAGCCAAATGAAAGGCTTTTTCGACCCCACTTCTTTTCCTTTGCTTGGAAAATGACCAAGGAGCTTGGGAGGACCAGGGGGACGACTCCCTACCAGTTGGTAAGCTTCTTGATCCCTTTTCACCTTGAATCCATGGTGGAAATCACAAATCGATGCATGAATTCTTCCTAATTCGATGCCCTCTTCAATTGTAACCATTCCTTTTCACTCAAACCATGAGGACGAGCCTTGGAATGGTGAAAGGAGTTGCATCCACCATTGTTGCCGTGATCTTGGAGTTTTGGAGCTCAATTGGAGGTGGGTTTTATAACTTGAACCCTTAATTTTTCTATTGCATTCAATTCCTAATCAAATAATGATCCTTTCTTCATTCACAATAATTGATTTGGTTGATTGGTGCAATCACCATGGAAATCACAGCAGGTTTTGTGAGTTTATAGCTTGATCATGTTGATGTCATCATAAGCACACACCTCTCCAAAATATCCAAGGCAAACGGTTTCAACTTGTTGGTCCAAACGGTTTCACCAAACCGTTTGGAGACCAAACGGTTTCAAAACTGTCTGGTGTTTTGAGACCCAAACCGTTTGAGGGAGTTGACCATTTGAGAGGGTTGACCATTTGAGGTCATAACCCTAATACATGTTGAATGATAATCTAGAGAATCCAATTGACTAGTTTAATGCATAATTAATCACCAAGTTGAAAACCCTAATTGGATGTTATAGATTTTGATAATGAGATGGGCAAACGGTTTCAAAACCATTTAGAGGTCAAGCACCTCAAGACCGCATGAGGTCAAGCACCTCAAGACCGTTTGGATGGTCAAAGGAGGTGATTTGAAGGATTGAAGATCCAAGGGTCAATGATTGTTGAACCTCAATAACTTAATCGATTGAAGGTTTCAATGTTGCTAATCATGATCAACTATTTGATGAATGTACCTCAAGAACCCTTGCGATTTTGGGACTGATTTGGCCCAAATGGTCTTGAGACTATTTGAGACTAAACGGTCTTGAAACCGTTTGGGGGCAAATGGTTTCAAAACCATTTGGGGCCAAACGGTTTCAAAACCATTTGGTGATGAAACCTTCAAAACAGAATGGTGTTCAATGTGGTTCAATCACTTGGATATTGAAGGTAATGATTGTTCCAATGATCCAATGATTGTTAGTAATAGTAATCAATGAAGGTACAAAGGTTGAAACCCTAATAGTACCTAAGTGATTAGTGCCAATTAAGGGATGAACACTAATTGCTTATAAAAACAATGACTTGGTACACTATGTCAATCATAGTTGTATGTACTTGACTAAAGGCGTTGATGTAACCTAATTAAGTTGAGTGGGTGATAATATGGAATTCTTACATGAGTATGATTCATGTGGTGATTAAGGGTATGATCCTTAAGTAAAGAGATCATGAAATCCTAATCATGAACATAAACTCTAATTGACAAGAATGTTGAACCTTAACCCTAATCCAGGGTATGAATGTAACCCTAATCCAGGGTAATGAATTGTGAAACTCTAATGTAGGGAAATGAGATGTAAAACCCTAATCGGGATGAATAGTGAATCTCTAATTATGGACAATTGAAAGAAATCCTAAAGGAGATGAATAATAGACCCAAATTGTGGGTAACTATGGTGGAAATCCTAGTTGAGGATGATTTCATGTGAAATCCTATTCTAGGGTAATGCCATGAGAAACCGTAAGTTAGAATGATGTATAAGGAACATTAATGTGGTAATGTGATGTGAGAATCAATTCGGAGTGATGTCATGTAATGATATATGATACCCTAGTTGTGGGTGATTCCATGAGAAGCCCTAGCTAAGGGTGATTCCATGTGAGAAGCCTAGTTGAGGGTGATTCCCTGAGAAACCCTAGCTAAGGGTAATTCCATGTGAGAAGCCTAGTTGAGGGTGATTCCATGTGAAACCCTTGCTAAGGGTTATTCCATGAGAAGCCCTAGTTGAGGGTGATTCCATGTGAAACCCTAGTTGAGGGTGATTGCATGAGAAACCCTGATTAAGAATTAACACCACATGAAGCTCTAATATTATGTTGTGATGAGAGGCCCTAAGAAGGGTGAAGGTATGTGAGACTCTAATGTGGAGTTATAATGCATAAAGCCCTAATTCTGGGCAATATGTCAATGAATCATAATCCTAATTTAAGTAAGGGTATAAGGAAACCCTAGTGATGAGATAGAAGGAATTACCTTATAAAGGTGAAATGTTTCATGTGGTTAATTATAAGCAACCTTGTTGTAAGCAATGTATTTATCATTAGACACGTCCATATCATTAAAGATAGTTGGACAATTCTAATGTGTGGCCTATACAATACATGCTAAAGGTGATTGGTCAGTAATTGAAAGTATTAAGAGGGAAATACCTTAATACAAGATAAATTTGTTAACTCAAGAGAGTCTGAAATGATGAGAAGAGTGATACATCAAGATATGATAGTTATCACATTCAACATTTCAGGGTTTATATACCTTGATGCATTTTAAATCCAATATATTTGGGTAAGGAACATATGAATTGTGTTATGCAACTATTACAATGAAATGTAATGAGTTGATGCACTTTTATAAGTGTTGACTAATGTACCTTGAGAATGGGGTTAGGCCAAATTAATGAGTATGATGTAGCCATACCATGATGAGGATGAGAAATGAACTCATACCTTGAATTGATGATCATTAATGCTATATGATGAAAGTAATGAACTTGAGTAATTATTTATGATATCTTTGAATGTCCCAGAGATATGGAATAATGAATTAAGGGCTGGACAGATAATATAAGCATGAAACCCTAATTAATGAGAAATGGGGAACCCTAACCCTAATTTTGGGTAAAGGGAATGAAAAGCCCTATTTGATAGTAAACCCTAATTCCTGGTGAAGGAATAATGGTGTTACTATTGAATCACATGATGTGATGAATGACTTGTATGACTGTTACTATGCTTAATAACCATGCAAGCATTATGAGATGATGAACATAGCTAGGTTTGAGTTGTGACATTTATATCATAAATGTTGATTGGCCTTATGTGACTTAATGTTGTTGTTGCTTAATAAAAGTAACAAATGTGCATGGATTTGATGAGTCATACAAGTAAGTTGTTGCTAAGAAAGAGGTGACATGATATTTTGTGGCCTTGTGAGCCATGTGTGATGCTTGTGTAACAAGTATCATGAATGCCTTGGTCAGAAGACCTGAAGGTGATGGTTACCTAATAGATGGTAATGATGCTCAATGATGAGCTAAGGGTTTGAATACCCAGAATCATATGATCATGGAATAAGATTGTGAAGGGTTGATAATTCCCAGTATTGAAATGAGGGACTGAGTTCCCAAGGTCATTTAAAGACTGATAAGTATTTGATGCAAATAGTACATGTCTCGTTATTGGATTGTTGTAACAAGTTATGTTTGAGAACTTGGCTGGTGCTAAAAGGATATGAAAATGTACTTAATTAATCAAGTGAAATCTATTCATGTAGATCCCTGACCATAGATCCATCATCGTCAGGAATAGGTGATGGTGAAATGGGTGCTCTGCGTCAAAACCCAGAACGCATATTTTGAATATGTGGGGGTAAATGGGAGAAAATATCCTTACATTCGGTGAAGAAATTGAGGGAAGTTAAACATTAAACCTCTCAGTCCTTCATGTGTCGGGATGGATGTATCACAAATCTCCTGATGATTGGGACAAATGTTGTACACATCTCCCAATAATACTTAATGTCGGGTCGATGTAGATAAACATTAAATCTCTTGATTGCCGATGAGAGTGCAGTTGACGCTGTAACTCTATAGGAAAGTTCCAGTATACCATGGAAAGCTAATTTGAGTAGTTAACATAAGTCCTGCTTGTGGTCCCGCACTGAACGGGATGTGAGAGGTCATGGGAATCCGGCTCTTCCATTGACCTATGTATGGTACCGATTTTGACTTTGTAGTGGTCAGTTGGAGTATGAGTGGTATACCTCATCTCCTCAGGGCATAAGTGTGATTGTAAAATATAATCGGCCATTTGGCATGATTGCTTAAGGATTGAATACAGAAATTCATTGGTTGATGTTACATTTCTTTTATGCAACCTTAGTTCATTGATGTTATTCATATCTGTTTGTATTCATTACAAGTAGATGGATGAACTAGGATTCTACTATGAGTAGATGCAATGTTATCCTTGGGTGAGGAGATTACTTCACCTTGTTCATACATTGACTTACCTACTGTTGATTATATATAAATCCTTCTGCTCAATTTATTTTAATAAACTGCTATAATAATGTTTTGGCATAGAGTTATATCTCCCACTGGGGCAATTTACAATTGTCTCACCCCCGTGGGATCCATTGTTTTTAGGTGGACGCGGACAAAGAAGCAGAAATCCTATTGTAGGGAATGGATAACAGCAATAACATCAGTGACAGCAGTGAGATCTCAGGTGGAGATGATGTCTGTCAAGTTATGTAGTTAGAAAGTCCTATGTGTTGTCTTTGTACTCTCGGGTCCTCGGAGTTTATAGTTAGTGTTTTAATGAATCGTTGAGTTTTTATCTTGATGCCTCGAGATTCATATGTTGTCTGTATATAATGTTTATAAGGCATCTAATGTTGTAGTCTCTAAGAAGAGATGGTATAGGTTATGTACGTTTGAACCAGAATGTAAATGTTATACAATGGTTCTTGGTGGAAAAGATTTCCTATGTGTGAATCTCTTTGCAAAAAGGTTTTAATTTTTAGTGATTTTCAGTAATCCGCTATAAATGATTTGCTTCTGCTTAAGTAAATCCTATTTTGTGAGTTGGATGCTACAGTATTCTTCAAACATTATTAGTGAGTGTAGTGTTGATTCACATTTGCATACGAGAATGACAAGATGAATAAAAGAATTTTTTGACTTACCCCTAGAATATTGGGGGAAGCCCAACCTTGAGTGCATAAAAAAATCTCCCTATATTTAAAATGATCATCTAAATGGATGTAGTTTCCAAAATATACATGAATGAGGGGAAAATCATTATTTGTATCCTACCTACAAAGTAGTGGTTGTATAGAATGGGTGGCATGAAAATAAAATCCATTAGTCATCCAAATCACTTATGCAATAAAACAAATATGATGTGTCTAAGTGATGTAGGAAATGAAATTTTTATGCCTTTTGAAGCCTACTTTGTTTCTTTTAGAATGATGTGTGCAATGGATGCCTTATCCTAGTTATGATGTAGGTGGAAAGGTGTTTATATGCAAAACTTGCAAATCACCATGTTATGAATTTAGAGAGATATTATTCAAGTTATATCTTTTTCCTCATTTCTCATTTTTATTGTATTTTCTCTTTTTCTTCCTCATTATTACTTCTTTTTTCCATGTCCTTCTATTTTCTATGTAAACGGTTTATGATAAGGATTTCATAATTTTTAGAGAAGTTTTAAGGATGTAATTTTTTCTTAAGCATGTATCTTTTTCACATTTTCTTAATTTAGAATGATATAATCAAGATAAAACTTTAAAACTTCTAAAAAAATTCCATCCAATATGTAATACATGAAATTTTGGTATGTAAAGCAGGCATGCAATGTGTTAGCATGGTATTTTTTGTGTGCACAATTGCAACAATGTAAATATCATTTCTCCCATCTAATTTAGTGAAATCAAGAGAAAACAGTTTGGATCATATGTTCATCCTATGGTGGTGGTGAATGTATTGAACTAATGGATGAGATTATGTGACGAGAAGACATTACCTTCTGAACCATCATATGTCTCTCTCCTATTAACTAATGTATTAGGATGATCTAAAATGTATTCCTAAACAAAATAAGAGATCACACTATTTCTTAATTATTAGGACTCAAACACCATCAACATATCATATTCAGTAGGGTTGAGTTAGGTTCATTTCATTTATTAAGATGTCTTCAAGCTGAGTAGTCCAAACAATTTGTGAATGAACTTTAACTTAGAAAACTATCTTGTAAAGTATAGCACACTTGAAAGTATTTAAAATCATGTCTTTGGAAAGAGAACGCCTAACTAAAATATTCAATTTATAGTGATTCATGTGTTTACATCCACAACTCCACTAGATAGAAATGGAACCTAAAATAAATGAAAAATATAATCTTCAAGAAGTAAAACTAAATTAATATAGATATATATAATAAATAGTAAATGCAAAGGTAAAGATAGATGATCCACTCCATTCCCCTAAGTTTGAATTTGACATTGTCGCCAATGTTAAAATCAAAGGAAGAAAATGGAACAAGTGTAGTGGTATCTCCTATAAGATTGGGGTCAAAGACGAGTAAGTGGGATTAATTGAGTGTGTGATCTTGGTGCAAAATGTTAGGAGATGTGTATGATATCATCTAAAAATGTGTTTGAGGAGCATGAAAAATTACATCCTCAAAATCCCCCTTTATTAATTTGCAGATTGATCAATCATCATGTATTGGTGCCACCAAGATGAAGGTGGTGGAACCGACTTTGGTCTTGATAGATGTTGTTGGTAACAGATGGTGTATATGTACACTCCTTGTTTGTGTCAGTGTTGGTGTCACCGATAGGGGTATAAGTGGTAACAAGATAAATTTGGGTACTTACTCCTGATCTCTAAAATCTAACTTGGTGGTACCAATGTCAAAAGTCAATGGTATCGAGTTCAATTAGTGAATTTTCCATATCTATTGATATGAGAATCAGTGTCACTAACATGTGTGTTAGTGGTATCAACTCTGGGAGATAAGTTCTTATACCATCTTAGGAATAATCAGTTCCACTGATATGGGTGTTGGTGGAAGCAATGTTGCATCAGTAAACTCTATAACTATATAGCAAATCTCAATGGTATCAATAGGGTTGTCGGTTCCATCAAGTCTATGATGCTCATTACCTATAACAAATCAAAGTTTGAATGATGTCATTGATGTGAAGTTAGTAGTATCAACTCAAAGTAATTTTTGCACACTGATAATACACATAATTGTGCCCTTTTTTAATTACATCAAAATGACAATATCTTACAACTAAGAACTAAAATGAACTAATCCTACAAAGAACATCTAGCCATTGAATAAAGACTTATCAAAAACAAATCTAAACTATTGGACCTAATAGTGGGTTTCCTACAATGTAATATCCTTATTTAATGGCTTAGGCTCGACACAGTTCTTACCTCTATCCTAGATTTTCATAGGTGAGTGATGGAGAATTAGCTGACAATCTGAACCGACATGGTCATCATTAATATCCAATGTTAGGTAGGCCATGACCGATTGTAGTAATAACATCCATGGTGTCTTGGAATGGCTTCCCTAAGAGAAATTTGGATCCGTATTTTCTTTTATGTCCATGACAACAAAGTCAATGGGATAAATAAATTTCTCAACTTTTCAAGAGATCTTCACATATCCCAACGTGCCTCACCATTGGTTGATATTCTAACTAAATTCCCGTGCATGTCTTAGTCATGTCTTTCAATACCAATATCTTGAATTTGGTAAGTGGCATGAGCTTGATGCTTTCTCTAGAATGACATAACACTTCTTTAAACTATTTGTTGCCAAAATAATATGAAATGTTGAAGCATCATGGATCTTGTTGACAATCTACTCCAGATCACAACACTAATGTCAAATATGAGATTTAGTTATTTAATTCATATTTTATTGTTGATGATGTCCTTTAGAAATATACCATAATATGGGATTTCATTCATTTCCTCAACTAGTGGGACGTTGATGTGCAGATTCTTGAAAATATCTAGAAATTCCTAGAATATACTTTTCTCATACCCTTTTTGAAATATTTGGACTTGGTACTTGTACTGAGTAATTAAGCATGTGTGGTGCACTGTAATCCTATTTAGAGGTCTCCACTCTTAATCTTTCTTTGGATCCACCATCTAGAATTGAATGTATCATTTCTAAAATAATTGTGGCTACTCCTATTGTTTTGAAGAAGTGCTCACATATGCATGCTTGATTGTCTCTCAAGTGTATGTACTCCCTCCCAACTCACATGTACATGATTCATGATCTAACTTGTGTATCTACTTCCTCCCAACAACTTATTAGAAAATGAAATCAACAATACATACACCATCACAAGCTGAGTTTTACATGGTTCCTCGGGGAACTCTTCAATATCAAAAGATTTTCCGCTATAGAATGAAATAAACTTTCTTGCTGGTTACTATGGGATGCCTCTATATTTCCTGGGAAACCTTTTTGTGTTGGATTCTTTAAATCTGAAATATTTTTTCTCATCTATGAGATTTGGGTTGCCAAGCTCCTTGACCCTTTATTTTACATCTCCCACCTTTATTAATTGAAACCTTCCCAATGACATCTTATGATATGTCTAACATGCTCAAACCTCCTTGATTCTACTATTGTGTGGGATGTTTCTATTGACATGAATCCTGTTGTAAGTTGTTGGGATCCCTCCATAAACTAGGAACATTGTGCCAAGAATACTGATAATCACGCCTATTGTTGGGTTGCACAATATATTTTCACTTCTTTTAAGATTTGTTGAAGTTCAAGGACCTGGCTACCGTGCATGATCTTCTATCACTTTAGGTGTTTTATATCCCATTCATACATGGAATTCTTTGCATCCTCTAAATTCTCATGTCACTTCCCCATCATTGATTCCTAGTGCTATTATTTAGGATCTCCTCATAATTATTGGCTTTGTTGTTCAAGAAAAATACACCACCGACATTTTCAAGAATATTCCTCTCCCCATTGTGTAATTTGTATATGAAGATTTTTCCTTAATCAAATAGGTCTATTCCATGGTGAGGAACCTTCCTGAGGATGTCAATCTATTGGTCATGTGCCTCTGAGTAAGATTAATCTGATTCTTGCTTGAAGTTATGAATCTTCCCAACAACTCTATGGTCTTATGTGGGGGGAAGTTTCTCTAAAAGTTTGTGAATCATTTTGTCCCATGTCAAAATGTACTTTTGATTCAAGGCTCTGGAACCATGTCTTCACCATATCTATCAAGGGAATGGAAATATAATAGATAAGTGTTGCATCCTCCCTGTCAATATTCAAAGTATCATAATTTTTCAAAAAGTTGTTAATGTGTTGCATCAGATTCTTTGTAAGATGAGTAAGATTAATATGTAACTAGTAATGTCATGACTACATATAGTAAGGTGATCCTAGTACTATGAGTTTCCCGAGGTTCATTTTATGAAAATGAAATATTATTCCTAGTGAGGATTTTTTTTTAGTCTTAGGGAGACCCCGCTCCCCCTCCTCCTCAAATAGGTGCCAGAGCCCGGATGATCCAAGGAGTTGGTAAATACAATGCGCTCAGGGGGACTCGAACCCAGGTCCCCCAGGGAGGACAAAGTGGATCGAACCACCTGAGCCACATTGGCCGGGTTAGTGAGGAATTTGATTAATAAAGAGTGATATCAACTAAACTCTAATATAACTGGTGTGGCACATTTCATGGATACTTTTGACTATATTGAAGTGATAGTTGATAGCCATTTCTTTTGTAGTCTTCAATTTTGAGACTACATGAATATTATTGGTACAAATGGTGGGGTGTGAGTAGCATTTTTTCATCGCATTTTGTATTATTAGACTCAGACTTCATGTTAGTCCTTTCTTATTATTACTATTAATGATATTCTAGTTTCATGATACAGTGTTTTTTATCGGTTACTCGATACATTTTTGAAAGATAATTAGGTAATTAAAATGTAATATCTATGCCATTTGAATGAGTTTATTTTCATTGGTAGCAGTATTTAAAGTTAATATTAATGGTTAGGTTTGTAAAATAATACATGGAAGTTATGTGTAAGTTCAATGTGCCTAATATGTTGTCACTCGATGTTCGTGGATGGAGATGAAACTTTACACTCAAGAGGATTCTATGTGAGTCTCATGTGAATTGTTCAAAATATTTTTAGGTATTAGGACATGTAGCAAGAGGACATGATAAGTAAGATATCAATAATAATAATTTATTTTAGAATGACCATGTATTTTCACTTTGACAAGTGGGGTTGTATTTTTATATACTTTATTTTCTATACAACTAATATGATGTAAATTGAACTATTTGTAAACAATAAGATTTTCTTTAACTTTACATAATTTGAATGAGAATAATTTATTTGAAAGGAGTATGAGTCTTGTCTTTTTTTATGAAAGATAAATTTGTCTGTCTTTCTTGTATAATCTTGTAATTGTGTTGGTTGCAGATCCGATGTTTGTTTTCTAGATTATAGTTAGATTTAGGGATATCATCTAGTTATCAGAATTTATGCTAACCTAAAAGGGAGGTCTCTACTTGCTCATTGGAGGCCTTGAGGTGGAGTTAGCAAGTCTGTCGAATATGACCTAATTTTGATTAGAATTGTGAAGAAATAGTTGACTTGGTGTGTTTCGCTTCTCTATTACAAATATATGGAGAATATTACTATTAAGATAATACTAGCAACTATTTATCTATACACAATTACTGGTTTGAGACCATTCATACCTAAGGAAAAAACTAAAATTTGATGGTATCCATATCCTAATTCATTATATAGTGCAGGGGAGCCTTGAGCATCATACATCTTCTCGGGTAGTCCTTATTCAAGAAATTGAAATGTGGTTTCTCATAGAAGTCTAAAGGGTCCTTAAAAGTAACTTGAATGATAGTATCAATATACAATAATTAGTAGAAGGATCTTAAGATATTTTCTCATAGTCGGATATAGTGTCAGGGTGCTCATCCTCATGGTGCACATTGTTAGGGTGCTCATACTCATGGTAATCATCATCACGGTCATCAAACTCATGGTCAGACGCCATCTAAAATAATGTCATATCAAAAGTCAAACAATGAAATATAAGTGATAAGGAATTTAAAATGACTGTCTAACATTTAAAAAATAAATAAAATCATGCCTCTAATATCTGGATCTTGTATCAATTAACATTCCCTCAGTGTGTTCTCCATGAATATATAAGTTAGTGTCTTCTTCAATATTTAGTGTTGGCAAGCCAACAGAGAATGGACTGGAGTCATCATACTTGGAGTAGTACTCTTCTTCATCTAAAGGATCCGCAATGAACTGCCTTTTACCATGAATAACAATCGACCATTTTGCATTATAGGATCATTGATATAAAATACTTGCTTCACCAGTGATGTCGTTATGAATGGTTCGCCCTTCTCGTCAATCTTTTCAAAATTCACTCATGTGAAACCCAATTCATCCACTACAAATCCTCTGGAGTTATCAACCCAAATACACCTAAAGACTGAAACTCTAAAATCTATCTAGTCAAACTCCAATATGTCTTCAATGACACTGTAATATGACATTTTAGCTTCAAGTGAAATCTTATCCTGCGTACTAGAAAAATACAATGAAGATGCTTGAAGGGTGACCCCACTATTTTGGATGATGCCCTTATCATCTTGATGCTTTGTGTAATATGAAAATCCATTTATGTCAAACCCTTCATAAGATATAATATTCATTTTTGGTTTAAAGGCAAGGCATTTGATATTTTCAGCAACATTATTTGGTATTTGAGATAGTTGACATAAGACTTTATCTTCAAACCACCTAATAAATGTCTTGTTACACTCTATGCAAGTCACATTGAATTGTCTTGAGGATAATTTTTCTTGATGAAATTGGTATTTTTAGTGATATAACTACTCACGTGGTCGATGTTATGTAAAATATACAAGTGTTCTTGTTCCCACAGCTCCCGACTGACTACTTTCACTTATTCTCCTAAAGTTACTTTTTTGAAATAGTCCTCAATATTCTTGTCATTTATAGGATCTTCATTAAAACTCAGAAAGTCATTGCAAAAATCCATAACCTCCTTGGTCACATTTTTTAATACTTCCTTTAGTTCGATAATGTTTTCGAACATCACTTTTAAAAACACTCATGTATCGTTCAAAAGGATACATCCAATGCAACAAAAATGGTCCCAATATTTTCACTTACCTAGTCAGATGGACAATAAGATGTACCATGATATCAAAGAATTAAGGAGGAAAAAACATCTCAAGTTGGCATAGGGTAACAACCACTTCTTTTTGCAATTCATCGAGATTCTCAGGATCAATAAATTTATTGCATAGAGTGTTGAAGAAGAAACAAAGCATGGTGATTGCAAACCTTACGTGCTTCAGAAGTATAGATTGAATTGCCACGGCAAATATTTTTTGCATTACAGTGTGACATTCATGAGATTTTAAGACCTATCAGCTTCCTATCCTTCATTGATACCAATCTATAGATATTGGAAGAGTATCGCTATGGTACCTTAACTTTATGCAAGTACTCAAAAAATGTTTACTTCTCCTTTCTATAATGTGTGACTAGAATGAGATAAATATGTTTTTCAATCACTACTAATTTCTTTTTTTAATTCTTTCCTTACTCCCATTTCATGTAGGTCCATTCTGGATTTGATGTCATCTTTAGTCTTACCTGGTATATTCAGTAGAGTACCAATGATGATATCATAGACATTTTTCTCAACATGCATGACATCTATGCAATGCCTAACTGCCAAAGAACTCTAATAAATAAGGTCCCAAAATATGACCTCTTCTTGTATAAAGATTTTTCACTCTATGTGGTAATGGTACATTGTGATCTCTTAGTGAATGCATTGATAAAGTCTTTTAATTTTTCATAAACAATCTCCCCTAACATATGTTTAGGGGCACTCTGTTCCACATTCGATCCATTGAACGCTTTGCACAACCTTCAATAAGGATGAACTTTTGGAAGAAACCTTTAATGACCTGGAGATATAGTCTTGCCTCGATGTTTTAGTCAAATTGAATCAGTGTTCTCTTCACATATAGGACATGCTTCAGATCTATTAACATTGTATCCAAACAAATTCCCATATGTTGGAAAGTCAATAATAGTGCAAAACAACATAGCATGCAAATGAAATGTCTCTCTACAGGAAGCATCATAGGTCATCACACTTTCTCCCTATAGTTTCTTTAAGTCATCAATCAGAGGTTCAAGATAAACATCGATATCATTTCCAAGTTGTTTAGTGCCTGATATCAACAAGGAGAACATAACTTACTTATTTTTCATACACAATCATGGAGGAATATTGTATATAACAATCATAACATGCCAAGTGTTATGTTGGTTGCATAGTGTGTCATATAGATTTATCCCATCGATACAAAGCTCAAGTCTTAGACTCCTAACTTCTTCACCAAATTCAGGGTACAATAAATCAATATTCTTCCATTGTGGGGAATCAGACGCATGTCATAGGATCCCATCATTATTTTTCTTTACCTCTGCAAGCCACCTTAAATTCTCCCCATCCATGGTATTGGAAAAAAAGCATTGAAATGGTGGTATTATAGGTAGATACCACATCACCTTGGCAGGAGAGCCAATTTTGGACTTCCCCTGAGTCCTTATTTTATCCTTGATGCCCCACATTTTGGACAATCTTTCAAATCAACAGAGGCCTTTTGAAATAATACACATTCATTTGGTCATGCATGTATTGTCTTAGCCTTTATTCCCATTTGCCATAACATTTTCTTTAATTTGTATCGAGATTGGAAGCACGTTGCCTCCTGGAAGAATTTCTTTCAACAAAGACAACAATGATGTGAAGCTTTTGTCACTCCATCTATTATTAGACTTCAGAGTATATAATCTCAACACATTTCTCATCTTTGTAAACTTAGTAAAACCTATGTATAATGGTCTTTCAACATCATGCACAATGTTTCTAAATAAGGAAGGTGGATCAATGTGCTCTACCCCACAATTATCTAGCATTGTATCAACCATGTATATCAAAATTTGTTCATTCACATCTACATCATCAGTGACAATTTCTTCTTCAACACAAATATTGCTATCGACATCTAGTGATGTCATAGTTGTAATCTCTCCATGCTAGTACCATTCTATATATACTAGTACAATATTGTTGCACATGACATGACTTTTGATTTCATCAATAGTGTCAACTTTCATGTTGTTACTGCAATGCCTACATGGACAATAGAACCTATCTCCAGGTCATTTCCTATGTTCCTTTGCAAATATTAGAACTAATTAAGACCAGTAATAAAATTCAGGGTGTCGTGATTTGGAATGGACATCCATGATCTATCTATTCTATAATCAAAGATAAAACAAGTATTAGGGTTTAGGGTTTACATGATTAGGGTCTAGGGATTACAAATTAGGGTTTATAATTTAGGATTTAGGGATAAGGGTTTATAGATTAGGGTTTATGGTTTATAGATTAGGGTTTAGGGTTCAGTCATGAATGTAAGTACCACCTATCCCATTCTTGAACACCTAATCTCAATAGTAAGTGTATAATGTGTATTTGGTTTTCAAGAAAATTTTGGCAACATTTCCCTGTAGTTCTCCAAGTAAACGTATGTAGATGGTCAAATGTCCACCAACATATGTACTTAGAGAAAAAATGGGGAAGTGCTAACAAAACATCTTGAAAACCAAATATACATTATACACATACATCCTAAGTGAAATTAAGTGTTCAAGAACAATCCCAAACTGGGGACTATCCAAGATTTACTCCTACTGATAAAATCTTGAATAGATTTCTAGGCCAACAGAGACATATGTCCAAAATTAAGGTTTATGATTCATATCAATTCCATGTAAATACAAATCCATAAATACATAAGTTGCATACACCCTATCTACATTGCATCACATAACATCCAATGTCCTTATTCATTTTTATACTAAAATTCACATTCATCTTTTCTATGCTTATTGAGAATTGATCTCTCACACTTTATTAAGTTTATACAATTATTTAGTTTATATATTCACCCTATAATTTCATTATATATTTTAGATATACACTTTTCCTTTCCCCATAAGCATCATAATATTTCTCATACTGATTCTCAATATTAGGTTACCTTATCTCATCAAGTATTCATGTTTCTCATTAGACAACATGGTATTAACAAGATTCGGGTTATTAATAACCCAAACATTAATCATGCAACATTGTATATTAATAACAATCAATAAGTTACACGCTATTAGAGATAAGATAAGATAATTGGCCACTCAATTTCATACTAGTTATGCAACTTAATAGATATATATGTCACTAGTTGTTACAAAGATTCTCTAAGAATGATCATGGAGTGCATTAGCGGAAATCATCATCCCATATGTATCACAAAGTCACAGTAAGAATAAGATTCCCATAGAAACCCTAGATTCAGTTCATCATTTAGGAATCCTACCTAATTAGATCAACAACACATACATTATTTAAAAATCAAAAAAGAATTTAACTAGTGTATGTAGCATATGAATGATAAATAAAGTCATCATTTAACCTTATTCATCATTCACACATATATTTAATGTAGAAATCTATCTACTAGCGTTCATGTAACATTATCAACCGTTACTTATTTATTAGCATTAAGGATGGAAGAAATGGGAACTATTGTCATTTAAATAAAAAACAAAAAATACCTTGGTATGTTGGCAACAATGGCCAACAACAATAGTAGTGGCAGAGAGTGGAAGCATGAGCGGCAGTGACGGGAGAAGCACGGGCAGGCGACATCATTACTAGAGGTTAGAGGAGAAGTTGAACTCGACAACGGTGGCAACTGGAGCAAGAGCATGTGGCGACATTGCTGGCGGTTTAAGGAGGAGTTGCAGGAGGCATAGGGTGGAGCAGGAGTAGGCGGAAGTAGTAGAGGCTGGAGCAGGAGTAGGGGGAGATGGCATCCTGAGCAGCTAGTGATGGTGTAAAGTAGAGTAGGAGCGGAGGTTGGAATTGTTGGAGCTAGGGAAAAATTGAGCAGCACTGAACAATAAAACAGAGATAGGGGGAAGTCTGTTTCTCGCAAGTGCTATTAAGTTTAACATAATTATTAGTTGCTAGAAAAATTGACAACTAAGATCACCATCGTCGGTTAGACAACAAAAACTGGCACCTAACCCAATAACTTAGATGTCGATTCGTTGTAAAAAACCGATGTGATAGGAAATTATACGAACAAAAAAATTATCCTGAGTAAGTTCTGAGTCATCGATTGTGTTAAAAAAACTGACACCTATCGTAGTAACTTAGACGTCAGTTTGCTTGAAACAACCAATGCATAAGGCCATTATCCGAATGAAAAAAATGGGCCTGAGTAGTACCAAAGTCATCAGTTTTTATCCTCAGGAATTGACACTAGAGTGTAATTTGGGGGGACACATTTTTCACGGGGACGTGGTGCGAACCATCTAATGTCAATTTCTTGGCAAAGGAACCAACACCAATCGTGCAATTTTGCATAGTTTTCCTTGCAAATCAATGTCAGTTTTCAGAGAAACAACTAATGGCAGAAGAATTTTGGAGGCATATTTTGTTTCACACAAAGGTGTTTGCTGTAGGTTCATTGGCAACCAACTCAAATCTTAAAATTTTTGGAGGAAAATATTTTTCTCTTAAAAATTGTATTTTATAGGTTGTTTTAGATGCCGGTTTTGTAAAAGTTTAAGCGATGTTGAAGAAAATGTAGTAGTTGTGTCTTTTCTAAATCGGCAGGACTTGATCAATGGTGACATTTATGCTCGATAACTAACATTGTGTTATCTATAGTGTCATTTTCTCATATGAACCGACATTGATAAAAGTGACATTGTAGGTTAGAAATGTACAACTACTTATCGCAACACGATAGAACCAACCAAAGGGGTTTATAACAAGAGGTTATCAATTCTAATACAAAAAAACAAGTTACAACAAGTTATAAACTATCTGGTGATAAACAAGTATGTCACACCCAGATCAACCAAAATAAATACAAATGTAGATGCATATAAGTCCAAATGAGAAAGTTCCATCTGACCCATCATGACTCACAAGTTGATAGAATCAAATCTAGTTGTTGCTTGTTGTCATCCTTGGCCTCTATCTGCAGGTCCTAAAGACCATGCCTCTGATGTTTGGCCACATCCTCTACTACCACTGATATTGTACTATTGTTTTTGTGATGCCTACATGCTCTCCCTTGGCTGCTGAGCAACCACTCATTTTTCATGGGGCAAGACCACTTCACATGCCCAACTTGACCACACTTGAAGCTGCCCCTTGTATCGTATTATTGTCCATATGGCCCTATTACAGATATCAAACTAGAACTGTTCACTCTATCTAGTAGAAAATGGCAACCTCTCCACTTCCTATGATACCACTATGACTGTACCTATGTCCTTGGCTCAAAAACTATCAACCTATGTTGTGACTGTTGATATTGTGGGGTAGAAAACTTACTTCTTGAAACTTCTAGACAATTTTCTTTTAAATTGGGCTGACATCTTCCTTACACTAGCCTCTCATTGATCTATAGTTGTCCTCTCTATCCTGCTCATGTACTCCACAAAGTTGGAAAACTTCTCACATGACTCCAAAGAAGATACCATCCTTGCCAACTCGGCATTCAAGCCCTTCTTGAACCTTCTATTCCTCTCCTTATTCATTGATGCCATGTGAGGATAGGACCTTAACAACTCCATAAACTTCACCTTGTAGTCATTCACTGACCATGGTCCTTGGCGCAGTCGCTCAAACTGATCCATCTTCTCCTTTGGATACATCTCGAGGAAGTAATGGCTGACAAACTCCTGCCAAAAATCCTCCCAACTAATCACCTCACCGTGTATCATCTCCTCTTGTATGGCCCACCAGTGGCCAACATTGCCCTTCATGAGGTAGATCACATGCTTTACCTTGTCCTCCTTAGAGATGCTCAGGATTCATAATGCCTTCTCTAACTCTATCATCCATGTATCTATTTTTCAGATTAGTTTTGCCCACGTACTTAGTGGCTTCCACACGCTTCAACCTCTCAAAGTTATTCCCAGAACCTGAGATTCAACGTTTAGGAAAAGTTCCCTTGGTTGATTTGTAGGTTCCCTATCTTCTATATGCGAGATATTTGCCATTAGTTGTCCAAAACCCGACTAGAAGGTTGGATTAGCTATGGTCATAGGGTCAAAAGGATGTAGGACGGCTATTTTGGCCCCATCTCGGGTACTGTTCCTTCTAGTACGCATCTCCTAGCACCACCTTCAGGTGCCACATATATTCTCTTAGAATGTTCTTCACATTCTCCAGACATATCTACATAACCATAAACCATTGTTGGATATGTTTGATAGGCAAGAATAGACACGATAACCTATGTCCAATGTCCATGTAGACTCAGTGAACCTAAGGCTCTAATACCAAAAAATGTGGCAACTTGCCACACAAAATGATATTACTCAAAATTAAAATGTCAAGAAATCTCTAATTAACCATATCATCAAAAATGTACACAATTAAAAACAAATGTATTTTCCAAACATTTCAAAAGAAACATTTACACAAAGGTCCAACTTCATATATATTCACACCAGATCTCTTTACATGAGTTTAGTGGCCTTAGCCACAACCTGTATACAAAAGGTGTCATCAACATAATACAAAATTTACACTGTTCATGATATACAACTAAAAGTTCATGTCAATATATACAATATGTGAATCTCCCTGCCCGGGCCTGAGAGTATAGTGATGACTCTAATGACTCTAGGACTATACACTAAAACCACACCAACCTCTTGAGCTGTAATGATCTCCAAACTGATCCTCCTCACCACCATGAGTCTTACCGTGCTTTTAATCACCTGAAAAGATGTGAAAACCCATGAAGTCAAACTCATGTCCTATCTATATGAAATAAATTCTAATAACATATATTTATTATAAGCATATTATCTAATTAAATTAGTTTAAGCAAATAGTATGACAATTTACAAAACTAAGTGTTGTACATTAAGTGATCAAGAATGACTAAAATTATAGGTATAAATAAAAACACATTGGAAGATATGAATCACATGTAATGTCTACAAGAAAAGAAAAATAATTATTATCATCCAATGTGATTCGTCAAAGAAACCCTAATAGGTATACTACATGGTTGAATTATCTATTTTACTAAGATCTGGGTAGTTTGAGATGTACCTCTCAAAGTGCTAGATGATTTACACTGAGAAATAGCCCCGTATAAGATCTAGGATGACAAGAACCCTAAAGTTCTATTCCCCTCGATCTGTATGAGTGACAAACTGTAGTGTCTTATTGGTCCAAACTACTAAAATCCAACCTGCTTCATCTGGATACATAGGCCACCACACCAAACTGGGGTATAAACCCCAACATCTAAATTACAATCACAGACTCTCTATATTACATTGAATCAATACATGGCCTCAACCACTCTCTAAAGCCTTAAAAATTAGGATGTTCGAGATATATCCTCTGTGCACCCACATATACTCTATAGTATATGACTCTGAGCTCCTTTTAGATTTCTAGTCTCATTATCCAACAAGTTCTGACACTAAGATAGTTCTAGGGGCACAAGGAACTACATGATTATGGATGCACTTGATTAATTAAGCCAATTAATTATTTTTACTGCATCAATCAAGTTACGTACATCTCCTACATGATTGTTGTAAAATAAATAATGGATTGTGAATTCAAATGATACAAAACATATACTCTATCATGGCATAATCATCTATTCTCAGCCACAAGGAGGGTCATACCTCAAACCAGGGCACACAAAAGCCCAATTTGTCCTTTAGAAAAAATAGTAATAAAGTTTTCATAAATTAACCTATCATCCAAGATTTTGCAGATAGCTTAAAGAATCACAAATGAGATAAAAGCCAATATTTCAGCATAAAATTTCAATGGATATAAAACTTATGGTATTTTTAAGAATTAGGCCTTCATATGTTCAAATCTTGACATGGATGAGAGACGTTCAGTACTATGCTTTCATCCAAGTATCATTACAAAATCATAACAGTAAATAGAAGCATTGTAAACTTCATAGGTTAACTACTATACAACATGGTTTGATGTGTGGGTTAGTTTTTTTTTCATTGGGTACCAAAATATCCCATGTATGACAATTTTAGGAGTCATTACACCTACATCTCGAATTCCAGACTTTGTAGTTAACAAATGCTCATTTTATTGAAAGAAAACTTTCATAGTGTCTAAGAAGGCTTAAGAACTCATATTGTCATCATCCTCATGTCAAACATTGCACGAAAGACCATCTTTTCTCATACTATGAGTTTTTTATAATAGGATATACATAATGTATTTTATAAGTAGGAAAGAAACATGTTAAAAGTTATATCACTTGCCTCAAGGGTGAAAAAAACTTTCAAACAACAAGCAATCACAAAAAATAGCGGCCAAGCTCTGAGCTTTATCCTCAAAAGCTCTAGGGAAGCTCCTATCTTCAAGAATGAGGTGTATCTAGAGCAAAGAGAGAAGGAAAAGAGGGTTCTTGATTCATATACATGAGTTTCCAATTGAAATTACTATGGATCTCAAACATGATGAAGAGGAGAAGATGGAAACATCACTAAAAAAGAGGTTAGGAGAGAATATCTTGCATGTACAAATTAGGGAACTAAACAAGAAGGCTTCAAATAGTCCTAGGAGAGCAAGATTGGAGACTTGCATCCACATGAAACCATGTTCATGCAAGGATTCAACCCCAAGATGCCTCTCCTTCAACAAGCGATGGTTTCTCATAGGTCCACTAGTAATAATTTTTGTAAAAAAAAATGTTTGAAGGAAGTGGATAGGGGTAGTTACAGCTAGGATTGAAGACAAAGAAGGTCAAAGATAGAAAGTTGCATTTCCATCGATCAAAGAAAAGATTCTCCTTCAATTTGTACAACCAAAACCTTCATCAGTTTACAACCATTGAAAAAAAATATTTGATTTACCAATATGTGGAACTTCCTTTTGTTTGAGAGCATGAAGAAAATAATTTGGTTGTTGATTGTGCAAAACAACAATCAGTTTTTGAACACCTAGAATAACCATCAATTGTCATACCTAGAGCAACCATCAGTTGTCAGTATACATAGCAACCATTGATTATTAGTACTAGAATGAACTATCTCTTGTTGAATGTATAGAACAACCTTTGGTTGTTGAAGCTTATCAATCATCTAAAGGTGTGTATACCTTCACTTCCATACAAAAATGATATAAGACAATGGTACCTTTATGCAACCAGGTTCAAAATCATTCAAATAAAGTGAAACTTTACTAGATTATAAAGATTACCATGTAAAAGATATTCATGTGTTAAAATTGCAGTTAGGTCCCTTGAAGAGGGAAAAGTTTTATATAAGTCTACAAAGTGCATAAAATTGTGAAACTTGAGCAAACAAACATATATCCATAAACTTATATTTAAACATAAACTAATATTTAAATAGGAATAGTGTAACATACTGAATCTCAGGGTCTTCCCTGCAATTTACCCATATTCTATCTTTTCATTTTTTTTCAAGTCCTTTTGGACCAATTTCATAAATTTCCCTTCTTTTATATTCTTTTTGGACTCCTTGTGCAATTTGAGCACAATTCAATGTTGAAATTACCTTTTTCCCTCATTTATATAAATGAAGGGGTATTTGCACAAATAACCCACCTAAGTTAATAATTAAGGACTAATAATGCAATATGGAGTTTAATGAGAGATAATAATTAGATAATGTTAATTTGGAGCTTTTTGGATAAATATATTAGTAATAATGTGTATTTGAATTAATTATGAGAGTGTTTCCCCTTTTTCCTTCTCTCTCCTAAAAAATGATAATAATATATCATAATAGAATATAATGGTGGGATTTTTCTCTTAAAGCTAATAGTGGATGGATATCTCGAAATTCCCTCATGTAATCCATTAAAAGAAGTCTTTTCATATAACTCATTCATTTTAATGTATTAATATACTCTTTAATGAGAAATATAGTAATTAAGGGCCCTATTATGTATAAAATGAGAATCTAATTGCATAGAATTGTTTTAGACTTTAATATGAGCATGTGGTTAAAATTGTGTGGCTTTTGGACTTCATTTGACCCCTCAAATCCATTTTATAAGCTTTAGTATAGTGTAACTATATTGCATTGAATCGATTTCATTTAATTCATTTGCAACGCTAATGTTCAGGTTATTCTTCTATCACGCACCCCTTACTCGCCATCTGACGGTCAAGACTTGATATGTACTTGATCCAACAGCATCCGCACCTTCTCCTACCTCCAGCCGTTTGGGCTTCCAGACTCCTTGGCTCCTCGGAGCCGTTCTCCCTCTCCTCTGCGCCATTTAGCGTGATTCTTCGCCCTTTGAGTTCGGCTCTTCATGATGGTTCGAATAAGACCTAACTCATTGTCCTCTTTGTCATGGTTGTGAAACGCCCAATTGGGTCCTCCTCCTCTTCTCTTTCATGAGGTTACAGAAGGGACTAGAGCCCTCCTCACGCCTATTAAAGGCTGTAGAAAGGACCTCCAAACTGCGAGCTTTCTTCCTCCTCCAATTTCATCTCTCCTTGCCTGAGACACCCTGAACTACTCTATCCTTAGTTCTGGAAACCTTGACCTGCTGCTCGCATCTCAAACCACCTCTGTTCAATTGGCTTGTAGGTAAGCATCCTCGATGCTTGTTATTCAATCCTATTTCCTTGTTTCGCCTCGCAACGCTCTCGTTCGTCGGGTCTTAGAGACCACCGGAAGCACCTCGGCGGTGCTTGACCTTTTCTCCACTCCCGTGCTCCTCCACCCTTGTGAAACTCTGCCTTCTACTCGCCTCGACTCCACGATCACGACGGGAGCTTTATATGAGGTTTTGCTCACCGTTTTGACCCCAATTTTCTTTACTCTGTTCTCCGAATTTTCTCCATTGTTTCGTGTGCTTTCTGCACCAAATGTCCAGAATTTTGGTTCCAACTACATCATCGAGATCCAGCGATGGCAATATACCTATTTTTTTTCCCGAACCCAAACACTACCAGGGCACAAGCTGCTTGAGTCGGGGCTCCTGGTAGTCTGCCTCTTTGCCATGGAAGCGAGAGGAAGATACCTGGTCATGGAATGACCAAGGTAGTCGTGCCACTGTAATTGGACGGTTTAACCTCGCATGGGCATTATCATCTTTGCCCACCTTATTCTTTCTTTCTGCTGCGATGTATCGATGCTTGCAAATGACCATACTGCCATCGTCGTTTTAATTGATCCGATTTGGCGAGGAAGGGTAAAATGGTAATTCTCCCTTCCCACTCGCCTTTAACCTAGGTCAGCGAGAGTGGACCTGCTGATGCGGCCAATTGTGATTGGTCTGCGTCAGCGTGGGCCCGGCCTCAGTGGCCCAATCGCCCCTTTATTTTGCCTATGTGGCATTTCCCTAAATTGTGATTGGCTGAGATAATTTAATTCATAATAAATCATTCCCATGTTAGAAAAATTCGAATAAATAGTCAATGGAAATGATTTTTAACGTAGAATTCAATTTTAAGGTTTTTGAGTCATGATTTAGATTCCTTTTTCGAAGTTTTCTTTGAATGCCTTTTAAGTGTATAAAATGTTCTAAAATACATAATTAATTCATTTTAACTCCAATTTGTAAAATAAAATATGTTTTATTATTCAAGAGACTATGACTAATATATTAGACTAGGTTTTGAACCTTAAATCATGGTTTTGAAAATAAGTTCCAAAATTAGGGTTTTTCATATACTTTATGCCTTAATACATTCTAATACATGTGTAATGATGTAACTAGGGGAAAATGGAATTGGACACAATCAGATTGGTGAATGTGATGATAATTAATTAAAATAGGTATGTGAATCATATTTATGTATGTGACATCTATGATGAATGTGAAATCTATGTGGAATGTATATATTACCTATCCTTCAGTTGGGCTCTTATCCAACCCTACCCTAAAGATGTTCTAGCCTTGTTATCCTTCAATATTCCTTTATTTGTCTCTTTACATATTTGATGCTTTTGTTGCCATTATGACTCATCTATTTGAATTATGTGAATCTTGCTATTGCCTATGTTGGCTCATCTTTTTGAAATACTTGGAAATGTTGTATATTGTCGTTTCTTATGTTGGCTCCTTTATTTCATGGGTTTTATTCCCATTTTGCAATGTTGCAAATCTTGTTATACTTCTCACTACTGCCAAGTGACTATTTAAGCATGATGTATTTTTGGCCAAATGACAATGTAGTGTACATGAGTACAAACCACCCATAGGGCACTGAGGTTTTAGTCCTCCTGTCGGGCATTGGGGTTTTAGTCCCCCTGCCATTTTATATTAGGCACTGGGGTTTCAGTCCCCCTGCCACTTTATATAGGTACTGGGGTTTTAGTCCCCCTTCCACTGGTGAGGTCCAGTTGGTGCCTCACCCTACATTGAGATGACTTTGTGTCTTAATATATTCATGCTATGTGATTACTATTGTGGTGATTGTTTATGTTGGTTTTCTCTCTCTTATTCATATACTTGCCTCATTTCTTTTGAAATCTCTTATTGTAGAGAATTTTTTATATTGCAATGCTTTAGATTATTTAATTGTCATATTTCTCTTGAATAACACATACTTTTATCTTTCTCTTGCTGGATGACCCCAACCATCCAGGCTAGGATCAGAGTGCGCATGGAAGCTTGGTGAACCTAAGGCTAAGGATAGAATAAGAAGAAAAGGAACATATAGCTTGCATGGACACAGTTGCCTTTATATATTAAGTTGTTTTGTTTGGAGACAATATTGTCTTAGTATAAGTCTTCCTCTACCTAGATCCTTGTTCTAGTACAAAGATGTACCCCATTTGGGAACAATTTTGTAATGTACTCTTTATACATTTTGAATATAGTCAAGTTTTTATTTCTTCCGCATCCACACATTAGGTGTTTTTGTTTGCCATGATTTTTAGTAGAGACATGGTCTTTACAAATATAAGAACCCAACTAAAACAAACAAGAATTCTCAAGTCAACTAGGGCAAGGGTTTTATAGAGACAATCTTAATGGGACCGATAACACTGAAACCTTATGGTCGGCTTTTTGGGATCATTTGTTTAGTTTCCACTGGGTGTGTACAAGAAAAAATTAATTTAGGCATAAGATGTAATAATCTAGTCGTATTTAAGTATAATTATTATATGAGTTCTCTCCCATCTATTATGACTTGACTTTAATTCTTTTGCTGATATAAAATAATTGCTTAAAATTTCTTAGATCCTAATTGTAAACCTAGAAATGCTAGTCTTAATGAATAATTTTATTATTGATTTCCATTTGATAAAGGTTGTTTCTTCAAGGTTACTGGATTCATGAACAATAATATAGTGGTTATATCCCTTTTCTAGTATTTTATCTATTCATTTGGATTATAAATCTAAAATGAGGTTTTTGTTGTTTTTGGGTTCCCAGTAGCAGTTATTTGTTGTTGTTGAGTCACTATAGTAGTGTCTCGTCAATAGTAGTGGCCCTCTTTCTTGAGGGGGGGGGTTTAATGTGTGCATAGTTTTAGTAAATTTTTCCTTGTACACTATGGTTTAAAGGTGTAGATTGTACATGTAAACCTATTTTTATTTATTATGTACATGATATATCTATTTTGTATATGTTGCACTCATGTGACATGTTGATATATTTTCATATATGCATGATTTATATTATGAGGGAAACTAATGACTATATATGGTGTTGAAATATATTTTTTTGGTCATCAAAATCAGGAACAAATACCAACTCAGTTGAAATGTTAATTTTGTTAAATATTTAACTTGAAAAATATAGTATGTGGTTTTAAACGGGGTTTGCTTTTTTCATTTCTTTGTGACCTCAACACCCAAACTGCATTTAGTTGTGATATGGTAATTAGGTGTCACATATCACCTTTTTGGGTGGTTAGTCTAAAATTATTAATGATTCTTCTCCAATAGAACATTTTGACATTCAAAATGGTACTAAGCATTGATCATCGAAATTAAAAAGCAAGGCAAGGCAATTCATTTGACTTCAATACTTCTAAAAAACCCTTTTCTAGAATAAGGATTGGACATAATATGGTTTTGATTTACCACAAAATATAAACAAACTATACATACTATTCTATTAACTTTTCAAAATGTATTTGACTTTTATCTATTCCAAACAAGATCAAATTCAATTGTTGATGTGTAGTTTGGTTTCACACTATTACTTGAAAAACTATATATATATATATATATATATATATATGTTTATCAAATATGTGATTCACATTACATAGTCTCTAGACTCACTACCCAAGACTCTAGTAGAGTTTTATTAATGATGAATTGTCCCAAATACCACATATAGCCTCAACTATGTGCTTTTTCCTCACTCTCACACAAATTGGGATCAAATTTAAAACAAGTCATCAATCCTAGTACTGTTCTAGGTTGAGCACACTTAACTACAGATTGCCTATTGATGGGCTTCCTGAAAAGGATGAACACTTTGGTGATACATGATTATTGTAATCACTCCTTCTAAGATTATTTTATCTAAAGCCTCAAATCATGTGATGTTATAATTCTCCCACTTATAATCTTGAAGCCTTTGTCAAGGCTCAACTATATAGCACAGTATCTTATTCCCATTTCAATGTAGATCTAGAATGGCCCATGCACACCCAATCTCCATTCATGGTTATCAGTGCAAGGGTGGCTCCATCTCATCTTAGTGGATAGCCTTTCCTTATTCGTATACCACACGACATAAGACTACAATGACACATGCCTATTGGGCCACACCTGCTACTGGGTAATGGGCTATGATGTCATTTGTAAAGCCCATGACCACCACTTGAGGCTCTAGTAGAGTTTGAGGAAAAATGATGTGCCCCAAAGACCATTTCTAGCCTCGACTGTGTGCTTTATCCTCATCTATGCAAAGCCCGGGATCAACTTGTGGACATGTCATCCATCCTATAACTACTTTGGTTTGAGCACACTTAACCAAATAGTTCTTATTGATGAGCTACTTTAAAAGGAGGTGCACCATGATGATATGCATAGTACAATTAGTCCTTTCAAGATCCTCCATCTAAGCATCAAATTCTAGGATGTTACACATTCATGTCATATCTTGTCATCTTTATTAATCCATTTTCACGCAGTACAAAATAATTACCCATATGTATATGATGAGCAATACTATTATACCATATATAAAAACTATTCATGAACATAATCAATCTCAGTTAAAGAGAATATGTAACTTGTTTTTTATTTGAAATCTTCATTTTATTCTTTAGCATCAGTTGAACATTTCAAGATACACAAACCAATTACCTTCAATATGATTATGGGGTAGTTGAGTAGTTTTACATGATGCAAGTATCAACATTATTAATATATAGATATATGTAGCATATTGGTTTCCTTTGGTTAACCTAAACCCTCAAATCAAACTAAGAAGGTGCAATAGTTTAAAACTTTTGAAACCAAACCAAACCATTCACCTCGATAAAACCTAATAGAATACTTTACTCTAGTGTGGCTTGGATAGGTTTTATACTCTAGCTTTCTACCCAACCTTGTACACAGCTAAAGGAAACATATAATTAATAAGAGTGTAAGTTGTTAAAATAACTAAATTGTTGGTAAAGTGATATTTATGATTGTCTTCATAATAGAGAATGTTGAAACTTCTATAATACACTAGTTGTAAAAGCTACTAAACTTCGATATTGTGTATACACATATTGCACTAATCATAGATTCTTTTGTTGCATTAACTATACAATGGAGCTTATAGAAATTCTAATTTATATTACTACTACAACAAGGCTATCATGATATATTAATTGAGTGAGAAACTTATCACGAACATTGATATCAATACATCGTATAAATGAATGTTGACTTGAGAGTTATACATTGTCCATATTTTGATAATGGCTAACCTCTCCATTCATATGTACCTAATATGTTTGTTTAAGATTGATTTCAGGTATTAGGTACATGAAAAGGATCAAATTTACCAAGCCCTAGCTTGTCCAAGTTCACGTCAAAAGCAATGCAAATGCACTTTAGTGGAAAACACTCCAACCCACCTTAGAATATTTTTGTAATCATTTTTATTGATGATATGACTTGTAACTAAGATTAGAAAAAAATAGGGACACTTAATTCCATCATTTGATCACTTAAAAATCATTTTGGAAAATTTGTCACAGTAACTTAATCAGTCGAGTTTGAAACTTGACCGATTAGTGATTGATTTTTGGAAATGATTGGATCGGTCGATTTGTACACTCACAGAACTCGAGGTGACCATCTTTATGACCAAAGTTGATTTTGGATTATCGGTCGAGTTACCCCAGGATAAATTTGACCGATAGTTTGGAAATTAGCTTTTTTCAGATAGTGTATCGGTTGAGTTACCTTTATTGAAACTCGACCGAATGCACGGTACAAAAAATTGAAAAAGTTATTCCAATCATTGGAGAGTTGTTAGAAATGAAAATAGATATGTTGCAAGTTCTAAAACGGCTATTTTTTGTTCTTAGGTGATCCCACACTCAAAGGAAAAACCCCAGCTGTAAATAGGACCTCTTGGAGTTCATTCCAAGGTTGCTCATTCATAGTATCCTTGGTCCTTTCTATAGTTGAGTGTGATAAACTGATTTAAGCCCCTTTCTCTCTCTCATTTATAAAGCATTTTGTGATTATCAGTGAGTTAGGCATGTTGTAAGAGAGATACCTCATTGTTACCTTGTAAAGCTCTCCATCCTTCTATCTTCCCAATCCCCTTTCAAATAGTAAAGGTTCAGGTGATCTTCTCTGAGTGAAGGAGAAGTTGTTCTTCTTCAAGGTTAAAGAAGGCGTGAAGATCTTCTCCAAGTGAAGGAGAAAGACAAGGTGGAAGATCCAAGAAGCGTGTGGGTAAATCCTCAAGGCTGAAGACTTGTTGCAAGGAGGAGATGTCCTAGGAAAAGAAACCAAGCTACTTGCAAGAGTGGGTAAGACCTTCTGTGAGGTAGAAGACTAGCTCTTGGATAGGTAATCTCTTTGATGTAAGGTGGTATTCTTGTATGTCTTATAATGGAATATAAGTATCAATGTATTTCAAAGTCCTAGAGGTTGACCTCACTAGGTAGTGGACTAATAGTCTCCTAGTTTGGAGATTGGAACCACTCTAAACACCTTATCTAAGTGTTTTTTTCAATATCTCTCATCCTTGGTATGCTTGTTTAGATAGGAATTCAAATTCACATTTAGCATTTGGTTTCAATTCATAAAATTTGAAGGTCTAACTATTCTTGTGCAAGTTTTGAAGCTCTATTCACCCCTCCTCTAGAGCCCTAGATCCAAAAATTGGTATTTGATAAAGGATATTCTCCATCAAATATCCTACAAGATGAGAAGATGGGTGAGAACCTACTTGGTTCCCTCAACCTAGAGGGAGGTTTATCCATGCATCCCCCAGTCTTTGATGGAACCAACTTCCTCTATTGGATGTGGCGGATGCAGTTTTACATTTAAGGGATTAACTTTGATATGTGGAAAGTGATGGTTGCACACTACAAGGATCCTTTTGGATTTGTAGGTACTTGGAGTGAAGCATCTCTAAAGAATTTGAATCTCCATGCCAAAGCAATTAGCATCCTCTATGCAACCCTCACTCCATCCGAGTTCAGCTACATCTCCTCATGGAACACAGTCTATGAGATACGAGGCAAGTTGTGCATCACTTATGAAGGCACAAAGCAAGTAAAGGAGTCAAAGATTAGAACTTCAATGTGGGGAAGAAAGGAGTGGCCGAAATGTATTCAAGACTCAACATCATCATCAATAGCCTATCTGCTTTAGAACATACTTTGGATAGAGGAGCAATCAACTCAAAGATCTTAAGGTCTCTTCTAAAGAGATGGGAGTCAAAGGTCACCTCCATAGAAGAAGTATGAAGTCGTGGTGATCTTCCAACCAAGGATCTTATTATAAATCTACAAGCTCATGAGCCAAGACTTTACAAGTAAGAAGAGGAAGTAAAGCAAGTAGAAAATGAATCAAGGAAGATCAAAGATAGTGCCTTCAAAGCTCAAGTGGAGGCTCTCATTATTCAACAACAACTTGCTTGTTGGACCTTTCCCTCCTCCTCTAGCGAAGATGATGGCCCTAGTGAGCATGAAGCCAACTTCACCAAGGGAAAGCACTACAAAGGGAAGCCATTTCTTCATCTACTCCAAGGTGTTACAAGGTGGTAAAAAAGGACACTACAAGAGTGAATGTCCTAAGGCTAGAAAGTCACACCACAAGAGTAGCTCCAAGAAGGAGGAATACTACAAGAAAGATAGAAAATACAAGAGGAAGGACAAGAAGGTGAGGAGGAATAAAGATGTTGATTGTGTCACTTGGGAAGGCTCATTCTCTAGTGGCTCAAGCTCCGATTAAGATGGAGAATGCCACCTTGCACTCATGGCCTCCAAAAGTGAAATCATTGGTGAGGTAAGTGAGGTAAGCTTGCATGAATTAGCTAAAGAAACTCTTATTGACATGCTTAATGGTACTCGTTCTTCTTATTCTGACTGTAAATATAAAAGGAAGATATTGGGTAAAATTATTGATGATTTTTATACTAAGCTTGATATTCTTGAGCAAAATGAGAAACTTCATCTTGATAGCATTGATTCCTTGCAACGCCAATTTCTTGACATTGAGCTCCAATACAATGGAGTTGAAGTAGAGACTGGTGTCTATCTTAAAAATATAGCCTCTCTTAAGGAAGATAACCAAAAGTGCCTTGATGAGTTTGAGTTACTTAAAGCTAAAAATGTAGAACTTAAGCTTATTAGTGATGCTCATAGAGATGAAAGAGATGATTATCTAAAAGAAATTCAATTGCCTAAATATGAAAATTCTAGGATTCTTTCTCAAGTTAATGACTTATCTTCTAGGCCTTTTTTGCATATTAATGATGTTGCTTCTATTACTCCTGAAAAGGATTCTTATTTGACTAAAGCCCTATGTTTAGAGGATGACCTTGTTCACGCTAGAGATGATCTTATTAGTTTGTCTTCTATCATTATCTCTCTTACTGATGACAATCATAGACTTAGAGCCTCTCTATAGAAATTCCTCAAAGGGAAGAACTCCCTAAATGAAATTCTTGACCATTCTACCAGACAAAGTGGTACTAGTGGTTTGGGATTTGCAGGGGGAGCTCCTAAGGGCAAGAGTAAGGCCAAAGGTAAGAAAAAGAGTAAGGAACCTCTTTTCTTCCATGGAGAGTCTTCTATATCCAAGAACCCTATGATTTTCTCTCATTGCAAAAGTGATGATCATTATTCTACTTATTGTTCATACAAGCCTAAGGGGATTAACCCAAAGATGAAATGGGTCCCCAAGCTAACACTGGATCCCAAAGTTTGAGTTGGGAACTGACATTATCCTTTCTTGTGGGAAAAAAGAAAATGGATTGTTGATAGTTGTTGCACAAAGCACATGACAAGTGATATAAGCCATTTCAACAATTTCACAAAGAATAAAGGAGGATCAGGTACTTTCGGGCAATAAGAAAGGTAAGGTAAAAGGTGAGGGTGATGTAGGTGAATCCTTGTGTATCAAGAATGTTCTCTTTGGGGATGGCCTACATCACAATTTAATAAGTGTTAGTCAATTATTTGATATGGTTACCTTGTGCTATTTACTACTTTTGAATGCTTGCTTCTAGATCTCCTCACTTACAATGTCATATATAAGGGAACTAGGAATGGTAATATTTATGTAATTGTGCTTGACTCTATTAAGCATGTTGTTGGTAGATTCCTTGTAGTCAATTTGAATGATATTTCTCTTTGGCATCGCCGGATAGATCATGTAAATATGCATCAATTGAAGAATTTGAGCAAAAAGGACTTGGTCAACAGACTTCCCAAATTGGATTTTGAAAAGATGAGGAATTCCAACCTTGTACCCTAAGGAAAGTAAACCAAGTCTTCCTTCAAATCCAAAGGAGTCCTTAGTATCAATAGAGCTCTTAAACTTCTCTATATTGATCTATCTAGACCTATGAGAACTCAATTACTTTGTTGTTTCAAGTGTTTTCTTGTTATTGTCGATGATTTCTCTCGATATACTTGGACCTTCTTTCTCATTTCTAAGAGCAATATTGTTGCTATTTTCTCTAGCTTTTGCAAAGGAGTTGAAAAAGAATCTTCTTGCCACATTGTTTCCATCCGTAGTGATCATGCGGGAGAATTTGAAAATGGTCTTTTCGAATGGTTTTGTGAAGAGTCTGGATAAGCACATAAATTTTCTTCACCTCTAACGCCTCAACAAAATGGGTTGTAGATAGGAAGAATCGGTTACTATAGGAAATGGCTAGAACCATGCTTCTAGAATATGATACTCCAAAGAATTTTTGGGCCGAAGTCGTTAGTACTTCATGTTTTGTGCAAAAATGGGTTTTCACACATCCCTCTTTGAAGAAAACCCCCTATAACTCTGGTGTGATAGGAAGCCTTCTATCGAGTATTTTCATATTTTCAGGTGTGATTGTTTTGTTTTAAACATGGAAGATTCTCTCGACAAGTTTGATCTGAAATCATACAAGGCTTTCTTTCTTGGCTATAGCACTACAAGCTAAGCTTATAGATTGTATAATATTGGTCTATATAAAGTAGAAGAATCTATTAATGTAAAATTTATTGACATTAACCCCTCTATTTCCAAGGATATTGCTAATGATGATGTTGCAGATGAGGTAATTCCTCTCTTAAAAGAACTCAACATCACTCAAAAATAAAAAGAGGTAGACACTCAAGAAGAAGAGATAGATGAAGAAAAGAAGGATCCAACTCCCCACTTTGCAAAGAATCATCCTAAAATACTAATCATAGATGACCCCTTTAAAAGAGTGAAGATGTGGGCTACCTACAATAAAGAACAAGCCAATAGTGCCTTCATCTCACTAATCAAGCTAAAGAATGACAAAGAAGCTCTTGAGGATGATGAGTGGATCCTAGCCATGTAGGAAGAATTGGAACAATTTGAGATGAACAAAGTGGGACTCTAGTGCCAATACCATGTGATAGAAATATCATTGGCACCAAATGGGTCTATCGTGACAAGCTAGATGAAAGCGGCAAGGTGGTAGGAAACAAAGCAAGGTTAGTCGCTCAAGGCTACAATCAATAGGAGGGTATAGATTTTGATGAAACATATGCACATGTATCTAGACTTGAGTGAATTAGAATGTTGCTTTCTTTTACTAGTTACAAGAATTTCCTTCTATATCAAATAGATGTTAAAAATACATTTTTGAATGGTACAATTGAGGAGGAAGTGTATATTGCACAACCTCCGGGCTTTAAACATGATAGTTTTCCTAACCAAGTTTATCTGTTGCAAAAATCTCTCTATGGTCTCAAACAAGCACCTTGAGCTTGGTATGAAAAACTAAAGAACTTTTTGTTTGATCATGGCTATATATTGGGCAAAGTAGATTATACCTTGTTTCTAAAACACACTTCTAATAGTTTTCTTATCGTTCAAATTTATGTTGATGATATTATTTTTAGCGGAACTAATATTGATCTTTGCAAGGATTTAAGTGATTTATGCAGAGTGAGTTCGAGATGAGCATGATGGGGGAGATTACATTCTTTCTTGGCTTTCAAATCAATTAAACAAAGAATGGAAACTTCATCAACTAAGGCAAGTACGCAAGTGAGCTATTTAAGATCTTTGGGATGGAAAACACCAAGCAAATGGACACCCCCATGTCTAACACCGCCAATCTTGATAAAGATGAAGAAGGTGAGAAAGTGGATGAGAAGCTCTATAGAGGTATGATTGGAAGTTTACTTTATTTAACTGCCTCTAGGTCTAACATAATTTTTAGGGATGGCTTGTGAGATTGTTATTAATCAAAGCCTAAGAAATCACATCTTATAGTTGATAAGAGGATTTTGAGGTACTTAGACAAAACCCAAAATTTTGGGCTATTGCATCCTAAGTCAAGGGACTTTACTCTTACTGCTTATAATGATGTTGATTATGCAGGATTTTTTATTAATAGAAAGTGCACAAGTGGAACTTGCTTCCTCCTAGGACCATGCCTGGTGTCTTGGTTTTCCAAAAAACAAAGCACGGTGGCTCTATCAACTATCGATGTTGAATACATTGCAACTAGGAGTTGTTGTGCCCAGGTTCCATGGATGAAGCAAATGCTCCAATATTTTAACATTCATTTTGATGCTTCTCCCATCTATTGTCATTATACTGGTGCAATCAATTTATCTTACAATCATATATTGCATAGTAGAGTCAAGCATATAGTGAGGTTCATCATCACTTTCTTTGTGATCACATTACCAAGAAGGATATTTATATCACGCATGTGGACACTGAAAATCAGTTGGCGGACATTTTTACTAAACCTCTAGCTAGAGAGCAAATTAATTTTATTAGATCTAAACTTCTCATAACTACTTTGGGTGAATCTGATATGCCTTCTAGCTAGTTTCTATCTATCTTGTATGCTTTTCTCATGTCTTGTTTACCTTTGCTTCCTAAAGTGATAAATGTTCATGTTCTTATATCTTATTTTTCACTCATTTTGGGTATTTTTTGCAAACTATTGTTTTATCATTACTTAGTACCCAATGATGAGTGATATGTACCTAAGTATGTATAAAATGCAAAATAGACTTTAAAAATAAATTTAATTAGAACTCAAATGGCTAGAAACTAAAATTTCTAAAGTCGGGACAAAACCTCTGTCGATCGAGTTGCCAACTCGGCTGATCGATGGTCGAGGGATTTTGTAAAAAGCCATTCAGTCGAGTTTCTTTCTCTCAGAACTCGACAGATGGTTAGGTTGGACCAAATATAAATAGGGTTCATTCGACCATTCTCCCTCTCAACTAGAGAAAAGTCGATTGATCCTCACTCCAGCTCTCTCAAGCTCTCAACCCTAGCTTCAACCTTCCCTCTCCTAGCCCTAGCCAGCCTTCGTTTGACCTACCTAACATCCTTTCCTATCTGTCCTAGGTGGTTAGACGACCTTTGGTGATGTTACTCTATTTTTTGGTCTCTCAATCTTCTCCATTTCGCCTTCATGGCCTCCAATAGATGAAAAAGGGATGCACCTTCTCAAGCACCATCATCATCCTCCAACTCTCACCTCATTCCCTTTGATGACACCTTCTTTATTTCAACTGAAGTTGTAAATAGGTACAAGGAGATCCTTCCTAGTAACCCCTTTCCTTTTCGTGCCTTGTATGAGCATCGTCCGCATAAACAACAGGAGATAGATGAGGTAGCTAATTTTCTCTACGACCATCACCTAGAAACCCTGAGTGTCAAGTGTTGGTGCTTTCACAATTCCATTACAAGCACTAAGGTGGTCCATGAATTTTATGTCAATCTTTCATGGAACTATGACACTCTTGTACCCCCTCATAATACTCAAGTTCTTATCACTTCCATGATTTCTGGTAAGAAATTCACTATCTTAGAAGATATCTTGAATATGTTTCTCAATGGTACTGAGGTAACCGATACATGGAGGAAGACTATCCTAAGTATTTTGGCTTGCTAGACCCCAAGTCCTTCTACAATAAATATGATATTACTCTCCTTGATATTCATAAGGTCTTGAAGAAGCCTCAGACAATCTATAGGAAGAAGTCCACCATCCCATCCTCTTTCTTGGGTCTCAAAAACCACATACTTACTCTGGTAGTCAACTACAATATTCACCTCAAGAAAAATCAAACTAAAATTGTAGAGAATATTGCAGTAATTCTATTTTGTCTTTTAAGAACATAGGAGTCAAGTGTTCTAGATATATTCTCCACCACATGATCTTCTTTGACTCCAGGAAGAATACCAGAGGCACTCACCCACCCTACCCAGCCTTCATATGTGGTCTTTTCACCTTTTCCACTGAGAAGTCTCTTTTTTATGATCTTCATTATAGACCCTCTAGAAAAAGAGTCTATATCAGTGATACCACAATCAAGAAAGCCTTCATGCCTACATATTCTTCCACCACACCTGGAGCCTCTACCTCCACCCAGGAACCTCCACCTCCATCCTGACCTTCCCATTCCTCATTTCATGTATCCAATGAAGCCCTCATGGGTTACATGGTGCATCAGCAGGCGTACAACCTACAGGTTTAGGAGCACATAGATCAGGATCTCTGCCAGATCATGTAAACTATGAACCTATCATGTGCACATACTTACCATACCTACCAGCCCTATCCAGGTGTGATTATGCTTCCTATACATACAATCACTTCTACATCGCCCCTCTACTTGCTACTTCTGCTACCACTCCCTCTTCTGCTGGTGGATGTACACCTGGAGTTCTACCTCTACCTGTTGGTCCCATAGCTACCCTTATTGCTGGCCTTAGCACTTATGCTCCCACTTTCCTCTAGGCCAAGGATCTCCATGTTCTTGGCATGACTTGGGATGAGCAAAATGCCATGTGGCCCATTTGTAGTTTTGGTCCTTCTACCGATGAGCAGATTCCCGACCAGGCTGATGAGGAAGCTTTTGTTGTTGTTGATGATGATGATGTTGTGGACATAGATAGCCTAGATGTTTAGATTTTTTAGTTATTGTCTCTTATTTGTTGATCATATATATCTTTCTAGACTATTTTGTACTAAAGACATATGAGCACATTATCTGAGTTGTATTATTTCTATCATCATGTTTCTTTCATCGTTTGGATTGTAGTTGCTTTGAGAACTTGCTTATGTGTTGTAATCTTAATCCTATGTATCGTAACTCTATGTATGCTATATCATATGAGTTATTGGTATGTTTTCCATATTTTTATTATGACACATGTTGCTTGTTTCTTTCTCGTCTTTGTTTGATGTGTGTTATGTGGTTGCACATTTTATCTTGTGGTTGCATGTTTTTGGTTGTTCTTGGAGAAGACCCATTTTTATGCTCTTCTACCCCCCTTACTTTTTTATAATGCCAAAAGGGGGAGAGAATTTCGTTGTTTTGAAGCTCAACCATATTGCTTTTAGTGCCTATGTGATCCTTTTCTTATCTAAGTATATGTTTTATCATATGAATTTCTAAAGGACCATGTAGTATACATGTTATATAACTTTGTGTAGAAAGACTAACTATGCAGGTAAGAATGCGCATAGATTGGGGGGGGGGGAATTCATATTGTTAAAATTATGAATCCCCTTTTCAGTTCACAAGGCTAAGGTATAAATTTACATATCCTTTTCAATATGTTGAGGAATGGGTTGTCATTGTTAAAAGGGGGGAAAATGATGACTTGAGAGTTATACATTGCCCATATTTTGATAATGACTTAACCATTCCATTCATATGTATCTAATATGTTTGTTTAAGATTGATTTCAAGTATTAGGTAAATGAAAATGATAAAATTCACCAATCCCTAGCTTTTCCAAGTTCAATTCAAAAGCAATGCAAATGAACTTTTGTGGAAAACACTCCAACCCACCTTAGAATATTCTTGTAATCATTTGTATTGATGATATTACTTGTAACTAAGATGATAAAAGTTTAGGGACACTTAATTACATCGTTTGATCACTTAAAAATCATTTTGGAAAATTTGTCACATCAACTTAATCGGTCGAGTTTGAATCTCAACCGATCAATGGTAGATTTTTGGAAATGATTGGATCAATCGAGTTGTACACTCATAGAACTTAACTAACCAACTTTCTGACTAAAGTTGGTTTTTGATGATCGGTCGAATTACCCCAGGACAAACTCAACCGATAGCTTGAAAATTGGCTTTGTCAGATAGTGGATCGGTCGAGTTACCTTTACTGAAACTCGATCGAATGCACAGTAGAGAAAATGCAAAAAAAGTGATTCCAACCATTAGAGAGTTGTTAGAAATGAAAATAGATCTGTTGCAAGTTGTAAAACAACTATTTTTTTTTCTTAAGTGATCCCACACTCAAAGTAACACCCCTATCTAGAAATAGAACCTCTTGGATTTCATTCTAAGGTTTCTCATTCATGCTATCCTTGGTCCTTGCTATAGTTGATTGTGATAAACCCCTTTGATCCCCTTTCTCTCTCTCATTTATAAAGCATTTTGTGATTATGAGTGAGTTAGGCATGTTCTTGTACAGCTCCCAATCCCTTTTCTAAAAGAGCAAAGGGTGCAGTGATCTTCTTTGAGTGAAGGAGGAGTTGTTGTTCTTCTTTAAGGCTAAAGAAGGTGTGAAGATCTTCTCCAAGTGACAGATAAGGACAAGGCAGAAGATCCAAGGAGCTTGGTGAGTAAATCCTCATGGTTGAAGACTTGTTGCAAGAAGGAGATGTCCTAGGAGAAGGAATCGAGCTACATGCAAGAATGGGTAAGATTTGTTGTGAGGTAGAAGACTAGCTCTTGGATAGTTAAGCCCTTGGATGTAAGGTGGTCTTCATGTATGTCTTATAATGGAGTATAAGTATACGTGGGTTGCAAAATTCTAGAGGTTGACCTCTCCAGATAGTGGACTGACGGTCTCCTAGTTTGGAGATTGGAACCACTCTAAACACCTTGTCCAAGTGTTTGTTTCAATCTCTATCATCCTTGCTTTGTTTGCTTAGATATGACTTCAAATTCACATTTAACATTTGGTTTCAATTGATATAATTTGAATGTATAACTATTTTTGTGCAAGTTGTGTATCTCTATTCAACACCCCCCCATCTAGAGCCCTATATCCAACAATGACAAGTCATAGTTGGACTACACCACGATCCAAATATCAACAAGATAATCTCAAAATGGTAGAAACAACAAGTTTGGACAACCTAATGCTTTGATGGAACATAAATATCAAAGTTATTTTTCTCCTTGGCCTACACAGTCCTTCAACAAAACAATATCAAAACAAACAACTTCACAATGTGTTCATCACATTTGGTCACAAGGTCATAAATGGTCATTCATAAACCAACCCAAATATGAACTTACCATACTAACTACAAACCCACTTCATTCTATGCCAAGGATAATAAAAGTAGCTCTTCATCGATGCTACTATAGGAGAACTTCCATTCATAGGAGAAACAAGGATATTGTGGTCTATTAAAGGGTCTTCATGTATCATAGATCAAAAGCAGATGATACTCTTGATTCCCTAAAGGGTAATATTATATTAGTCAGTTGTTGTTTCTCATAAGAGCAAGCATTTGATTTCCTTGAAAACTTTTGACCAAATGAACAAATTCTAATAATAGATTGGCATTGTTCATCACTTCATCATTTACCAATTGGATATATGGTAAAAGTTGTTCTGCTTATACTAGATCTTTATCGTATGACTTTAACTTTCCACCACTTTTGTCTGCCTCAACTACCTATCTAGCCATTTAAACTGTTCTAAAGATTCAAACCTAAATGAATGGATTCTTGTCACCCACCTACGAAAGACACAGACCTCTTCCCTACATTGTTTTAGATGCAACACATGAGGACACACTTAAGTCCCAATGCACTTCCCCACCAAGGTGCTACATCTGTAATATGAATGGCCACATCTCATACCACTACTCGAACAAAAGATGTCATTCTCTATAACACTACAGGTTACACTGCAGGTGAAAAAACACCTTTCATGCAAATTATGTGATCACCAATAGATCACAGAGGTTTAAAGGAGTCATCATATCACCAAGAAGACATCGATCCAATACAAACAAAATTGATGATCATAACCCTTTTTCATGTCTCTGTATTCCATGCACAAACATACCTCCCTCATATGTCCCCTCTGATTCCCCTACATTCCATGCCTCTTGTTGACCCCCTCGACAGAGACAACATCCCTGACCCCCTCCTATAAACACACCTCCACCCATCTCAACCCCACCTACATCTTCCAAGCTCAGTTTCAAGACAACCTTTACCCCATCCAACTTCTCCCCGTTCATAATGGCTCCGTCGATTCACCTCAACAAAGAATTTCCCATTGACCTCCCAGCATGCGTCTTTTACGTGTCTTTACTAGCCGTAGTATTTTTGTCTCCATCACCAATAAGATTGATAATAACATCATTAACATCCTTGATGTTACATTAGCTATCACCCTCATGCTCCCAGGACACACCGTGCTCAAATTGAAGATATTCTCCCTGTCACAAATTTTGTACTCGGTACCCGAAGGTACAAAATTTGACCATCTCTTTGGATAAGTGATGACCATCCCTTGTGGTTCTAGTTTTGTCCAAGACAATATCACAAATTGTTCACTAGAACAAGGGTCCTCACTTGTTGGCTCTGGAGGTTCGGGGTGGGCTTCCATCTCTGATCTCCCCCCACACATGTGGGAGTTTGAAATCTTCAAGGTGATTGCACATTCTGTTGATGCTACCCTCCAATTCATTAGCCATGACAACCTCCATCCTACACACTACATCAAAGATTTATGTTTCTTCTCAGTTAAACAAGCCATCACACTTCCATCTCTGATCAAAATTAGACAAGGAGAGTAAACTTACAAGATCAAATTGATTGTTGAGAACCCTAAATAACACCTCTACCACTTTATCTGACATCTCTATGCACCCCCCATCCTGGTACTACCCCATCAAAGTCAAAAACTCTTTTCCAACCATTAGAAAACCACATGAATGAAATATGGACCGGGAAAGAAAAAATTCTTCCACCCTCTCACAGACCAACTCAAATACCAACATCTCAAACAAAAGATCAAGAATGTCTTCACCATTAGTAGAAAGTAACAACAACTCCATCCAAGACTCCTTCAAACCCTTCCCTTTCCACAACAACCCTGCAACCACAAACAACATAGACCCAGACTGTGGGCTCTGATCTCCAAACCATGATATAAACACGATTTAAACTTAGCGGAAGCGATTCGATTAGCAGCGGAATACCAAAAATCAACGGAAATTAAAACTTTTTGAGATAAAGCATTGAAACCATAAAACTTCCTTCATAAAAGGAGATAAACTGTTTACATCTCAGATAATTACTTCTTGAGTAATTATATACAACATGATACAAAATCTCAAGAACCCATAACCAAAATCTCAGACCAAAAGACTCCAAGACCTGAGAGTACAGAGGACACATAGGACTGACTCTAACTACACCACATGGCAGGCTAAATCTCCACCTGAGATTTTACTGCTGCCCCTGGTGTTGCTGCTGCTGGGACTGGTCACCTGTAGACCTGTTCCTCCGTCCTCGACGTCCACCTAAAAAGTTGAAGACTACGGGGTGAGACAATTTTACATAATTGTCCCAGCGAGAGTTATAACTCTCCTCCAGAAGCTTTATTATAGCACCTCAAAGAATAACTTAAGATGTAAAAGCTTCAATGTATTCAACATCAGATTTAATAGTAAGCATGAGTTCAACAGTTATGAAACATGAAGACATTTGCACTATACAGTGTAACATCAATCAATCAACTCGTAGTTATCTCTAACAGGTATGCTACGCTGTGGATTATGTTTTTCAAACATTACTTTTATGCCATGTGGAGATGAGGTTTACCACTCATACTCCAACCAATCACTGCTAAGTGCCTCGGTATCATACTAGGTCATCGAAAGAGCCGGATTCTCATGACCTTCACCTTCCTCAGTCAGTAAGAGGATTACTTGTAGGACATCTCGTGCCTTTACTATAATAGCTTACCAGGGTAATCTGGTCCTTCGCTATTTTAGAGTTACAGTGGCGTTCTGTACTCTCTTCGTCATCAGGAGATTTCATGTTTATCTTTCACTGATACGGATATCTGTGCTTTCTTCGTCATCAGGAGGTTTCATGTTTACCATCCACTGATACGGTATGGGATTGTAGTGAAGGATTGACAGATTACACATCTACATCAAACACCTACACTAGGATGTAAGGTTCTACACATCCATATACCCCACATACTCAAAAGTATGTGATCCAGGAGTTCCCTTAGGAAAACCTGTTTCACCATCATTTGATCTCTGACAATGATGGATCTATGATCAGGGCTCTACATTACACTTGATTAGTTAGGTACATTCAGTATTCTTTTATCATCATACATTGTTCTTCAAACAATAACATTAGCATAACAGCTATGAAATGAGAATACTAAATGTAACAAGCCTAACTCTCATCAATCATCATTTCTCAATACATTCATCACAAGTCATCTCTAAAGCATGACCTTGATGGTATTTATGGCTCTTACAGCCCATTTAATTCATAGGTTGCCATTGACAAGGCATCAAGATATTTTACTATTCATAAAGCTAACAACATGCTTTCAATGAATATAGCATCATCATCCATACCTAGATATGATCATCTTCATATCAGAACCTACAAGGTTAATTCAACTGATAAAAGCAATTCAAATCAAGAATGATACTTTCCACTCTTGCCATAAGAGCTAAGTTCCCTGATTCTCATCAATTAGGGTTTACTATTCACATTACATGCCATCACCCTAGAATTAGGGTTTATTATTCACATTATGGTAAAATGAACTCATAACATCATGATGTATGAGGAACATCATCAATGATGCTCTCATATAAGATTAAGATTCATCAATTATCATAAATAGGGTTTTCATGATCTCACATAGGTGGATCATACCCTAATCATGTACATTCATATATATTGAAGGTATTTTACTTGGATTTCAACCATAATTGGGATTTTCTCTCTCCTCTTGCTCATAGGTGATGATTACATCCCTCTAGATTGGGTTAGGTCTAATCAACATTGATAAGCCTAGCCAAGTCATCACCATTGTAACCATTGGGGTTTGCATGATAAAAAGGGGTTACCTACTTGAATCCATAAAGGGTATTTTGGTAAAGTTCACCATTGATCATAACATGGGTTAATATACTAACGACTTGACCCTTAATGTCCCTAGGTATCATTAGGGTTTAGGTTGAACAACCATCAAACCATCTAAGCCTTCAAGGCATTAGGCAGACTTATCCTTAAAAGTCCCCAATAGGTTTCACACCTTCAACCTTCAAACGATCCTGAGATCGTTTAAGGTTGTAGACCATTTAGCTTTGGTTGACTTCAAGACCGCATGACACTCAAGACCGTTTACCCTTAAACGTTCTTGAGGTTGTTTGCCCAAGATGGGGTGAAGACCGTTTAGTCAAAGTTTGACTTCTGAAGTCGTTTGAGCTCATTCGGTCCTGAAGTCGTATGAACTCATTCGGTCCTGAGGTCGTATGAACTCATTCGATCCTGAGGTCGTATGAACTCATTCGGCCCTAAAGTCGTATGAACTCATTCGGTCCTGAGGTCGTATGAACTCATTCGGTCCTGAAGTCGTATGAACTCATTCGGTCCTGAAGTCGTATGAACTCATTCGGTCCTGAGGTCGTATGAACTCATTCGGTCCTAAGGTCGTATGAACTCATTCGATCCTGAGGTCGTATGGTCCTAAAAGCTCAAGATCGCATGGACCTCCAAGGTGATTCAAAGGGTAAACTCGATTAGGGTTACCTATGTTGAAGCCTTCAATTGGTCTCAAGCTTGCTAACCACTTATCAATTGAGACAATTAGGGTTAGACTTAACCAATTGGTCACTTAATTGATCCTCAATTGATATCCAATTAGGGTTGGAATTGGTTCAATTAAGGTCTATAAACATTCAACCATCAACACTCAACAATGTGAATCAAATCGAAGTTGATCCCATCAATTGACCTCCAATCGGGCTCAAACTTGGCCCAAACGGTCTTGGGTTGACATCAAACGGTCTTGAGACCGTTTGGATGAGTTCCAAACGGTCTTGAGACCGTTTGTCCATCCATCCTTTGGACTCTAGTGAAAATTCATCAAGGTTTGATCTATTGAGTTGATCATCACATCAATACTTAATTGCAATATGATTTGGTACCTTTGGACCTTCAATTGGTCAACTATACTTGACCCCAGACCTCTAAACGGTCTTGGGTGATCCCCAAACGGTCTTGAGACCGTTTGGATGATTCCCCAAATGGTCTTGAGACCGTTTGGGCTAATCAGCCCAAAAATCACTAATTAACTCATTGGAATTTCAGCACTGATTTCAATTAGGATTTTCCCTATTAATCAACCTTCACCTCATAACTCATTTGGAATTAATCCATCAAATTTGGTGAGTCATTAATCAACATCATTATGAACAGTAATCCCAAACGGTCAACACTTGGTCAACCATCTTAAACGGTCTTGAGACCGTTTGCCCAAAAAGGGCAAATTAAACAGATTGAAAATCAGAACTTAATTCAATTGGATTAGCTAATTGATTTGCTTATATCTCACGATTCCTTTGGGGTTAACCCCTCAAATTTTGTGGGTGATTAACCTACATAATTATAAACAAGATTCCTATATGGTCGTTGTTTGGTCAACGCTATCAAATGGTCTTGAAGGCCGTTTGCCTTCATACGACCCTGAAACCATTTGCCCACCAAACGGTTGTGTAAACCGTATGGGCAATTGGTGGAGGTCGTTTGGTAAAGTGGAAATCCGTGGATAAGCATAGGAATTAACGCCCTTATCTTCTATCTCAAGAACAGTAGCAGTTCTTCACGATTTTGCTTGCAAGGATGCAAGGGAAGATAGGGAAGAAGAAGAACTAGCAACTATATGCATAGAAAAAGATGTATAATCAGAGCATAAGGTTTAGAGTTATAAAACCCGCCTAAAGGTTGTTCCTTGAGCTCCAAGCTTCCAAGCTTCAGGTCTTTAATGGCGTCTTTGAGCTCCACAGGTCGGCCAAGGTGAATTTTCCAAGGAAAAGTTGGAAAGGAATGGCTAGAAAGATAAAGCTAGGTGAGCTAGCCATGAATTCAACCTTGAAATCGAGTTTTCTCCATGAATTCAAGCAAAAGGGATGATCCAAACTTACCTTGAACTCCCTGGTCGTTCTCCTATGCTCTAGAGCTCTGCCTTAGTCGGTTTGAGCAAGAGGTATAAGTGAGGGAATGAAAGAAACGTTCATTTGCTTGCAAAGGAAGTGGTATATATATTTTGGGTGAAATTTCAACATAAGAACATATGTTTTCCTCATTTCTCATCTAAGTCCTTCCTTTCTTCTTTGCACGTCCCCACATCTTATTTCTAAGGACAAACTCCTTCTAAAGTCAAGAATTGAAGGCAAAGAGGATCAACTCATCACTAAAGCATACACATAAAAGGGTTATTATACATACACCTTGATTATTCAATCACAAAGGTGTTCTTTATTATATGATTATTCAAATGAAGTGACCTTTTCATCATTTCTCTTTTAAATGATGCCAAGATTCATAAAAGATATTTTAGATGATGTATTTTACAAGTTGCACCCCTCAAATTGGGTAAATTGCACTTTACACCAATTTAGGGTTTTCAAGTACAGGGGTTGCTTCCACAGCTGCACCTTGGTGCTCAAGCTTGGGAAATCCCTCAAACTTCATCATAAACATCCTCATGATGTCTCAACATCAGAGGAACATCTCAACATGTGCAATTTGCAAGTTAATCCCTTAACTGGGTAATTTGCACATAGATCCTTGTATTACAAAACAATGCTACAACTTTATATATAAAGGAGCAAAATTGAAATATATGTTTCTGAGGAACTTAATTACATGCCCAAAGTTAATCACAAGGATTTAATTACATATTTAGGCAAAACACCTAGGGTTAGTTCATAACCCAGGTCAGGGATGTTACAAATTATCCACCCCTTACAAGGATTTCGTCCCCGAAATCGATAAAACGTAATAAGAGAAAAGGGCAGGGTATTTCCTTCTCATCTCATCCTCTAGTTCCCAAGTGGCTTCTTCAACACCACGGTGGTTCCAGAGGACTTTCACAAGGCTTAAATCTTTCTTCTTTAACTTTTTAATTCTGTTATCAAGGATTGACACTGGTCCTTCCTCATAAGATATATCATCATTCAATTCTACCTCCATAGGTTGTAGAACTGACTCAGTGTCTGGGTGACATTTCTTTAGCATAGAAATGTGAAACACAGGATGTAACCTCTGTAACTCTGGTGGCAGCTCTAGTTTATAGGCTACTTTTCCAATCCGTTCAATGATTGGATAAGGCCCCATAAATCTAGGAGCTAACTTCCCTTTCTTTCCAAAACGAAGGACTCCTTTCCAAGGCGAGACCTTGAGATACACTTTGTCTCCAACCTCGAACTCTAAGGGTCTACGACGCTTATCAGCATAAGATTTCTGCCTATCTTGTGCAGTCTTAATCTGTTTCTATATTACCTTAATCTTTTCTGTAGTTTGCTGCACAAGATCAGGTCCTAACAACTGATGCTCACCAGTCTCATACCAACACAAGGGTGATCTACAACGTCTACCATACAAGGCTTCATAAGGTGCCATATCAATACTATGTTGATAGCTATTGTTATAGGCAAACTCTATCAAGCTTAGGTGTAGATTCCAACTTCCAGTAAACTGGAGAACACATGTTCTCAACAGGTCTTCCAAGGTCTGTATGGTCCTTTCCGACTGTCCATCAGTCTGTGGATGAAAGTTCGTACTAAACCTTAACTGGGTGCCTAAAGCATTATGAAGTTGTTCCCAAAAATGACTTGTAAACTGGGGACCTCTGTCAGAAACTATAGTGACAGGAACTCCGTGCAAACGCACTATCTCTTGAACATACAACTGCGATAACCTTTCAGCAGAATAGGTTGTTTTGATAGGTAAGAAATGTGTTGTCTTAGTCAACCTATCAACAACTACCCAAATGGAATCATGTCCTTTACTTGTCCTGGGTAGGCCAACAACAAAGTCCATGGTCACATGGTCCCACTTCCACTGTGGTATGGGTAAAGGTTGCATTGTTCCTGCAGGCTTCTGGTGTTCAGCTTTAACTTGCTGACACACAGGACACTTCAGAACAAACTCTGCAACATCCTTCTTCATTCCAGGCCACCAATACATATCTTTCAAGTTTCGATACATCTTGGTGCTCCCTGGATGCATAGCATACATTGAAGAATGAGCTTCTTCCAGGACTAACTTCCTCAAGTTATCCACATCCGGCACTATCATCCTCCCATGATAACATGCTACATGATCATCTGAATCATGGAAACTATCTCGCTTCTCATTTCCATACTCTGATCTAATCTGCTAAACTACAGCATCAACATGTTGTGCCTCCTTAATCTGCTCTCTTAGGGTAGGTTTAATATGCATCTCAGCCATCAACCCGGCTAATAATGATACCTTCAACTGTACATTGTCTTGCCTTAAAGAGATAAGCATATCTCTCTTAGAGCATACTAAAGAGTTTAGTTGTGCTCTATCCATGGTTGATGTTGTTGATTTCCTACTCAAGGCATCTGCAACAACATTGGCCTTCCCTGGATGGTAATCAATTGTACAATCGTAGTCCTTGATTAACTCCATCCAGTGACGTTGCCTCATGTTAAGCTCATGCTGAGAGAAGATATACTTAAGGTTCTTGTGATCTGTGAAAATCTGGAATGTCTCTCCGTAGAGATAATGCCTCCAGATTTTCAATGCATGAACCACGGCAGTTAACTCTAGATCGTGTGTTGGATAATTCTCCTCGTGCTTCTTAAGCTGTCGGGAAGCAAAAGAAATCACTTGTTTATCCTGCGTCAACACACATCCAAGTCCATTCTTGGAGGCATCACAGAAGACTACATATCCTTTTCCTTGCTCAGGTAGCACAAGCACAGGTGCACTTGTCAACCTCTCCTTCAACAACTAAAAGGACTGTTGACACTTATCATTCCAAGAAAAAGGAGCATCTTTCCAGTTAACTTGGTCAAAGGTAAGGCTATAGAGCTAAAGTTTTTAATAAACCTTTGATAGTAACCAGCTAACCCCAAGAAGCTTCGAATCTCTGTCGGTGTCTTCGGTTGTTCCCATTGTAGAACAGATTCTACCTTTGCAGGGTCAACACGAATTCTCGAGGCAGATATCACATGTCCAAGAAAAGATACCTCCGGCAGCCAGAACTCACACTTGCTAAACTTAGCATACAGCTTATGTTCTCTTAGCAAGGTCAAAGCTTGGCGAAGATGCTTCTCATGCTGCTGAGCATCCTTACTATAGATCAGAATGTCATCTATGAAGACGACAACACACTGGTCAAGGAAGGGTCGAAAAACTCTATTCATGAGTTCCATAAATGCAGCTGGTGCATTGGTTAGTCCAAACGACATAACCGTGAACTCATAGTGACCATATCTTGTCCTAAAAGCAGACTTGGATATGTCACTATCCTTAATGCGGAGTTGATGATATCCAAATCTCAAATCTATCTTTGAGAAGACTATTGCACCATGCAACTGGTCAAAAAGATCATCAATCCTCAGCAAAGGGTACTTGTTCTTTGTTGTTACTCTATTAAGTTGTCTGTAGTCAATGCACAACCGCATTGACCCATCTTTCTTTTTAACAAACAAGACCGGAGCACCCCAAGGTGAAGTGCTCGGTCGGATAAAACCCTTCTCAAGTAACTCTTGAAGCTGTTTCTTGAGTTCTGCCATCTCGGCAGGCGCCATCCTATACGGTGTCTGGGCTATGGGTTTCGTATCTGGGACCAAATTGATCTCAAAATCAATCTCCCGAGGTGGTTGTATACCAGGAAGTTCTTCAGGAAACACATCCTCAAATTCCCTGACTATGGGAACTTCAGCAGGATTGGAACTTTCCTTGGTAACATCTACCACATGGGCCAAGAATGCATAACATCCTTGCCTCAACAGCTTATCAGCAACCATAGCTGATACAAGACAGGTGGGCAGAATCTTTCTTTCACCTTGAAAGATCCATGTGTTTCCTTCATCAGCAAACACAACCAACTTGGATTCACAATCCAAGACAACTTTATACCTTTCTAAGGTATCCATCCCGAGGATTATATCAAATCCTTGCATATCAAGTGGTATAAGGTCCACTTGAATGTGATGATCAGAAAAGAAGAGGATGCAGGGAGAACATACCTCCTGCAAAATGGCAGACCCACTCAACGGAGTTTCCAACAACAAACTATCTGCCCTATGACTAACCGTCATATTGCAGTTACGAATCACTCTCCGAGTGATAAAAGAGTGTGTAGCACCCAGGTCAATCAGAACAGATACAACACAGGATGTAGACATATTAGAATATAAAAGTTCCATCTGACCTGCCACTACCCGTGGATTGACCACTGCTTCAGGTGGGTTCATAGCATAAAACCTCGCTGTCGCCTGGGGTTGAGGTGGTGCTGATGATCCAGCTTGAGACGCTTGCCCGCGTCCTCGAGCTGCTCCTTGAGGTTGTCTTCTCTGTGATCCCTGTTGACTCTGTCTCTGAGGTTGTGTCATACTGACAGGTCTAGATCGGTAGTCCTTCATCAAGTGTCCCACCTTCCCACAGTTGTAGCAACTTCTTTCCAGTTGTTGTGGTCTTGGTGGTCCAGTAACTGACATTGATGCAGAACTGTGAGTCTCTTATTGAGGTAGGCTTCGTCCCCCGCCTCTACTTGGTGCCCACTGAGTTTGGGTACTTGACCTGGGTGGTGGAGGGTTAGGTGCAGAGAATCTCGGTTTCTTGGAATCCCTAGATGAAGAACCCTGGAACTGTGGATATCTTTTCTGGGTTTGCCTCTTCTCAACCACAGATCTCTCTATCCTTCGGACTGACTCAACGAAGGTAGAGAATCTCTCTCGGTTTTCTAAGGCAGACACAGGGGTTGATATATCAGCATTCAAACCCTTCTCGAATCTCCTGATTCTTTCCTCTTCTGTGGCAGCCATGTGCGGACGAAACCGCAGCAACTCCATGAACTTAGCTTCATACTCGCTAATGTTCATCATGCCCTGCCTCAATCTCTCAAACTGAGAGATATTCTCATCTAGGAAGGTCTTTGGAAAATATCTATTGATAAATTCTCGACGAAACTCTTCCCACGAGAACTCTATCCCAGGTCTCTTCTGCTCTTCCATGTTCCACCAGTGACCAGCACTGCCTTTGAGAAGATAGACAGCATGTCTAACCTTCTCAGCCTCCGGGATATTAAGAATCCTGAAAGCCTTCTCCAACTCTGTTAACCACAGATCAGCATCTACGGGGTCGGCAGTCCCAAAGTACTCGGTAGCTCCGACACGATGAAGTCGCTCGAACGTCTTACCGATACCTTGTCCTTCAGGCTGGGCAGGTGCCCTAGGTGCAGGCATGGGCATCTTGTCAGTTATGTGTGTCATTGCAGTCATAAACTGCCCAAACATCGTCTGAACTGATGGGTTACCCATATCAGCTGGGTCAAACTGGGGTGGTTCATGTGCAGGCTGTTCTATTTCTGGAACCCTTGCACCACCTCGAGGTGCACTAGCACTACTTTCTACCACGTACTCATCATGTGGTTCTGCCATCCTTATGTATCTTCTTCTCCTGAGGAGCAGAAGATTCTATTAGATAAGGAAGAGACACTAAGGATAGACTCGACATCCTAAGTCCTATGCCTCTGTAGACTCAGCGAACCTAGAGCTCTGATACCACTTAATTGTGGGCTCTAATCTCCAAACCACGATATAAACACGATTTAAACTTAGCGGAAGCGATTCGATTAGCAGCGGAATACCAACAATCAGCGGAAATTAAAACTTTTTGAGATAAAGCATTGAAACCATAAAACTTCCTTCATAAAAGGAGATAAACTGTTTACATCTCAGATACTTACTTCTTGAGTAATTATATACAACATGATACAAAATCTCAAGAACCCATAACCAAAATCTCAGACCAAAAGACTCCAAGACCGGAGAGTACAGAGGACACATAGGACTGACTCTAACTACACCACATGGCAGGCTAAATCTCCACCTGAGATTTTATTGCTGCCCCTGGTGTTGTTGCTGCTGGGACTGGTCACCTGTAGACCTGTTCCTCCGTCCTCGACGTCCACCTAAAAAGTTGAAGACTACGGGGTGAGACAATTTTACATAATTGTCCCAGCGAGAGTTATAACTCTCTGCCAGAAGCTTTATTATAGCACCTCAAAAAATAACTTAAGCAGTAAAAGCTTCAAAGTATTCAACATCAGATTTAATAGTAAGCATGAGTTCAACAGTTATGAAACATGAAGACATTTGCACTATACAGTGTAACATCAATCAATCAACTCGTAGTTATCTCTAACAGGTATGCTACGCTGTGGATTATGTTTTTTAAACATTACTTTTATGCCCTGTGGAGATGAGGTTTACCACTCATACTCCAACCAATCACTGCTAAGTGCCTCGGTATCATACTAGGTCATCGAAAGAGCCGGATTCTCATGACCTTCACCTTCCTCAGTCAGTAAGAGGATTACTTGTAGGACATCTCGTGCCTCTACTATAATAGCTTACCAGGGTAATCTGGTCCTTCGCTATTTTAGAGTTACAGTGGCGTTCTGTACTCTCTTCGTCATCAGGAGATTTCATGTTTATCTTTCACTGATATGGATATCTGTGCTTTCTTCGTCATCAGGAGGTTTCATGTTTACCGTCCACTGATACGGTATGGGATTGTAGTGAAGGATTGACGGATTACACATCTACATCAAACACCTACACTAGGATGTAAGGTTATACACATCCATATACCCCACATACTCAAAAGTATGCGATCCAGGAGTTCCCTTAGGAAAACCTATTTCACCATCATTTGATCTCTGACAATGATGGATCTATGATCAGGGCTCTACATTACACTTGATTAGTTAGGTACATTCAGTATTCTTTTATCATCATACATTGTTCTTCAAACAATAACATAAGCATAACAACTATGAAATGAGAATACTAAATGTAACAAGCCTAACTCTCATCAATCATCATTTCTCAATACATTCATCACAAGTCATCTCTAAAGCATGACCTTGATGGTATTTATGGCTCTTACAGCCCATTTAATTCATAGGTTGCCATTGACAAGGCATCAAGATATTTTACTATTCATAAAGCTAACAACATGCTTTCAATGAATATAGCATCATCATCCATACCTGGATATGATCATCTTCATATCAGAACCTGCAAGGTTAATTCAACTTATAAAAGCAATTCAAATCAAGAATTATACTTTCCACTCTTACCATAAGAGCTAAGTTCCCTGATTCTCATCAATTAGGGTTTACTATTCACATTACATGCCATCACCCTAGAATTAGGGTTTATTATTCACATTATGGTAAAATGAACTCATAACATCATCATGTATGAGGAACATCATCAATGATGCTCTCAGATAAGATTAAGATTCATCAATTATCATAAATAAGGTTTTCATGATCTCACATAGGTGGATCATACCCTAATCATGTACATTCATATATATTGAAGGTATTTTACTTGGATTTCAACCATAATTGGGATTTTCTCTCTCCTCTTGCTCATAGGTGATGATTACATCCCTCTAGATTGGGTTAGGTCTAATCAACATTGATAAGCCTAGCCAAGTCATCACCATTGTAACCATTGGGGTTTGCATGATAAAAAGGGGTTACCTACTTGAATCCATAAAGGGTATTTTGGTAAAGTTCACCATTGATCATAACATGGGTTAATATACTAACCACTTGACCCTTAATGTCCCTAGGTATCATTAGGGTTTAGGTTGAACAACCATCAAACCATTTAAGCCTTCAAGGCATTAGGCAGACTTATCCTTAAAAGTCCCCAATAGGTTTCACATCTTCAACCTTCAAACGATCCTGAGATCATTTAAGGTTGTAGACCATTTAGCTTTGGTTGACTTCAAGACCGCATGACACTCAAGACCGTTTACCCTTAAACGATCTTGAGGTCGTTTGCCCAAGATGGGATGAAGACCGTTTAGTCATAGTTTGACTTCTGAAGTCGTTTGAGCTCATTCGGTCCTGAAGTCGTATGAACTCATTCGGTCCTGAGGTCGTATGAACTCATTCGATCCTGAGGTCATATGAACTCATTCGGTCCTAAAGTCGTATGAACTCATTCGGTCCTGAGGTCGTATGAACTCATTCGGTCCTGAAGTCGTATGAACTCATTCGGTCCCGAAGTCGTATGAACTCATTCGGTCATGAGGTCATATGAACTCATTCGGTCCTGAGGTCATATGAACTCATTCGATCCTGAGGTCGTATGGTCCTAAAAGCTCAAGATCGCATGGACCTCCAAGGTGATTCAAAGGGTAAACTCGATTAGGGTTTCCTATGTTGAAGCCTTCAATTGGTCTCAAGCTTGCTAACCACTTATCAATTGAGACAATTAGGGTTAGCCTTAACCAATTGGTCACTTAATTGATCCTCAATTGATATCCAATTAGGGTTGGAATTGGTTCAATTAAGGTCTATAAACATTCAACCATCAACACTCAACAATGTGAATCAAATCGAAGTTGATCCCATCAATTGACCTCCAATCGGGCTCAAACATGGCCCAAACGGTCTTGAGACCGTTTGGATGAGTTCCAAACGGTCTTGAGACCGTTTGCCCATCCATCCTTTGGCCTCTAGTGAAAATTCATCAAGGTTTGATCTATTGAGTTGATCATCACATCAATACTTAATTGCAATATGATTTGGTACCTTTGGACCTTCAATTGGTCAACTATACTTGACCCCAGACCTCTAAACGGTCTTGGGTGATCCCCAAACGGTCTTGAGACCGTTTGGATGATTCCCCAAATGGTCTTGAGACCGTTTGGGCTAATCAACCCAAAAATCACTAATTAACTCATTGGAATTTTAGCACTGATTTCAATTAGGATTTGCCCTATTAATCAACCTTCAACTCATAACTCGTTTGGAATTAATCCATAAACTTTGGTGAGTCATTAATCAACATCATTATGAACAGTAATCCCAAACGGTCAATGCTTGGTCAACCATCTTAAATGGTCTTGAGACCGTTTTCCCAAAAAGGGCAAATTAAACAGATTGAAAATCAGAACTTAATTCAATTGGATTTGCTAATTGATTTGCTTATATCTCACGATTCCTTTGGAGTTAACCCCTCAAATTTTGTGGGTGATTAACCTACATAATTATAAACAAGATTCCTATACGGTCGTTGTTTGGTCAACGCGATCAAATGGTCTTGAAGGCCGTTTGCCTTCATACGACCCTGAAACCGTTTGCCCACCAAACGGTTGTGTAAACCGTATGGGCAATTGGTGGAGGTCGTTTGGTAAAGTGGAAATCCGTGGATAAGCATAGGAATTAATGCCCTTATCTTCTACCTCAAGAACAGTAGCAGTTCTTCATGATTTTGCTTGCAAGGATGCAAGGGAAGATAGGGAAGAAGAAGAACTAGCAACTATATGCATAGAAAAAGATGTATAATCAGAGCATAAGGTTTAGAGTTATAAAACCCACCTAAAGGTTGTTCCTTGAGCTCCAAGCTTCCAAGCTTCAAGTCTTTAATGGCGTCTTTGAGCTCCACAGTTCGGCCAAGGTGAATTCTCCAAGGAAAAGTTGGAAAGGAATGGCTAGAAAGATAAAGCTAGGTGAGCTAGCCATGAATTCAACCTTGAAATCAAGTTTTCTCCATGAATTTAAGCAAAAGGGATGATCCAAACTTACCTTGAACTCCCTGGTCATTCTCCTATGCTCCAGAGCTCTGCCTTAGTTGGTTTGAGCAAGGGGGATAAGTGAGGGAATGAAAGAAACGTTCCTTTGCTTGCAAAGGAAGTGGTATATATATTTTGGGTGAAATTTCAACATAAGAACGTATGTTTTACTCATTTCTCATCTAAGTCATTCCTTTCTTCTTTGCACGTCCCCACATATTATTTCTAAGGACAAACTCCTTCTAAAGTCAAGAATTGAAGGCAAATAGGATTAACTTATCACTAAAGCATACACATAAAAGGGCTATTATACATACACCTTGATTATTCAATCACAAAGGTGTTCTTTATTATATGATTATTCAAATGAAGTGACCTTTTCATCATTTCTCTTTTAAATGATGCCAAGAGTCATAAAAGATATTTTAGATGATGTATTTTACAAGTTGCACCCCTCAAATTGGGTAAATTGCACTTTACACCAATTTAGGGTTTTCAAGTACAGGGGTTGCTTCCACAGCTGCACCTTGGTGCTCAAGCTTGGGAAATCCCTCAAACTTCATCATAAACATCCTCATGATGTCTCAACATCAGAGGAACATCTCAACATGTGCAATTTGCAAGTTAATCCCTTAACTGGGTAATTTGCACATAGATCCCTGTATTACAAAACAATGCTACAACTTTATATATAAAGGAGCAAAATTGAAATATATGTTTCTGAGGAACTTAATTACATGCCCAAAGTTAATCACAAGGATTTAATTACATATTTAGGCAAAACACCTAGGGTTAGTTCATAACCCAGGTCAGGGATGTTACACAGACACTATTCAGAAGCTCAAAACAACCGTCATGGAGGAGATCAAATCATCACAGAGTCCAAAACATAAGAACAAAGGAAAGGCTACCATCACAGTTTCGACCATCAACTCTCTTACTACTACACCTGAAGGACTCACTAAGAAGAACTACTTTGCTTCAGAAGAACTAGGTAAACATCATGATTTCTAAAATATTGAATATCTTCATGCATTGCCTTTTTATTTTTAGATTCACCAGAAGATAAAGATTATCTGGTAGACAACATCAAAGACATAGATTTTTGGCCTGACATGCACACTTTCTCACTTTTTGCTGACAAACTAGGTATCACTTTTGAATTTGACGATGTAGCTAATTCAGATATGGATGATCTTGAAAAATACGTGAAATGGCAAAACCAAAGACAGATTCATAATGCCTACGTCGGTCTAGACAACCTCCAAATTTTCCCATAAACACTTTCTGTCACAACTTATGTCTTCCCTCTCTCTGAAACCTACACCGGTATGAAGATCTCATTATGGAATGTCTACGGAGTGGCCAATCTTAAAAGAAACAAGCACATTCGACATTACATCTATAAAAATAACATCAACATCATTACCATTTAGGAAGCAAAAACCACCCTGACCCCTTTTTCCTTAAAAACCATAGGGGAAAAGCACATTAATTCTTGGTACTAGTTACCTCCCATTGGCTTTAAAGGAGGCATCCTTATATAAATAACAACAACATGTTCAACATTTCACATGTCAAATACTAAGATTATAGCATCACCTTGCACGTCAAAAACTCCATAGATGCTCACGATTGGATTTTCATGGCCATTTATGGTGAACCCAACTCTAATAAAACATTTAAGAGAGGCAGACTACATCCTCAAACTATACTTGCAAAAACCTTGGATTTTGGGAGGCGATTTCAATCTCACAACTCAATCATTTGATAGAAAAAACTAGAAAAATGAAAAAGGATTTTTGACATAAGTAGATAAATCTTTCAGTAACCTTATCATTAGCCAAAAAATTATCAACATGCCTCCTTCAAACACAAACTGCACCTAAAACAAAAATCACTCTTTGGCCAAGATTGACCACTTTATCTGCTCACCCCAGTGGGAAGACCTCTACCCACACTCCTATGTCTTTGTCTCCCATAGGACGATCTCAGACCACTTCCCCATCATCATTGATAACAAAAAACCTAAGATGGGGACACAAACCTTTCATAATTAAAAACTTCTGGCTCATGGACCCAACTTGAATAGATATTTGTAAACAAATTTGGTCCACCATACACCATACCTCTTATGAGCCCATATATCATATCTTTAAGAACACCAGAAATATCAAATTGGCTCTCAAAACCTGGCAAAAACAAAAATATGGAAACATCATGCATAAACTTGTTGACCTTGAACAACAACACCTCTTCGTGGATAGTGACCCCAATGCAGATCCAACCACCATACTCTCCATCAAAGTAGAAATGGATCACATCCATCACTACATAGACACCATTTGGCAGCAAAGAGCCAAAATCGAATGGGTGTTGGAAGGCGACAAGAACACCAAATATTTCCATAAGTGTTGTAACAACAAAGCACATGCAAAATTATTTCCAGACTTAATATAAATGGTACAAATGCTTCCAACAAAACCATAATCACCAAACATATTGTGAGTCATTTCCAACAAATTTTCAACTCGGGTCATGAACCAACTTTTTAAACTCCATGAATTGGGCTCATATATGTTCAAAATCCATACCTTCATACCCTCTCCACATAGCACTATTAGAGATATTACCATTGAAGAACTCAAAGAAGCTATCTCTTCATTAAGCAAAAACAAATCCCCATGATCGATGGTCTAAACATTGAATTTTACATCTCTATGTGGGAACATATCAATGGAGACTTCATGCATCTTTTCCTCTCTATTCACAAAGAGGAGGATATACACCAACACATAAAAATTGTAAACCACACCAACATAGCATTGATAAAAAAAAGAGGAACAACCAGATTTGATAAAACAATTCTGACCGATCATCCTTATAAACACTTCTTACAAATTCTGGCCAAGATTCTTAACAATCATGTAAAACCTCAATTGGAAAACATACTTGACTACAAGAATTTTCTTCTGATGAAATTTCTTGTCAAAATTTCAAAAATACAAAACGAAATAGAACATCATTAACCATATATCATTTTAAAAATACAAAATGAAATAGAACATACTTCATATATCATTTTGCATTGCATGAGTGACTTCAACATCACAGGTGATGGCAGACTCAGAGATGGCAATCTTCGGTGATCAAAATGTTGATGGGCATTCAACTCTGGAGGAGATGATGACACTATTTTTTAGACTCACCATTGCAAGACTCTTTATCTTTAAATTTTCATTACAATCTTAGACCCGTTTTTTAAGGGGTACCTCGCCCAAAACTTTCAACTTCATCCGTTATTTCCGTTTCCAATACTTTATAAAACTGGTTGTTTATAGACGTTTCCGTTTGTAAACTTTATATTTTTAATAGACTTTTATCAAAAAAACAATCGCCATAGTTTTAATACTATTTTTCGTGATCATTCTCTCATAAGAATTCTGTTAGAAAAACGGATGATGAACAGTCTATTTTTAGGGGGAGTGGTGTTTAGTACTGACTAGTAAAATTGTCAAGATTTCCTATCAAACAAAAAAATTGTCAGATATTTCGAGCTAATCCTATCCAGTACTATGTGCAGTGAATATAATGTAAGAATGAAGAGAAAGTAGCAAAATCGCATCCGGATCGCAAAATTTGAACTGCGATATCCTGTCCGGTGAGCATAGCAATGTACAAACTACCGTCCCCGCCGGCAGGCTCACTTTATATCAGTGACGGCTGGATCGCGAACCAAATGACGACTCCATGGTCGTTGCAGACATACCGGTGGCCGTCATGCTTGTCAAGAGTGGATTGGTCATTGAGAACTCGTCGAATGCCCTGCTCCTTAGCATGGCGGCTGAGCAAGCTTTGATGGCATCTGGTGAGGCTGGCGGCTCCACGGCCTCACCTTCCAGTACCCCGACCACCTGCTTCATCCCCGGTCGGGCCTCAGGGTCAGGATGCGAGCATAACACTCCGAGTCGAAGCACCATTTCCGCCTCGCCGGTCTCGTATCCGCCAGACGCCGGCAGTCTAGCGTCCACTGTTAGCAGCAGGTCACCCTTCCTCCAACAGTCCAGCACCCAATCCACTAGCGTTTCTCCTGGCTTGGGTCCTCGGACTTGGCCCTTTTCGAGCTCCTCTCTCACTGTCGATAGGTTGGGCTCTACGGGTCGTCTCCCTGTTACGACCTCAAGAAGGAACGCGCCGAAAGCGTACACATCCGTTGCGGTGGTGGCCTTGCCAGTGTGGGACATCTCCGGAGCGAGGTACCCGAGGGTCCCGACAACGTGAGTTGTCGTCAGGTTGGCTCCCCGGTCATATAGCCGCGCCAGCCCAAAATCCCCCAGCTTGGCGTTCATGTCGCGGTCGAGGAGCACATTCCCGGACTTGATGTCACGATGAACGACCACCTGTTCCCACCCTTCGTGTAGATATAGGAGTCCGGCAGCCACTCCTCTTACAATATGGAGGCGCCGTGGCCAGTCCAGTCCAGGGCACGGCCACCGCCAAAGAGGTGGCCGTCGAGGCTGCCGTTGTGCATAAATTCGTACATCAGTAGCATCTCGCCGCGGCGGCGGCAGTAACCGAGGAGTCGGACGAGGTTCCGGTGGCGAAGCCGGCCCATGCTAACCACCTCGGCGACGAACTCCCGGACTCCCTGCCTCGAGTCGTGGGATACTCGCTTCACGGCCACCTCCTCCCCTGTCTTAGACATCTTCCCGTAGTAGACCTTCCCAAACCCCCCGGTGCCAACATGGTAGCTGTTGTTAAACCCGGCGGTGGCCTTGTAGAGATCTTTGAAGGAAAACCGATGTGGCCCATACTGGGCTTCCCAATCCTCCAGTTCGTCGGCGTACCTCCGGCGTCGTATCAGCCAGAAACGTCCCCCAAAGACCACCGCAAGTACTAGCACTGCCGTGATGGCAAGGGATATTCCGATGACGAAGACAGCGGAGATGGGTCTCTGCTGTTTCGGAACCTTAGGCAGCTTGGAGGGATCCAGCTCTGGGGCTGCAGAACCGCCCGTAGCAAAACTCCATCCTAGAACATAGTGAGCCTCCGTGGCACTCGCTGTTGCCGCCGTGAAGCCCACAAAGCTCTCAGCCGCCGTCACTGCCGCGACATCGACAGACACATTTGCTAGCAGCGGGATCTCAGGCCGAGGAGCTCCTTTCCTAGAGACGGTAACGTTCATCCGCTTCTGGGATCCGTCGTAGTCGACCCACACCCAGACGAGTTGCCCATCGAAGAGGCTAAAGTTGGCAAAGGATGTCGCGGAGGCATAGTAGGCGGCTGGGGCAGCGGCGATGGACTCCATGCTGTTTACGTTTATTCCGATGTGGCTGTTGTCGATGTCCTTGAGTTCAGGGTTCTTGACGGTGTCAAGCTCGACGGCGACGACACGGGGTGAGGACAAGGAGGAGGCGTTGGTGCCGCTGGAGATGGGGGTAGCGGAGTCGCTGATGTTTAAGAGGCCTAAGGTCTGGCCGTTCCAAGAGGTTGGTAGCTTGAGCGAAGGGACTAACGCAAAGGTGATGCCATGGCCGACGTGGTCTCCAAACTTGGGGTTGGCCACGATGGCCACGACGAAGACGGACGAGAACGAAATGGCAGGACTAAGGGCGAGAGGGACCGGGTAGAAGGCATGGCCTATTGCTACTTGGCTGTCGTTTGTAAGGCGGAGGAGGCCGTCCGGCAGGATCTCAGCCACGCCAGAAAGAGTCAAGTTTGCGTCCTTGAATCCATGGTACGTGAAGTTCACCGTTCTGGTGGCGGCGGCGCAGTAGGAAGCGGCCAGAATTAGGATTACAAGGGAGAACTCTCGAGTAGAGGGCATGGTGTTTCTGGCCTCTGGATGCGGTGTAAGGGGGTTCTGATGGCAGGAGCTACTCTCTTCTGCTCAACTGCTGCTACTACTGTCTGCAGCGGTACCCAGTAGGTAGCTCTTCATTAATGGAAACAGTAATAGATGGTGCTTTCACATGATGATGAATACGCGGTAAATTTGCCCCTTTTGTCAGTTATACATAAATGTGTATATTATTGGCTAGTTTATGTGTATTTTTTATACTTATATATATTGATGTTAATATATAGTTAAAACCATGTATATACATATAGGATTAAGACAGAAAAATTTCTCCCCCCTCCTATGTATGTGACAGAGGCCGAACGTTCCGGGAGGGTGCTAAATCAAGGTGGTAATTGAAATTCTAACTCGGATCCATTTGTTAGGGGATACCGTGCTTGACCACTTGAGCTACTCTTTGTCGGAAAACTATGTATACATAGATGTAACGTAACTATGTACAAATATAGACATATAACAATATACTATATAAATAAATATGCACTTACAAATATATATATGTCAGACATAAAATACACTTAAGTCATTTTACATTATGTACAAAATATTTTGAAAATTCAAAACATTGATCTTCTTATATATCTTATATTCTATGAATAGTCTATACTTTAAGTAGGAGCTCGCCTGGACACTTACCCATCATATACATAAAGACAACAAAAATGATGTACTTAAAATTTAGTTTATACATTGATTTTATTTTACATGGATGAGTGACTTCAAAGCATCCAAATGAGCTCAATTTTTACATGTAACGTATATATGTCAATAATGCATTTTGACTGTTTGAATTTTGTGTCTATATATGTATATATATAAAAAGGTCAAACTAGGCTAAAATTCATTCTAACAATGCTCTAATAGAACTCAATAGTTTTGCATATTGTATGGATTGAATGTAACATTCAACTTAATTCTCTCTCTCTCTCTCTCTCTCTCTCTCTCTCTCTAGTATATTCTAGAATACATAATCAAGTTCGAATACCTTTGGGTGTGTAGATCCCACTGTACACTCAAGTGATGTTTACATACTAGGATATCCCTATGTAAATTCAAACAATTGAAATTCATTATTGTAACATATCTAAGCTACATGCAAAAAAAAACTCATTTTCATACTTTTATGTCAGTCAACCATGCAAAAAAATCTACATATAAACTAATCTCAATGTGCATATTTTTTTTCTTTAGATGCATGATATACAAGTGTCCAAAACATGTCAAATATTATATATAGGTTATTGATAATATTATTGTGAAGATCAAAGGTTCTGATTTAATAAATAATGTTTGTATAATGTAGAAGAATTGAGTGTATTGCATCTCTAGAATATATATATATATATATATATATATATATATATATATAAATATATATATATATAGATATATATATAGAGAGAGAGAGAGAGAGTGAGAGAGAGTCAGGCTAGAATACATATATATATAGAGAGAGAGAGTCAGCCTAGTTAGATATATATATATTTTTTCTTTAGATGCATGATATACAAGTGTCCAAAACATGTCAAATATTATATATAGGCTATTGATAATATTATTGTGAAGATCAATGGTTCTGATTTAATAAATAATGTTTGTATAATGTAGAAGAATTGAGTGTATTGCATCTCTAGAATATATATATATATATATATATATATATATATATATATATATATACACTACTATAAAAAGAGCGAGTTTGTTGTTTAAATTACATCCGATGTCATTTTCTTTTCTGAAAAATAATTCCAACCAATCAGAAGTAAGGATTCAAAATCCCTGCATTCTCCTTGACCCTCTCTCTTCTGACATTTTTTCTCTATTTTGTTCCGTTTTTATCCTAATTTCTCTCTCCTTCCAAAACCACCTCACATTAAAACAACGTCTTCCAAACCCCTCCACCCAACAACTCCACGTTCTCCAACCCCATCTCTCTTCCTTCCTCAACTACCCCACCCCCCTCTATACACATGCTCTCCCCACTCCTCACCTTCAAACCACATACTCTCCTCCCACGCCAAAATTTACTCTATTTCTTAACAAACTCCTTTCCTCTCTCCGAGTCAAACAAATCCACCCTAACTCCACACTTCCCTTCCTCTCTTACCACATATTCCTCCCAAATCTCAATTGACTACATCCATAACAAACCATTCTATCTTTTATATTTGTTTAATTTTATATTTTTTTCTTTTATGATAAAAGGACCATTATCCTTTTTAGCAGTTATGAGATTATCATTATCTTTTTGGAATTTTTTATATTTAATGTAAAATAAACATGTTTAATGGGGCACGTGCATATGCACGTGTGTGTTGCTAGTATATATATAGAGTCAGGCTAGAATACACTCGAGTGTACGGATCACACGAATACACTCAAGTGTGTTTGCATATCCAGACTACTTTTTGCAAAATGTAAACCGTTGATCTTTACCGTCATACTATAACTAGGCTATATATAAATTTTGAGCCCATTTGGATGAGTGTAAGTCACTCATCCAAGGGCAACAAAATCGACGCGCGAAACTAATTTGAAATGTATAATTTTTGCGATCTTCATAAAATGAGCTATACATATCCAAATGTTCTCAAATTTTGTGCATGAGTTGTTCAGGAGATGTTTAATAAGATCAACGGATTAGATTTTCAAAAAAAATATTGCATCATGAAAAACTACTTGAGTGTATTCCACTCCGGATACACTCGAGTGTATTCTAGCTTGACTATATATATATATGTGTGTGTGTGTGTGTGTGTGTGTGTGTGTGTGTGTGTGTGTGTGGTAACGATCGAGTGAGAAATATATCTCGGTGAGAGCATGAGAGGCATTTGAATAACCTTCCACATAGATCAAATTTTCATAATCTAACCGTATAGATTACAAGTATACCTTAATATTTACCTTCCTACAAAATTTCATCACCATCCGATATTTTTCACTGGATCGCTACCATACACACACACACATATATATATATTTATATATATATATATATATATATATATATATATATATATACACACACACACATATGGCCCATCTTTATTGCCTGCGCGGGTAGCTACCCGCCCACCCTTCTGACCATTGTTTTTCAAAAAAAAAATCGTTATTGTAGAGGACTATTTTGTCTAGCTCTCCAAAAAATTTTAGCCAAAAATAATATCATTTGCCCCTCAAAAATAAAAAAACCCGTCCTTATATATATTTGTTGTATATTTTGTACAAAGTTACTTTTTTGGCCAGCAGAGTTACTTTTTTGACACCATAGTTACTTTTTTTACAGCAGAGTTACTTTCTTAGCTAGGAGAGTTACTTTTTTGGCTGCAGGGTAGCGAAAATCCATGCTATCCCCGCAGGCAATGAATGAACACCCATATATATATATATATATATATATATATATATATATATATATATATATATATATATATATACATATATGGGATACAAAGAGATATTCCTATCCTCGTCTCCCGTAGATCGTGGTTGAAGCTAGATACCGGGAAGGAGTGGTAAATTGAAAAATATTTATCTTTGTGGTTTGAATGGGGTCTCTTTATTAGAGACCATCAAGATTTACCAACCAGTCTATCATTCACTGGCTATATATATTAATATATATATATATATATATATATATATATATTAATAAATATATTTTAATATATATTTATATGTATATATATATTTATATATATATATATTAATATATGAAATTAAGAGAGAAATAATTCTCCCTCCCTCAATATGTAGCAAAGGTTGGTGTTAAACAAAGAAATAAACCAAGGCGACAGTCGAACTCGGGTACCTTTCTTAGGGGAACCTTGCTTGACCACTTGAGGTACTCTTTGTCTGCTGGTATGTATGTATGTATGTATGTATGTATGTATGTATGTATGTATGTATGTATAGGATTAAGAAAGGCATTCTCTCCTTTTTCCCATGACCATGATGGAGGAGGTCGAACATCCAGAAGTATGGTAAACTAAGACATCAACTGAGTTTCAAACTCGAGTCCCTTAGTTAGGGGGACACCGTGATTTACCACTTGAGCCACTTCTTGTAAGCAAGAGTTAATTTTCTACAAATAGCATCCTAGAACCAATTCAGCTACTAACTTACTTGTATGTATTTATGTATAGGATTAAGATAGAAAGATTTCTCCCCCCTCTCCCATAACCCGTGGCGGAGGCTGGACGTCCGGGAGGGTGATAAATCAAGAGATGCTTCTCCATGTAGTTTCGAACCCAAGTCCCTTCATTGGGGACCAGCGGAATTCACCAACCGGGCTATTCCCTTGTCGGGATGGGAGAGGGGGAGAGAATGCCTCTCTTTATCCCATATACTGTATTTATGTATGTATGTATGAGATTAAGAGAGACATTCTCTCCCCCTCTCCCACGCCCGTGGTGGAGGCGAACGCCCAGGACGATGGTAAATCAAGGCGGCAAATGGGATTCCAACCCATGTCTCTTTATTAGGAGACACCGTGCTTAACCACTTGAGCCACTCCTTATCGACGTATGTATGTCTGTATATATAGAAACAATAATTGAATTGATTTTAGATAGAATCTATTTTTTTCTTATGCTAATAAATTTAGAATAAAATAATTGAATAGAAGTGTAAATATATAGTGTTGAAGTTTATCGATGAACAATCCATACCAAAAAGAATTGGGAACAATTGAACATATGCAACCCTTGCATCTAAATATAAAAAAATCAATGGCTTGAAAATATTTGAAATATGCTTTTTGTATATGTTAGATGGACAAACTAAGGGTATCTAAATGAGATAAAAAAAATAACTTATCGTTTATTTATGCACTCAAAGCCAAGATCTTACGACTGAATTTTACATGTAACTATTGCAACATATAAATCTATTGATTTTTATATGTGCATTGTTAGAGTTAACTAGCCTAGTCTCTCTCTCTCTCTATATATATATATATATCTATCTATATATATATATATATATATATATATATATAGGGATCATCTTTAATACCTGCATGGGTAGCTACCCACACACCCTTCCTGATATTTTTTTTTGAAATTGTAGAAGTGAATTTTATCGAGATCCCCAAAAAATTTGACCCAAAAATAATATCATTTGCCCCACCAAAATCAAAAATCCCATCCATATATTTTCTAAATAGTTACTTTTTAGTCACATAGTTATTTTTTATATCAATACAGTTACTCTTTTGATCAGAAGAGTTACTCTTGTGTAGCGAAAATCTGGTTACCCGCGCAGGTAACGAATGAACAACTATATATATATATATATATATATATATATATATATATATATATATATATATATATATATATATATATATATATATATATGGGATTAAAAGAGAAAGATTCCCCCCCTCTCCCATAACCCGTGGCGGAGGTCGGTCGTCCGGGAGGGTGATAAATTAAGAGATGCTTCTCTGTGTGGTTTCGAACCCGGGTCCCTTCATTGGGGACCAACAAAAATTCACCAACCGGGCTATTCCCTTACCGGCTTTATATATATATATATATATATATATATATATATATATATATATATATATATATATATATATATATATATATAGTCAGGCTAGAATACACTCGAGTGTATAAATCACGCCATACACTCCAATGGTGTTTGCCTATCTAGACCATGTTTTTCCAAAATCTAATCCATTGATCTTCATGGTTATAATAATAATAGGTCACATACAAAATTTGAACTCATTTCGATGAGTGTAAATCACTCATCCAAGGACAACAAAATCGACGCACAAAACTAATTTGAAATACATGATTTTTGCCTCCTTTAGATGCACGACCTATAAGTGTCCAAATGAGCTAAAATTTATTATATAGTATGTTCTTATGATAATTAAGAAGATCAACGGTTTAGATTTTTCAAAAATTTACTGCATCTTCAAAAATGACTGAGGTGTACGGTGCCTCTGGTACACTAGCCTGACTCTCTCTCTCTCTCTCTCTCTATATATATATATATATATATATATATATATATATAGAGAGAGAGAGAGAGAGAGAGAGAGTGGGTATGTATATGTAGCATAGCTAGTAAGGGATAGAGTGGTTGGAAAATCATGATGAAAGGGCTTGAGTTTGAACCACAAGGACCAATATTTCTTGATTTAGCACCCTTGTGAGCTACATGTTGTAGAAGAGGTGGGAGAAGTATTTCTCGCTCAATCCCATAAATGAAGCATGTATACATAGATGTAACAAACTAATATACAAAATATATATATAAATGAAATGATGATATATCCATAGGTATATACCTATACATATATACACAAATGTTTGTGACTATCCACATATAGATATTTGTATAAGTTTATTTGTGTAGGATTGAGTGTGTATGGTTGGGTTGAAATGATTTAGCCGTGTGTCCCCTATCCAATCTAAAAAAAATCCAATTGTTTTTTGGCCAACTAGATTGGTCAACTATGCTTACCAATCTAACCATCACCAATTGGCCTGATTTGGTTCAAAAAACAATGGAACAAACTTACATCCTAGAAATTAAAATAAAACTGAACAAAATATTTGAACAAATTTAGCCATTGGTTTAATTTGTTTGAAGCGTGATATATGGTTTTGTTATTCTCAAGGATATTTGGGTTATGGTGGGGTATAATTCATACTACTAGAAACATTTTTTTCATCTAATTAGAATCACATCATTTATTCCTAAATTATTCTAGAAAAAAAATGTGGGAGAAAAATAAAAAAAACTCAACTTTCCGGTAAGGTCAGATAACCCATAAAATTTAAATAATCCTAAATAACCCCTTATGACCATTGGCCCAAATTATCTATCATAAAACCTAATGTATGAGCTTCTTTTTTTCTTTTTGTGTGTCTCCATGCCAAATCATTTTAGTTATGTATTGGTGATTACAATTTTATTGAATATCATTTTAGATGATTTTTTGTTACAATGTGGCAAACAATAAATTTTGTTCGGGTGCACTGTGTCAAACAAGTATTTGGTTGTATGAAAAGTAATTAAAACAACTAATATATGATTGATTTTGATTCTATATGTCTAAACTCAATACTAGGCATGCAAATCATTGTTTGGAATATATATATATATATATATATATATATATATAATCTAAGTATTTTGTATATCTGCTATTATTCACAATAAAAGCTTGGGTTGTTTTGGGTAGAACCATGTCATATTGGACATAATTTTGATAGGCATAAAATTAAAATAAACTTCAATTTTGGTTTAAGGACTTGGGTCGGGCCATTTCTAAACTCATAAGATTTGGCTTGGGAAAAACTTTGGGTTAGGTTCACAATATTTTTTTGTTTTGTATAATATAATAATCATATCTTTATGAGTTGCATATCATATTGACTTATGCTTTTATAAAGAATCGTCCCTCGGTAGACCCTAGCTGAGCTTAAGGTTTCTACCTTAACCCATGAGTTTTAGACCGAACCAACCTAAAATCTTAACCCAAACACGAAGTCGATTCTAATTTTATGCCTATCAAACATACGACCAACCGTGATACAACCTAGTGTTACCTAGAAAAGTTGGGTTCAAGTATAAATTGTCAAGCCGAGTTTATTCTAAGTTTGGAACTTTGTCTAAACTAGAATTGTGTATTGAAAATTATACGACTCAGGAAATAAGGATGTAGGTTGAGTATATAACTTGAGCTAACAGTATGTCTAACACTACTTTTTGACCATATAAAACTTTTCAACGTCATTATTTACTATAAAGTAATAATCATATGAAGATTTATGCATAAATGTATGTATTTTAGTTCAGTTATGTGTAGGATTATAAATGGATTGGATTTTAATTACATAGTGTAATATATAAATCCAAATGTGATTGTGAAAAAGATTGTTCGGTATATCTGGTACATACAAGAACGAGACGTGCCACAGATTTAACTGTATGACAAGAATCACGTTCTATGATAATTCTGTTAGGACTGTTTTTTCACCGAAACACAAACCCAAATTATGAGCTATGATGTCGTAGAAGGAAATTATAACGAAAAACCTGAATAAAAGAATATAATAGTGACCACACATAGTAAATGGCATGGCACAATGGGACATATATAGAAAAATGCTAGAAGCTGTTAGGTCAGACATCAGCTGATGCATATGATTGGTGAGAGGGGGTAATGTAGGATAATTTAAACCTTTTGGGTTATTTTGGATTTACGGAAGGAGGGGGATTTTCTAACAAGAAAAAAAAGTTTATAATACTATTTCCCTAACTCTTTGATCTGGTACACTTTTATCGCATTTTAAAACTTACTTCTCTATTGTAAATTAAACATTGCCCACCTCCCAACAAATTCTTTTAACCTTCCATTGTTTCTTTCTCCCTCCCTCCTCCTACATAGGTATTTATCTCTCCCTTTTATATTTACAGTAAACCTAACCTAATTTAACTTTATCCAGGTATTTTTCTCCTTTATATATACCGTGAACCTAACCTAGCCTAACCTAAACTTATCCATGCTTATTATCAATCTTCCTTGGTCAATGGAACATACTGTTCTCTTAGAACGAAACAAGAATATGATAAATAATGGGGCTTTGTCCTGTTATTAAAAACGGAAAAAGCTTGCCCATTTCCTATATTCTGGAAGCACGTCATTGTTCAAGGTGACTGCCATTTTTCTATGATAGGGAAAACTATGACGGTTGCCCATGTCTGCTTCATGATTAACCTGCGGTCACCAAATTCTTTTTCCCGTCAAGCTGCATACCGTAAAAAAATCCCATTGGCAGTGAGCAACATGCTGGCAGCATTTAGCGAGTCAATGGGTAGTTGAATGCTTTTAATAACTTTTAAACGGTCGATGTTATTTGTGTTTCTAGGGCTGCCTTCGGCCCTTTGACCACGTGCTCCATGTACTTCTTGATCGTTTCTGAAAATGACTAACGTGCACTGTCTACATTTCCGTACGCGTGGCATCCCTATCTGGCTTCATTTATTGTGCCCAGCTTTTGATTTGATCACTCTATATTTGTATGGTACCGATTACCGAACGACCATGATTGGAGCCATTGATAAGTTTATAAGCATCAACAACATGAGAAGGACAAGTCACAAGGAGAGGAAGACACCAAAAGGTCACTTCGAAGCCATTCATCATGTATGTTCAATGTTTAGCCTTGTTTACCTTGCCATTGTACGTAGCATTAGATTTCATTTATGCCCAAGTACTTTGGTTGGGTGCTATTCAAACTCACCATGCTCTAATGTCTTCTTTTCATTTTGACATTTTGTTTGTTACGATGTTTTTGAGGGCCCGTTTGTAGGGGGTTGAATGGCATCATTATTTTCAAACTCTAGGAATCAAGATATGTTTTTTTGGACAAGAATTAGGAAAATGAAAACGTCCTTTCTGACTCACATAATGATCTTTTTTCACAAAAACACTTGGAGTCCGTACAATATCCGAAATGTGCATGGTCGGGTGCAGTTTTGTGGTTGCAATTGTAATGTTCCATCTCACATACTTAAGCAAATAGCTTCCAACTGCTAGGTATCTGAAAGAAAAAGATGTAATCACACACTCCAATGTCTCTTGTATCTTAAACATTATCAAATACATAGTCAATATTTCATCTATGTCATTTTCCTTCTACATGGTATTAGAGATTGATCCTAACCCTAGAAAGAATTAGAGCAACATCTTCCTCCTCTAGGTTGTTGCTTGGTCCAGGATGGCTAACCCTAGGTCCATCTCTGTCACCCTCTTACATGGCCATCTCTGGCACCCTCTCTATAGGACCATCTCCATCACCTTCTCCGCAGGGCCATCTCCATCACCTTGTTTGTAGGTCCATCTCCGTTGTCCTCTCTTTGTGAATGGCCATCTTCATCTCTATATTTGACTCCAAACCTTATTCATTGTCTTCCTCATCGTCTAGCATCTCCTATTCGTATCTCAACTTCCCCGAGTTCATCTTCCCTAGATCCTTCTTCCCCAAGCATGTAGTCCAAATGCAACAGTCCAAATGTCACCCTTTCTTGCATCATCGTCATCAACCAAGGTCCACACACACATACAAGTGGAATTTATCTTGACATTAGCAGTCCCACATGATTTGTTCAATGACAGAAGTCAACCACACATATGAAATTTGACTCTACCTACTCCTCCATGCATAAATTCAAAGTTCGTTTGCCTCCAAGCTCTACTAGTCAAATCTGCCCTAGTGTCACATCATGTGCCATGTAAAAAGGCTAACACATAGTGTATCACAATTTGCATCAATGATTTTTCATCCAACAAGAAGGTTACATGTCGTGTAAGTCATCTACATGCCATATAACTTCATTCATAGCATTGTTCTTTGTCTTGAACAGTTAACATGTTGTGTAGTCCAACAAAACATATCTCCATTAGGCAGCGACGAAAAACATGACGTGTCATCCAGTCAATATGTCATTTTGCCGCTAGGGTTTCAAATCTTCCAACAATGGCAAAGATGGTGTGTCATCCAGCAACATGGTGGGTTATTGCTAGAGTTTTCAATCTTCCACTAGAGGTTGACATGACGTGTCATATGTTAAACATGTCGTATGTAAATAACTTCTCTAGGCATCTTCAAACACACCATGTATATCAGTCCACACAACATGTCAAATTGAGAAGCTCCCTAATAGGTCTCCACACAACATTTCATCCATCTCACAAGTTGTGTCCACTATAGAAAGGATCATTTTTTTATATTTAATCAGATATGTTATTGGCCTATGGGCCGAATAGATATCCTTTTTTGGGTCACACAAAGATCCATTTATTTTCTACTCCAGATCTTACAATTGGGTCACATACTACATTTAGTATGTTATGATTCTTCTACTACATCTACCTCACCAAGTCAACCTCTATGAAGTGCCAACATGAATTCCTACTCACATGTGTAATGTATTTTTCTCTCAAGCACAATATCAACCTCTCTCATGTGCAAGGATTCATCTCTTTCAAACACAAAGTCAATCTTTATTAGGAAATGTGAATTTTGGTTGATTGAAGTGTCCTTTCTGGGTCATGCCATTTCCGAACAATAGATTTGCGTAGATCCCAAGAAAGTGGAGTTAATTTTGTCTTAGGAGAGGACAAAGACGTCATGTTACACCTCGATCTCACAATTACCATTAATCATGAGATTAGGGCATAAATTGAGGGTTTAACGTAATAAAAAGATCACCCTGAACTTTTTCTTCTTTTTCAAACTCTTTTTTTTCTCGCATTGAACCACATAAACTAACTTTACAAGGGAATCTAAACATTGATTTCTTTAATATGATCTCAACATAAATGATACACATCCATACATTCATTCTCAGGTACATACGACATGATAATCATATACATTCTCTCTTATTAAGGAAACAAAGATACAGAATATTACTTACAACACTCTCACATCTATACTAGGACCTAGAGTGATAGGGACCGACTGAACTTAACTAATCTCGTACTTAACTCATGTGGTAGATCTACTATGATGCTTTGACCTTCTTCAAGTCCACATGGTTTCCCTAAAAATTGTGAGTAGAGGGGTGAGCCTACTCACTCAGTGAATGAGTACTCACTAGTACATAACTGACCTTTAGTGTCAGTTATTTAAGGCCTTTAGTGTCGGTTTTAATGCGACACCTATGTGGGCGCCGCTAAAAGGCCAACTGTTAGGCGTCAGTTCTCAAACCGACGCCACAACCCTTTGCGCGCCACTGAAAATGCGCCAGCATGGGGGTATAGGCGTCAGTTATTAGCTTTGAAACCGACACCATAAACCTTCGTGCCACAGAAAGGGTGCCATCTGGGGCACTATCGGTGTCAGTTTTTTAGTGATAACCGACGCCATCTCACCCGCTGCCACGGTCGTGCTGGCCAGCACGACCGTGTTGTCTGGCCCACTGCCACGGCCGTGCTGGCCAGCACGGTCATGGTGTTTGACCTCATTAGGGAAATCGACGTCGGTTATTGATAACCGATGCCACATCACATGCATTAGACGTCATTTATAATTATTTATCTGACACTGTAACCATTTGTCCTCGATTTTAAATAAATAACCGATGCCTATTGCAAGTTTTTTTTTCTATCAGTCTGCAGACCTGCTGTGGCTGGTCGTAGGATGAGAAACCTGCTGTTTAGTTATGAACTACAGGTTTTACGACATCCATTGATATCAGTCAACAACAAGCCACAAACCTGCAAAATTAACAACATTAATTTTCACACATTTAGCAACCTGCAGTTCCATTCGATTTTCACACATGTAGAAACATTCATGTAGCAATCTGCAGTTTCATTCATTTTCACATTCAACATGTAGAAACATTCATATAGCAACCAACAGTTTCATTCATTTTCACATTCACACATGTATAAACATTCAGACACATGTAGAAACATTCAGACATGTAGAAACTGTAACATCCCTGACCTGGGTTATGAGTTAACCCTAGGTGTTTTGCCTAAATATGTAATTAAATCTTTGTGATTAACTCTGAGCATGTAATTAAGTTTCTCAGAAACATATATTTCAATATTTGCTCCTTTTTATTTAAAGTTGTAGCATTGTTTTGATATACAGGGACCTATGTGCAATTTACCCAGTTGAAAGGGTTAGCTTGCAATTTGCACATGATGAGATGTTCCTCTAATGTTGAGACATCATGAGAATCTTTTTGGTAAAGTTTGAGGGATTTCCCAAGCTTGGGCATCAAGGTGCAGCTGTGGAAGCAATCCCGGTGCTTGAAACCCTAATTTGGGGTAAAATGCAATTTACCCAAATTAAGGGAAGCAATTTGTAAAATATATCATCTAATGTATCTTTCTAGATTCTTGCCATCATTTAGAGAAGAAATGATGAGGAAGTCACCTCAACTGAATTATCAAGTTATGAAATATACCTTGTGATTGAATAATCAGGGTATATGTACAATATCCCTTTTATGTATGTACCTTAGTATTAGATTGATCTTCTTTGCCCTCTTTTTCTAAACCTTAAGAGAAGTTTTGTCCTTAGAATAAAGAGGAAGGGACGAGCAAGTAATGAAGGAAGGACCTAGTTGGATTTATGGGAAACTTATGGGCCTTTAATGAAACCTCACCCATGTATATATACACTTTACCTCTCAAGCAAAGGAACCTTTCCTTCGTGCATATCACTGTTTCCCCTTGCTTGGCCGACTAAGGACTGTCTTGGAGCTCAAAAAGGAACGACCAAGGGTGCAAGGTAGGTTTGAATCCCTCTTCTTGCCTAATTCCATGGTTAGAACTCGAATTCAAGGTCAATTTGGTGACTAACTCACGAAACCCTATCTTTCTAGCCATCTCTTTTCATCTTTCCTTGGAGTTTTCACCTTGTCCAACCTGTGGGAACTCAAGGACGCCATTAGAGCTTGGAGCTTGAAAGCTTGGAGCTCAAGGAGCAAGCTTTAGGCAGGTTTTATAACTCTAAACCCATGCTTTACTATATACATCTCTTTTATGCGGTTAAATGATAGTTCTTCATGTTCCCTACTTTTCTTTGCTACCTTGCAAGCAAATCCGTGGGATATCTGTAATGTTCTTGAGCTAGGAGATGAAGGCGTGATTTCCAAGAAAAACCCACCGCTTTCCACTTTCTTAAACGGTCTCCTTAACTTGCTCTCACGGTCTCAGGACCGCGAGGTGAGCAAACGGTCTCTGGACCGCGAAAGGGCAAACGGTCCTCACGACCGTATGGACCCGTTGACCGAGCGTGGAACGTATAAGCAATCTGTTCCTAATTATGTAGGCTAATCACCCTCAAAAATTGAGAGGTTAACTCGAAAGGAATCAGGAGATATGGCCTTTTTAAGTAACAACTTTATTTGAATTTATTCCTGATTTTCAAACGGTCTGAAATTGCCTTTTTGGGCAAACGGTCTCAAGACCGTGTAAGGTCGTTGACCAAGCTTTGACCATATGAAATTACTGTTCAAAATTATGTTAATTAACAACTCACCAAGTTTTATGGTCTAATTCCAAACGAGCTAAGAGTTGAAGGGTGATTACTAGGGCTAACCCTAGATGAAATCAGTACTGAAATTATGGTGACTTAATTAGGGTTTTTAGGGTTGATTGACCTAAACGGTCTCAAGACCGTTTGGGGGTCATTTAAACGGTCTCAAGACCGCGAGGGAAATCAAAAATGACCGTTTGGAGGTTTGAGGTCAAGAATAGTTGACCAATTGAAGGTACATTTACACCAAATTACATTGCAATTAAATATTGATATAACCCTCAACTCAATTGATCCAACCTTGAAGAAATTTCACTAGAATCCAAATTTTGATGGGCAAACGGTCTCAAGACCGTTTGGAACTCATACAAACGGTCTCAAGACCGAGAGGACAATCACCCAAGACCGTTTGAAGGTATAGGGTTAAGCTAATTTGATCAATTAAGGACCCAATTGCAATAAGTTATCAATTAATCAAAATTCTGATTTTGTGACTCAATCATGATTCAACCCCTATCAAATCACATTAGATTTTGATGAAATCTTGGGAAAACGGTCTCAAGACCATGTGGGGCCCACCCACATGATATCAAGACCGTTTGGGCCAAGTTTGGGCCCAATTGGAGCTCAATTGAAGGGTTCAACCTTGTGTTGATGCACATTGTTGAGTGTTGATGGGTGAACATTGATAGACCCTAATTGAATCGACTTCAACCCTAATTGGTCAACAATTGAGGGTCAATTGAATGACCAATTGGTTAAGCATAATCTTAATTGACCTAATTCATAAGTGGTCACCATGGCTTTGACCTTTTGAGGGCTTCAACATTGGTTGACATCATCGGTTGTAACCATTGAACCTTGTTGATGGTCCAAGCGGTTGAGACCATGTGAGCTCGCGGTCTCAAGGTCGTGAGGAGGCTCGCGGTCTCAAGGTCGTGAGGAGGCTCGCGGTCTCAAGGTCGTGAGGAGGCTCACGGTCTCAAGGTCATGAGAGGGCTCACGGTCTCAAGACCGTGAGGGGCCTTGCGGTCCTGAGGTCAAAGGTGAGCAAACGGTCCACGCCACTCTCGCGGTCTTGAAATCAATTGAAGGCTCGCGGTCTTGGAGTAGTTTGAGAGGGCTCGCGGTCTTGGAGTAGGATGAGGGCTCGCGGTCCTGAGGTCAAAGGTGGATCAAACGGTCTACACATCCCTCACGGTCTTGGAAGTCAAATTGGCTAAACGGTCAACATATTCAAACGGTCTCAAACCGATTGAAGGTTGATGGTTGAGATCGATCAAGGTGATTCATGGTTGACTTCACTCAATCAATTGAAGATATAAATGATTCAATGATGCCCTAATCTAAAACCTTAATGATAACCTAGGATATTAAGGGATTAATTGACTAAGGTTTTGACCATGATGATGATCAATGGGGTGAATTACCAATATACCCCTGAAGGGTCAATTGAGTTATATCTTGCTCAATTCAAACCCTAATTACATGGGAATGATGTTTTTAGCCATGATGACTCTATCCAACTTGATCTAGTCTAATGTTATCATCAACCACTAGTATGAGGAAAGAGAGAGTATTCTAGAGAGAGAAAGTACTATAGAGAGAGAAAGTACTCTAGAGAGAGAAAGTACTCTAGAGAGAGAAAGTACCCTAGCGAGAGAAAGTAACCCTAATTGGATGGAAACTTAAGTGAAGCATCTTCAATCCACATGAATGTGCATAATTAGGGTATGATTCACCTATGTGAAGTCATAGAAACCGTAATTATGATAAATGATGAACCTTTAACTAATTTGAGAGCATTAATGATGATGTTATGAGTTCAATTCACCTTAATGTGAATAGTAAACCCTAATTCTAGGGTAATGGCATGCAAATAAGTATTAAACTCCAATTGATGAGAATCAGAGGATTTAACTCTTATGACAAGAGTGGGAAGTATATTCCTTATTTTGTATTACCTTTATCAGTTGAATTAACCATGCAGGTTCTGATATGAAGGTGATCATATCCAGGTATGGATGTTGATATTATATTCATTGAAGGCATGCTGTTAGCCTTATGAATAAGAAAAGTAACTTGATGCCTTGTCAATGGCATCCTATGTTGATAATGGGCTGTGAGAGCCATGAATACCATCAAAGTCATGCTTTGGAGATGACTTGTGATGAGTATGATGAGAAATTATGATTGATATGAGTTAGGCCTGTTACATTTAGTATTCTCTTGTTTTAGCTGTTATGCTACTGATTATTGTTTGAAGAGCAATGTATGTTGTTAAAGAATACTGAATGTACCTAACTAATCAAGTGTAATGTAGAGCCCTGATCATAGATCCATCATTGTCAGAGATCAAGTGATGGTGAAACAGGTTTTCCTCAGGGAACTCCTGGAGCACATACTTTTGAGTATGTGGGGTACATGGATGTGTATAACCTTACATCCTAGTGTAGGACAGTGACGTAGATGCGTAATCCATCCATCCTTCACTATAATTCCATACCGTATCAGTGGTAGGTAAACATGAAACCTCCTGATGATGAAGAAAACACAGATATCCGTATCAGTGGAGATAAACATGAAATCTCCTGATGACGAAGAGAGTACAGAACGCCACTATGACTCTAGAATAGTGAAGGACCAGTTTACCCTGGTAAGCTATAGTAGTAGAGACACGAGATGTCCTACAAGTGATCCTCTCACTGACTGAGGAAGGTGAAGGTCATGAGAATCCAGCTCTCTTAGTGACCTATGTATGATACTGATGTGACTTCTCAGCGATCAGTTGGAGTATGAGTGGTATGCCTCATCTCCACAGGGCATAATGTTGTTTGTAAAACATAATCAACCACGTAGTATACTTGTTAGAGATAACTCCAAGTTAGTTGATTGATGTTACACTGTTATAGTACTTCTACTTCTTCATATCTCATAAATGTTGAGATCTTGTTATAGTTGCAACTGTTATCTACTACTTTGAAGGCTTTACTGCTTAAGATATTCTCTAATGGTATATTAAAGCTTCTGGCTGAGAGTTATAACTCTCGCTGGGACAATTATGTAAAATTGTCTCACCCCGTAGACTTCAACTTTTTAGGTGGACGTCGGAGACGAAGGAACCAGCCTACAGGTGACCAGTCTCAGCAGCAGCAGCACCAGGAGCAGCAGTAATCTCAGGTGGAGATTTAGTCTGCCATGTGGTGTAGTTAGAGTCAGTCCTATGTGTCCTCTGTACTCTCAGGTCTTGGAGTCTTGTGTTATGTGATCTTGAGATTTTGTATCTTGATGTATATAATTACTCAAGAAGTAATTATCCTGAGATGTAAACAAGTTTATCTCACTTTATGAAAGGAGTTTTTATGGATCCAAGCTCTTGTCTCGAAAAGTTTTAATTTCCCGTGATTTTTGTCTTCAGCTGATTATCGAATCGCTTCCGCTAAGTTTTAATCGTGTTTATGTCATGGTTCAGAGATCAGAGCCCACAATTAGTGGTATCAGAGCTCTAGGTCAGTTGAGTCTACAGAGGCATAGGACTTAGGATGTCGAGTCTATCTTTAGTACTCCTTCCTTATCTAATAGAATCTTCTTCTCCTCAGGAGGAGAAGATACCTAAGGATGTCAGAACATCATGATGAGTATGTGGCAGAGAGTAGTGCTAGTGCACCTCGAGGTGGTGCAAGGGTTCCGAGGATAGAACAACCTGCACTTGAGTCGCCAAGAGAGCCACCCCAGTTCGACCCAGCTGTACAAACGATGTTCGGGCATTTCATGACTGCCATGACACATATAACCGATAGGATGCCAATTCCTGCACCTAAGGCACCTGTCCAGCCTGAAGCACAAGGTATCAGTAAGACATTCGAACGACTTCGTCGTGTCGGAGCTACCGAGTACTTCGGGACTGCCGACCCTGCAGATGCTGACTTATGGTTGACAGAGTTGGAGAAGGCTTTCAGGATTCTTATCATCCCGGAAGCTGAGAAGGTTAGACATGCTGTCTATCTTCTCAAAGGCAGTTCTGGTCACTGGTGGAACATGGAAGAGCAGAAGAGACCTGGAGTAGAGTTCTCATGGGAAGAGTTTCGTCGGGAATTTATCAATAGATATTTTCCAAAGACCTTCCTAGATGAGAAGATCTCTCAGTTTGAGAAACTAAGGCAGGGTATGATGAACATTAGTGAGTATGAAGCTAAGTTCATGGAGTTGTTGCGGTTCTGTCCGCACATGGCTGCTACGGATGAGGAAAGAATCAGAAGATTCGAGAAGGGTTTGAATTCTGATATGTCAACCCCTGTGTCTGCCTTAGAAAACAGAGAGAGATTCTCTACCTTCATTGAGTCAGTCCGAAGGATAGAGAGATCTGTGGTTGAGAAGAGACAAACCCATAAAAGATATCCACAGTTCCAGGGTTCTTCATCTAGGGATTCCAAGAAACCTAGATTCTCTGCACCTAACCCTCCACCACCCAGATCGAGTTTTCAAACTCAATGGACACCAAGCAGAGGTAGAGGACGGAGTCAACCGCTTCAAGGGACGCACAGTTCTGCATCTGTGTCAGTCACTGGACCACCCAGACCACAGCAACATGAGAGGAGTTGTTACAACTGTGGTAAGGTGGGACACTTGATGAAGGATTGCCGTTCTAGGCCTGCTAGTGTGACACAACAACCTCCGAGACAGAATCAACAGAGATCTCAGAGCAGACAACATCAAGGAGCAGCTCGAGGACGTGGACAAGCGTCTCAAGCTGGATCATCAGCACCACCTCAACACCAGGCGACCGCGAGGTTCTATGCTATGAACCCACCTGAGGCAGTGGTCAATCCACGGGTAGTGGCAGGTCAGATGAAACTTTTATATTCTGAAATGTCTACATCCTGTGTTGTATCCGTTCTGATTGATCCGGGTGCTACACACTCTTTCATCACTCGTGAAGTGATTCGTAACTACAATGTGACTGTTAGTCATAGAGCAGATAGTTTGTTGTTAGAGACTCCGTTGAGTGGGTCTGCCGTTTTGTAGGAGGTATGTTCTCCCTGCATCCTCTTCTTTTCTGACCATCGCATTCAAGTGGACCTTATACCACTTGATATGCAAGGATTTGATATAATCCTTGGGATGGATACCTTAGAGAGGTATAGAGTTGTCTTGGATTGTGAATCCAAGTTGGCTGTGTTTGCTGATGAAAGCAACACATGGATCTTTCAAGGTGAAAGAAAGATCCAGCCCACCTGTCTTGTGTCAGCTATGGTTGCTGATAAGCTGTTGAGGCAAGGATGTTATGCATTCTTAGCCCATGTGGTATATGTTACTAAGGAAAGTTCCAATCCTACTAAAGTTCCTATAGTCAGGGAATTTGAAGATGTGTTTCCTGAAGAACTTCCTGGTATACCACCACCTCGGGAGATTGATTTTGAAATCAATCTGATTCCAGATACGAAACCCATAGCTCAGACTCCGTATAGAATGGCGCCTGCCGAGATGGCAGAACTCAAGAAACAGCTTCAAGAGTTACTTGAGAGAGGTTTTATCCGACCGAGTACTTCACCTTGGGGTGCTCCGGTCTTGTTTGTTAAAAAGAAAGATGGGTCAATGCGGTTGTGCATCGACTACAGACAACTCAATAAAGTAACAATAAAGAATAAGTACCCTCTGCCGAGGATTGATGATCTCTTTGACCAGTTGCGTGGTGCAACAATCTTCTCAAAGATAGACTTGAGATCTGGATATCATCAACTTCGTATTAAGAATAGTGACATACCCAAGTCTGCCTTTAGGACAAGGTATGGTCACTATGAGTTCACGGTTATGTCGTTTGGACTAACCAATGCACCAGCTGCATTTATGGAACTCATGAATAGAGTTTTCCGACCTTTCCTTGATCAGTGTGTTGTCGTCTTCATAGATGACATTATGATCTATAGTAAGGATGCTCAGCAGCATGAGCATCATCTTCGCCAAGCTTTGACCTTGCTAAGGGAACACAAGCTGTATGCTAAGTTTAGCAAGTGTGAGTTCTGGTTGCCGGAGGTATCTTTTCTTGGACATGTGATATCTGCCTCGGGAATTCGTGTTGACCCTACAAAGGTAGAATCTGTTCTACAGTGGGAACAATCGAAGACACCAACGGAGATTCGAAGTTTCTTAGGGTTAGCTGGCTACTACCGAAGGTTCATTAAGAACTTCAACTCTATAGCCTTACCTTTGACTAAGTTAACCAGGAAAGATGTTCCCTTTTCTTGGAGTGATAAGTGTCAACAGTCTTTCCAGTTGTTGAAGGAGAGGTTGACCAGTGCACCTGTACTTGTACTACCTGAACAAGGAAAAGGATATGTAGTTTTCTATGATGCTTCCAAGAATGGACTAGGATGTGTGTTGATGCAGGATAAACAAGAAATTTCTTTTGCTTCTCGACAGCTTAAGAAACACGAGGAAAATTATCCGACACACGATCTGGAGTTAGCTGCTGTGGTTCATGCCTTGAAAATCTGGAGGCATTATCTCTATGGAGAGACATTCCAGATTTTCACAGACCACAAGAACCTTAAGTATATCTTCTCTCAGCATGAGCTTAACATGAGGCAACGTCGATGGATGGAGTTAATCAAGGATTACGATTGTACAATTGATTACCATCCAGGGAAGGCCAATGTAGTTGCAGATGCTTTAAGTAGGAAATCAGCAACATCAACCATGGAAAGGGCACAACTAAACTCTTTAGTATGCTCTGGAAGAGATATGCTTATCTCTTTGAGGCAAGACAATGTACAGTTGAAAGTGTCATTGTTAGCCGGGTTGTTGGCTGAGATGCATATTAAACCTACCCTTAGAGAGCAGATTAAGGAAGCACAGCAAGGGGATACTGTAGTTCAACAGATTAGGTCAGAGTATGGTGATGAGAAGTGAGATGGTTTCCACGACTTAGATGATAATGCGGCATGCTATCATGGAAGGATGATAGTGCCAGATGTAGATAACCTGAGAAAGTTAGTCCTAGAGGAAGCTCATTCTTCAATGTATGCTATGCATCCAGGGAGTACCAAGATGTATCGAAACTTGAAGGATATGTATTGGTGGCCCGGGATGAAGAAGGATGTTGCAGAATTTGTTCTGAGGTGTCCGGTGTGCCAGCAGGTTAAGGCTGAACACCAGAAGCCTGCAGGAACAATGCAACCTTTACCCATACCACAGTGGAAGTGGGACCATGTGACCATGGACTTTGTTGTTGGCCTACCTAGGACAAGCAAAGGACATGATTCCGTTTGGGTAATAGTTGATAGGTTGACAAAGACAGCTCATTTCTTACCTATCAAAACAACCTATTCTGCTGAAAAGCTATCACAGTTGTATGTCCAAGAGATAGTGCGTTTGCACGGAGTTCCTGTCACAATAGTTTCTGACAGAGGTCCTCAGTTTACGAGTCATTTTTGGGAACAATTGCACAGAGCCTTAGGCACCAAGTTAAGGTTTAGTACAACCTTTCATCCACAGACTGATGGACAGTCTGAAAGGACTATACAGACCTTAGAAGACCTGTTGAGAGCATGTGTTCTCCAGTTCATCGGAAGTTGGGATCTACACCTAAGCTTGATAGAGTTTGCCTATAACAATAGCTATCAGCATAGTATTGATATGGCACCTTATGAAGCCTTGTATGGTAGATGTTGTAGATCACCTTTGTGTTGGTTTGAGACTGGCGAACATCAGTTGTTAGGTCCTGACCTTGTGCAGCAGACCACAGAAAAGATTAAAATAATACAACAAAAGATTAAGACTGCTCAGGATAGGCAGAAATCTTATGCTGACAAACGTCGTAGACCCTTAGAGTTCCAGGTTGGAGACAGAGTGTATCTCAAGGTCTCACCTTGGAAAGGAGTCCTCCGTTTTGGAAGGAAAGGGAAGTTAGCTCCTAGATTTATGGGGCCTTATCCAATCATTGAACGGATTGGAAAGGTAGCATATAGACTAAAGCTGCCCCCAGAGTTACAGAGGTTACACCCTGTGTTCCACATTTCTATGCTGAAGAAATGTCACCCAGACACCGAGTCAGTTCTACAACCTATGGAGGTAGAATTGAATAATGATATATCCTATGAGGAGGGACCAGTGTCAATCCTTGATAACAGAATTAAAAAGTTAAAGAAGAAAGATATAAGTCTTGTGAAAGTCCTCTGGAACCACCGTGGTGTTGAAGAAGCCACTTGGGAATTAGAGAATGAGATGAGAAGGAAGTATCCTGCCCTTTTCTCTTAATATGTCTTATCGATTTCGAGGACGAAATCCTTGTAAGGGGTGGATAATTTGTAACATCCCTGACCTGGGTTATGAGTTAACCCTAGGTGTTTTGCCTAAATATGTAATTAAATCTTTGTGATTAACTCTGAGCATGTAATTAAGTTTCTCAGAAACATATATTTCAATATTTGCTCCTTTTTTTAAAGTTGTAGCATTGTTTTGATATACAGGGACCTACATGCAATTTACCCAGTTGAAAGGGTTAGCTTGCAATTTGCACATGATGAGATGTTCCTCTAATGTTGAGACATCATGAGAATCTTTTTGGTAAAGTTTGAGGGATTTCCCAAGCTTGGGCACCAAGGTGCAGCTGTGGAAGCAATCCCGGTGCTTGAAACCCTAATTTGGGGTAAAATGCAATTTACCCAAATTAAGGGATGCAATTTGTAAAATATATCATCTAATGTATCTTTCTAGATTCTTGCCATCATTTAGAGAAGAAATGATGAGGAAGTCACCTCAACTGAATTATCAAGTTATGAAATATACCTTGTGATTGAATAATCAGGGTATATGTACAATATCCCTTTTATGTATGTACCTTAGTATTAGATTGATCTTCTTTGCCCTCTTTTTCTAAACCTTAAGAGAAGTTTTGTCCTTAGAATAAAGAGGAAGGGACGAGCAAGTAATGAAGGAAGGACCTAGTTGGATTTATGGGAAACTTATGGGCCTTTAATGAAACCTCACCCATGTATATATACACTTTACCTCTCAAGCAAAGGAACCTTTCCTTCGTGCATATCACTGTTTCCCCTTGCTTGGCCGACTAAGGACTGTCTTGGAGCTCAAAGAGGAACGACCAAGGGTGCAAGGTAGGTTTGAATCCCTCTTCTTGCCTAATTCCATGGTTAGAACTCGAATTCAAGGTCAATTTGGTGACTAACTCACGAAACCCTATCTTTCTAGCCATCTCTTTTCGTCTTTCCTTGGAGTTTTCACCTTGGACAACCTGTGGGAACTCAAGGACGCCATTAGAGCTTGGAGCTTGAAATCTTGGAGCTCAAGGAGCAAGCTTTAGGCGGGTTTTATAACTCTAAACCCATGCTTTACTATATACATCTCTTTTATGCGGTTAGATGATAGTTCTTCATGTTCCCTACTTTTCTTTGCTACCTTGCAAGCAAATCCGTGGGATATCTGTACTTTTCTTGAGCTAGGAGATGAAGGCGTGATTTCCAAGAAAAATCCACCGCTTTCCACTTTCTTAAACGGTCTCCTTAACTTGCTCTCACGGTCTCAGGACCGCGAGGTGAGAAAATGGTCTCTGGACCGCGAAAGGGAAAACGGTCCTCACGACCGTATGGACCCGTTGACCGAGCATGGACCGTATAAGAAATCTGTCCCTAATTATGTAGGCTAATCACCCTCAAAAATTGAGAGGTTAACTCCAAAGGAATCAGGAGATATGGCCTTTTTAAGTAACAACTTTATTTGAATTTATTCCTGATTTTCAAACGGTCTGAAATTGCCTTTTTGGGCAAACGGTCTCAAGACCGTGTAAGGTCGTTGACCAAGCTTTGAAAATATGAAATTACTGTTCAAAATTATGTTAATTAACAACTCACCAAGTTTTATGGTCTAATTCCAAACGAGCTAAGAGTTGAAGGGTGATTACTAGGGCTAACCCTAGATGAAATCAGTACTGAAATTATGGTGACTTAATTAGGGTTTTTAGGGTTGATTGACCTAAACGGTCTCAAGACCGTTTGGGGGTCATCCAAACGGTCTCAAGACCGCGAGGGAAATCAACCATGACCGTTTGGAGGTTTGAGGTCAAGAATAGTTGACCAATTGAAGGTACATTTACACCAAATTACATTGCAATTAAATATTGATATAACCCTCAACTCAATTGATCCAACCTTGAAGAAATTTCACTAGAATCCAAATTATGATGGGCAAACGGTCTCAAGACCGTTTGGAACTCATCCAAACGGTCTCAAGACCGAGAGGACAATCACCCAAGACCGTTTGAAGGTATAGGGTTAAGCTAATTTGATCAATTAAGGACCCAATTGCAATAAGTTATCAATTAATCAAAATTCTGATTTTGTGACTCAATCATGATTCAACCCCTATCAAATCACATTATATTTTGATGCAATCTTGGGAAAACGGTCTCGAGACCATGTGGGGCCCACCCACATGATCTCAAGACCGTTTGGGACAAGTTTGGGCCCAATTGGAGCTCAATTGAAGGGTTCAACCTTGTGTTGATGCACATTGTTGAGTGTTGATGGGTGAACATTGATAGACCCTAATTGAATCAACTTCAACCCTAATTGGTCAACAATTGAGGGTCAATTGAATGACAAATTGGTTAAGCATAATCTTAATTGACCTAATTCATAAGTGGTCACCATGGCTTTGACCTTTTGAGGGCTTCAACATTGGTTGACATCATCGGTTGTAACCATTGAACCTTGTTGATGGTCCAAGCGGTTGAGACCATGTGAGCTCGCGGTCTCAAGGTCGTGAGGAGGCTCGCGGTCTCAAGGTCGTGAGGAGGCTCGCGGTCTCAAGGTCGTGAGGAGGCTCGCGGTGTCAAGGTCGTGAGAGGGCTCACGGTCTCAAGACCGTGAGGGGCCTCGCGGTCCTGAGGTCAAAGGTGAGCAAACGGTCCACGCCACTCTCGCGGTCTTGAAATCAATTGAAGGCTCGCGGTCTTGGAGTAGTTTGAGAGGGCTCGCGGTCTTGGAGTAGGATGAGGGCTCGCGGTCCTGAGGTCAAAGGTGGATCAAACGGTCTACACATCCCTCACGGTCTTGGAAGTCAAATTGGCTAAACGGTCAACATATTCAAACGGTCTCAAACCGATTGAAGGTTGATGGTTGAGATCGATCAAGGTGATTCATGGTTGACTTCATTCAATCAATTGAAGATATAAATGATTCAATGATGCCCTAATCTAAAACCTTAATGATAACCTAGGATATTAAGGGATTAATTGACTAAGGTTTTGACCATGATGATGATCAATGGGGTGAATTACCAATATACCCCTGAAGGGTCAATTGAGTTATATCTTGCTCAATTCAAACCCTAATTACATGGGAATGATGTTTTTAGCCATGATGACTCTATCCAACTTGATCTAGTCTAATGTTATCATCAACCACTAGTATGAGGAAAGAGAGAGTATTCTAGAGAGAGAAAGTACTCTAGAGAGAGAAAGTACCCTAGAGAGAGAAAGTAACCCTAATTGGATGGAAACTTAAGTGAAGCATCTTCAATGCACATGAATGTGCATAATTAGGGTATGATTCACCTATGTGAAGTCATAGAAACCCTAATTATGATAAATGATGAACCTTTAACTAATTTGAGAGCATTAATGATGATGTTACTCATACATGATGATGTTATGAGTTCAATTCACCTTAATGTGAATAGTAAACCCTAATTCTAGGGTAATGGCATGCAAATAAGTATTAAACTCCAATTGATGAGAATCAGAGGATTTAACTCTTATGACAAGAGTGGGAAGTATATTCCTTATTTTGTATTACCTTTATCAGTTGAATTAACCATGCATGTTCTGATATGAAGGTGATCATATCCAGGTATGGATGTTGATATTATATTCATTGAAGGCATGCTGTTAGCCTTATGAATAAGAAAAGTAACTTGATGCCTTGTCAATGGCATCCTATGTTGATAATGGGCTGTGAGAGCCATGAATACCATCAAAGTCATGCTTTGGAGATGACTTGTGATGAGTATGATGAGAAATTATGATTGATATGAGTTAGGCCTGTTACATTTAGTATTCTCTTGTTTTAGCTGTTATGCTACTGATTATTGTTTGAAGAACAATGTATGTTGTTAAAGAATACTGAATGTACCTAACTAATCAAGTGTAATGTAGAGCCCTGATCATAGATCCATCATTGTCAGAGATCAAGTGATGGTGAAACAGGTTTTCCTCAGGGAACTCCTGGAGCACATACTTTTGAGTATGTGGGGTACATGGATGTGTATAACCTTACATCCTAGTGTAGGAAAGTGACGTAGATGCGTAATCCGTCCATCCTTCACTATAATTCCATACCGTATCAGTGGTAGGTAAACATGAAACCTCCTGATGATGAAGAAAACACAGATATCCGTATCAGTGGAGATAAACATGAAATCTCCTGATGACGAAGAGAGTACAGAACGCCACTGTGACTCTAGAATAGCGAAGGACCAGTTTACCCTGGTAAGCTATAGTAGTAGAGACACGAGATGTCCTACAAGTGATCCTCTCACTGACTGAGGAAGGTGAAGGTCATGAGAATCCGGCTCTCTTAGTGACCTATGTATGATACTGATGTGACTTCTCAGCGATCAGTTGGAGTATGAGTGGTATGCCTCATCTCCACAGGGCATAATGTTGTTTGTAAAACATAATCAACCACGTAGTATACTTGTTAGAGATAACTCCAAGTTAGTTGATTGATGTTACACTGTTATAGTACTTCTACTTCTTCATATCTCATAAATGTTGAGATCTTGTTATAGTTGCAACTGTTATCTACTACTTTGAAGGCTTTACTGCTTAAGATATTCTCTGATGGTATATTAAAGCTTCTGGCTGAGAGTTATAACTCTCGCTGGGACAATTATGTAAAATTGTCTCACCCCGTAGACTTCAACTTTTTAGGTGGACGTCGGAGACGAAGGAACCAGCCTACAGGTGACCAGTCTCAGCAGCAGCAGCACCAGGAGGAGCAGTAATCTCAGGTGGAGATTAAGTCTGCCATGTGGTGTAGTTAGAGTCAGTCCTATGTGTCCTCTGTACTCTCAGGTCTTGGAGTCTTGTGTTATGTGATCTTGAGATTTTGTATCTTGATGTATATAATTACTTAAGAAGTAATTATCCTGAGATGTAAACAAGTTTATCTCACTTTATGAAAGGAGTTTTTATGGATCCAAGCTCTTGTCTCGAAAAGTTTTAATTTCCCGTGATTTTTGTCTTCAACTGATTATCGAATCGCTTCCGCTAAGTTTTAATCGTGTTTATGTCATGGTTCAGAGATCAGAGCCCACAGAAACATTCACACATTATAATTTAGAAATTCATTTACAAAATATCATTCTTTAGTCATTATTCGCTATCAATATCCCAATTATATGTTAAAACCCCCACTACTTGTATGGTTGTTGCCCATTCTTCTCTTACATCATTTAGTTCTCCCATCATATAGGGAGCATGTACATCGGGTAAGGCCTTTCCTATAGTGTGGTCAGTTTTAAACACCTGTAAAGAGAATGATGTATATATATAATTAATAATATATAAATAAGATTGATATATTTCATATTATCTAATGAGACTATATATAATACCTCAGGAATGGTATCGATGTCCACTGCGGAATATTTGATAATCATGTGCATAAATCACATCACATAGTATGCACATGCCCATATGTTGTCTTGTGTAGCACACTATAAATTGAAACATACAAAATATTAAAAAATACAACTAATTAAGCATTGTTCACATAAATAATATATACATTGCAGTCGGGAACTTACTTCCACGTTCTTCCAAATTATTTGTTCGTTCTTTTTCCTGGGGACCTTTCCTCCAGCCCTTTTGAACTCATCTAAACCCCTACATGTTAATGTAACATAGTACATTGTATAATTAAATAGTAATGTAATAACATATGTTAACATATATGAAAATGAAATATTTCTCACCGGAATAATGCCATTTTCATTTTGTGTCCATATTTTGAATTCAATTTAGTCCCCTTAGGATTTAGATAATAGACAGTTGACATCTCGGGGACAATAACTAGTAACTCCCAATGCATACCACTAGAGGTAAAAAAAGTTAAAAATTAATAACTCAAAATCCACAATAAAAATGTAATTTTCTTAAGTCCAAATTATAATAAGCAAAGTAAACTTACTCCACATTGAATGGAGCTATTATCACCGTCTTCTGATTTTGAGAAAAATTTGTATAAGCATCACAACAGTAATGTTGAACTGACGGAGGGTCTTTAGCTACTAGACCAATCAAAGATGGAATCAAAAATCCTACATGTTCGAATGAAAAATCTACACATATCTTATCTAAGTAGATGCAAAACATGTATTACGTATGCATTAATAAATAAGAAACCAGATCCCCAGATCCTACACAAGGTATATGGATGTATAAAGAAGATCTCACCTTATCCATAGCTCTATCACAGATGTATTCAACCAATCATATCGAAACAAATCCAAAATATCTTACATAAATAGATTGCTTTCGTATGATTGACCTACATCATCCGCATCTATAGAAATAGTTATAGGGCAATTTATATCATGTTCGCCTAACTATATTGCCATACCCCTACAATTAGGACCTAACGAGACAGGTAGGTCCTGTGGAACCCAACTTGGTAATGTAGGAGGTGGAGGTGGAGGCCTAGATGCTCTGTGTGTCTTCTTTTTAACACACATATATATATATATATATCATTTCAGATCTATTGACATCATATACACACACTAACAATTTAATGTAATGTAAATTTACCATACAATTTCAGTATAGAGGACATCCTCTTTTGGCCACAATATCACTCCGCCTTCTGCGTCACCAAGCATTTCACAATCTGGGTGGGCATATGGCAATGGAAGATCCATCCAATTGGGGAATATACGTACCGGGCTCACACGAACCCAACCAACTAGTAATGGAGACCCATGAAACATTTCCCCTGGTAGGGATGGGTAAGCCGACGCCTCTGCAACGACAAATTCTTTACTTTTTAGATGACATGGCTTCAACCCCTACAAATATTTGTGTAAAGAATGTTATATACATATATACATATCATCTTAAAAACATATCATCTTGAAAAGACTAGTTACTATGTCATAAAAATACTTACAGCGGATGTGCTAGGTGGTGGGTCTACATGATTACTCCCAACCTCTGCAGTAGGAGTAGAGTGGGATGCCATAGGTATTGTCTGCTGAGTGGCAGTCAGAGATGCCTGCCACTTGCTCATTGCTTCTTCGAGTTTCCTATCAACTAACTTATCTACCTATACATGGATAAAAGAAACGTTAGCTTCTGATTATTGAATTCTCTTTTACAGTAACATTATAAAGAAAGAATAGGTTACCTCTTCTTGTGAAAGTCCCACTTTTGGGACATGTTTGCGTTGGGATGGCCCAAAGAACTCTTTGATGCCCACACCAGCGCCTGCAGCCCTAACACGTCCAGGATGCTTTGGGTTACTCAGAGCAACTGTCAATTCATCCATTGTGCCCTCAGGGATGAACTTGCCTTGTTTCCTCAGCTCGTGCAGCTCCCGTTAATCGACAAAACAAAAATTTGTAATTAAGTAAACACCACAAATAATCAATATTCGAACGATTGCTCTAAGAGTTGTATTTTACCATTTTTGCAGCCGCCTCAGCAGTTGCGGGCTTCCTTATTTCTCCCTTCTTATTTTGCCTCCCAGCTATCCAGACATCATGGTGAGGCAGTGGTGTGGAATCTATAGTAGGGGACTCCTGAGTAGCAGCAGATTGAGCATTAGACTCAACCTATAGTCTTTGGCGAATGCCTGCATACCCCTTTGGACCCATTGCGTGGTCATGCAGACTTAGTGCACGCCGTGCTTTTTGCGCCTCACTGAGGGCCTAGTTAGGTAACACTAAATGTTAATCATGAATATGTGAATACAATGTATATTAGTTAAATTGGGAGTGACGCCTAATACCTTGAATTCATCAGTTTGTCTTGAAGCAACAAATGCGTACCATTCTTCTTGGTCCAGGAAGTTCCACTGTTCAGTGGCTGTCTTCTTCTTCTTGTCACCTTCTTTTATGTATTCTTGGGTGAGATTTGTCCTATATTTACTTAGGACTCTCCCACAACATTGCATCACACATTTACGATGCATCTTTTCATCCAATTCAAATATACTATGTAAAATAGAATTGCTATTAACTAGTATCCAAAAAATTAGTAATCTACAAAATAGAATTGCAAATTAATAATAACTCATGCATAAATCCTTCCATATTATGTCTTTCTTCCCCTTAGGAACTTTATGCCAATAATCTATCTTACAACCACAATGGCTACGAGTAACATACCCAAGATATGAAACAAATGAATTGCGATTCACTCCAATTGCATTTCCTGCGTTATCAAAATCCACAACAAGTTTGGGTCCAATGCCCCTTTGCGCTATTAACTTCTTCATCATATTGATGCCCCATCTCTTGTCAATTTTTTGGTGCTGCTGATCATGTACCTCAAGTGCTTCAGAGGGTACATGTGCATCATCAACCTAAAATTTGACAAAATAAACACACTTACAGGATATAACTATAAATGGACATGTGCATATAAATATATGATATATTTTTAAAAGTTACATTGTGAGGTGGCACATTGATGTCCTCACCCTCACGTTAATCATCAACATGCTCATCAGGAGAATGCTCAGCCATATGAAAGTCCACATTCATATTGTAAAGTTCACATTGTAAAGTAATTCACATTGTAAAGCTCACATTGTAAAGTTCACATTCACATTGTAAAGTAATTCACATTGTAAAGTTCACATTCACATTGTAAAGTTCACATTCACATTGTAAAACACATAATCAAATCAAATTAGGATGCTAGAATGGACAAGTTTAAATCTTATTTCAACATGCATCAAAATTTATTGAATTAGGTCAAGCATGAGGATTAGAAACACAAATATATACAAGCACAAGTTTACTGGATTAGGTCAACCATGAGGATAATCATTACACACAAATGTAGCTATCTGATTATAATTGAGCAATATAGCACAAAATCAACCAGCACAGCCGTGCCAACCTGCGATTTCACACACCATCATCGGTCGCGGAGCAGGGTACCTGCTTGAGGGTGGAGGAAGAAGAGGAGGAAGAAGAGCAGAGCAGGTACCTTCGGTGGCGTCAGTGAGGAGAGTAGCAGTAGCGAGCGACGGCGATGCGGGGAGAGCAGGCCACCGGAGCAGGATAGAAGGCCACCAGAGTAGGAGAGAAGGCCGCTGGAGCAGTGAGCTGGGGGTAGAGGGCAAGCGATGGTGGAGGTGGGTAGAGGACCAACAAGCGAGCGGAGAAGCACACAACCAGAGCAAGCAGCGGTGTGGGGGCAGAGGAGAAATCGTCGGACCAAACCCTGGAGTAGGGCGAGAATGAATGAAACAGAGAAAGGGGAAGAGTCGGGCTCGCGCGGGTGCTATTATGTTAACATTAGGTGTCGGTTCTTAAATAAAACCGACACATAAAACTAAAGGTGTCAGTTCTACAAACAAACTGACACCTATTCTCAATGATAGTCATAGGTTTTTACTAGAAAAAAACTGACGTCTATCTACGTATGCCGATTAAAAAAATTGTTCTCGATTAATGACCATAGTCGTCGGTTTCTTTCGGAAACCGATGCTCAAAGGGTGTGAAAAATTTCTCGGGAACAATGCGGGAAAATCCATAAGCGTCGGTCATTGTAGCAAAACCGACGACCAAAATGTGCCTAATTTCTGTCTCGCAAATAACCTTTCGTCATCGATTTAATAGTTAATAACTGACACCATATGTTAAATTTTGGAGGTATTTTTTTTCACTGGAAATTTTGGATTTGGCAGTTACTTTTAGGCGTCAGTTTATTATTAGGGAACCAACACTGAATAAAAGCAATACCCGTATCTCACATATAGATGTCTGTTTTTTTATTAAACCGACGCTTTAGGTTTTAGGTGTCGGTATATTTATACAACCGACGCCTTTAAAAGTGACATTATAAGCCATTTCTGTAGTAGTGACTTCAAAGAAATAGTCTAAAGCACTGATATAATTATAGATATACTTTTGAGCAACTGATATCAATTATAACAGTAGTAAGCTTTAAAGAGATTGATCATTGACAATCATAAATATGGCAGGATACTCTAGATATCAACAAGAGTAAATCAATATATGAGCATGCTTGATTAATTTCAACGAGAACTAATAATTCAGAACATACAAAGAATAATTGTTGAGAAACGGTACTCGAATCTTTCTTAGCCTTTCTTACTTATAAGAAACTCTTTAAACCTATATGAACATATTTTATCTTATGCCCTGATCATATGCAGTGTACTCTACATATGAAGACTCATAGCGAACTATGATCTCACCGTACAAGACTTAGATGAGACACCCGAGAATGCTAAGCATGACTACGTTGCTGGTCTGCAATAGGAAAAGGGCTCTCTGGCCTTGGCACACCTATTATGCCATAAAAACTGGACTCCTCCTCTAACCTGAGCACACAGGTGGAGAGTCAAGCCACCTATTGGCTTTTTTGTACTCTAGTGCCACCATGACCTCTAGTTGATGTTGGACACTACATGATGTATATTAAGGAGACTTCCACTAGGGCTTCGTCCCCCGTACCACCTGTTAGTACGTTCTGACCCCTGTATACGAGGCACTGCCAGGGTTAGGTCGTTTCATCCCTACGGCGCAGACCTCTCATAGCGAATCTACAGTGTTCAGGGCTCTTAAGTCTATTATTTTATTTTTCTTGGATAGCTCTTACTATATTGTATCTTTTCCCTTACTTATACTTGAATCTTGTATCTATATGGTACCATGTCTATTTATTTGAAGTTTATAACACAACATGTATATCATCCTTGACTTGGCAGAGCAGTATATTCAAACACTGTAATATATTGAGAAATCAACATACTATACATGCAGGCAAATTGAAATACTTAAATAAACATAATGCATGTCTATTTGGCACTTACACACTAGAATCATGCAATTAAACATCTTAATATACTGATAAGAGCTAATTACTTGGCTTACGAGTAATCATCATTTGCACCCATAAATTATTTGCACTTTCTTGGAAAACGTACACATCGACCCAAATCCTGGGTTGTGCATCTCATACTGATAACATGGTAATCAAAATGCTTAATTCATTAAACACCCTATCCTTACGGTTTCATTTACCTCATTCACTTATCACATGGCTCTCATAAGGATTTAATATGTCATAAACATCCACTAAATATAGATTGCTTTAAACAAGTCATATACAATCAACATATGTATGAAATCCTCGAATTGAGCTGAATTAAGGTTTTCCATGCCATTCATTGAGATATTATGAATCAAGAATAACATTTCATAAATAGAGTCTATGATGCCAATAAAAACACTTCAAATGGATTTCACCATATTTATTCACAAATTTCCAACTTTCCACTCATATAGGGCTTCACCCTCTTTACGAAGATATCAAGAAAACACTATTCACATCACATGAAATCCAAAATAGTATTTGACATATATGTACTATGCATTTAGATAAACAATCATTCATAACCAAGGGGATCCAGATAAACAAATTTCTCTATTTAATTATACAACAATTTCAGTCATAGACAAATTCCCTATATTTTAGTTTACTCTTATAACCTCTGTGAATACTTAGGGAATTCTCATTAGGATTATTGTATATACTTCTAATATGAATTTATCATTTAAAATTCATCCAAATATAGGAAGAATCCATTTCATGTCATTTTGCAACAACTTAGATCAAACAGACAATTCAGGGTTTGTAGTCGCATACTAAGAAATTAAAGATTATGGATGATTTAACCAATTTTCATGAAATATAATATTTAAAGGAAGTTCCCACTCACCCTAAGGTGTGAAAACACCTTAAAAACACAACTCATCCCTGGAAATCTCGATCTCATATCAAATCCCTAGCAATTCACCAGATTCTTCTTCCTTTCAACTCGGAAACCCTAAAAATGAGGGATTATGAAGAAAGAGTGAGAAAAGGGGAAGTTTTGATACCATTTTAGATCAAATCAGAGGAGGTGCGAAATATTTACATGTGAGAGAATATTCACCATTAAAGTCTATGCAAACAAGCTAAACTTAAATGATTTCATCATTCCTCAGACCGCAAAACCCTAGGTCAGCATCTCCATCACTTTCTCCTCTCAAACCCTAACTCTCCCTCTCTCTCTCTAGGATTACATTTCTCTAGATTGAATCATGAATTATTAGAGCTCCTTGTGTGTTAGGTTGTCCATATAGATCAATTGAGCTGTTTGGGTCAATTGCACATTGACCCCTCACTATACTTTTTCTTATTTTAGCTGAATTTTCTATCATAAAAATATTACTACAATTCATCTACTGATAAGGTCTAAATGTATATAAAAATTATGAAAATTTTACATTTTGTTTATGATTGAGTTTCAGATCTCCAATTAAAATTTAAAATCATTTGGAACTACTAATAAATAAATAAAAATAAAACACTACACTGTTGAAAAACACTCTGTCAGCATTTTGGTCGAAGTATAGTTCGACCGAGAACCACATTCAAAGAACACTCAAATATTCTAAAATTTTTCTCGAATATGCATGATTGAGTTATACATATCATATCCAAAATTATATTAAATAAAAAATTTGTAGAAAATATTAAAAATCATTTACCACACTGATATCCTGATCAAATTCCATATTCATGTACTATCAAAACCTTAATTTTTACCGATTAGGGTTTACATTTCTCAAACCCTAATTCTTTAAAGTAAAATCATAGTTAGAGTTTCTTCTTAGATTTGAAACATCACAATTGATCTACTATCATTAATCAAGTCTAAACGATGTTCAATCTAATCAAGCATGTAATCATTCAGGTAAACCCTAGTTTACCAATTAAGCACAAATGTGGTCATTAGAATTCTCACCTCCTTAAAAAGTTTTGTCCCCAAAACATAAATACAGAAACAAAGTATATTCAAAGTTTATTTTAAGCTTCTAAAATCTTACATGTCATTATATTCTTGTATTTCATACTTGAATGCACTTTTCAACATTAAGTCCTTTATTTCTTTTATAATCACAACATGTTTGAAATAGTTCCCAATGATATACAATGAATTCTCTATGCCACAATCAATCATAGGATAGAGAGAGAAACAACCATTTCAATTTTTTCATTCTCTTGAGGTGTTACCTCATCATTGATAACCCGATCCAACTATCTCAATTCATACGACTCAATATGTACTATTGTTATGTATTACCTCTAAGTCACAAAAGAGAGATCACCATGTTCTTTTGAATTTTACTATTGTGTTACTCAAATAGAAAAATAGTCTTCAGTTGGTAGACTAGATTCAAAAACAATTGTACAATACTACTCACATCATCGCCATTGCATCATGGATGCATAAGGTGAAGCATTACCATCACATTCCATATTATTCTCAAGTATGAACCCACACATAATTCAAGATGAAACCATCGGGTTATAGCATACTAGGGTTTCAACAATAGTAACAAAGTACTCCATGATTGTATTAGTCATTCAAGGACTCTTCATACCCAATTACCATCACTTAGTTATATTAAAGCTAGGCATAACAAGCTATACCTCATTAGGGTTACATATCAATACAATATGATTATCATCCCTTCTATTCATATGAGTGAATAGGTAAGACTACCTTATTTAGGGTAACCCTTCATTTGTTCCATCATTATTCAACCCATATCACCATACCACAATCGTACAATACTAAGATGGATTACTGGTATGAATGACTACAACTATCAGACACCTTTAATTAACATATTGCTTGCACATGTACACTGAAATCATAAGTAGAACCAATTTACATCCCTTAATATACCTTCAACAAATTATACTTCTAAAAACAAATTCACATATTACTAAAAGCCATTATTTTCTCTTATCTCTCTCCTCATTCACTACTACTTACTTTTTGCTACTTATCCTTCTCATTTTAATCATATAGATTAAACATTCCTAAAATTGAAACATACAAGGTACAAATAGATTATTCATCATTCTTGCTATTACTGCAAGAATTTATCTCATATCACACTTCACTCATATTGTATTTCTCCTTTTGTTCAAAACATACTTGTTACACTTCAAATTTATATCTTACTCTTTGCTCCGAATCATTTCCATATTGTTTATCTACCTTTCAGATTAGCTATCTTTAAACCTTGGGTTACTATCAGTGCTAGTTTACTTCTCATAGTGCAAATGTCATGATCTTGTTTTATAGAGATGCTAGTATTCAAGGTCAAATCACTAGTGACATCCCTCGAACTACTACAACTCTAAACATTCTAGGGTTTGGTCCTTATCAGTAGCATGACGTTATTGTGATGTGACTTTGCTCCCTTAATTTGAAATTCAAACTTTGGATCTCACAAGTTTTACTAATGACTTCTTTATCTTATCGATTGAATTTCTTTTCTCTTACTTGGCCATTTAGATAGATTACATTCTCAATTACCCTGCTAGGGTTTCATCATCATATTGTGTGTCATTATTACATTCACTAGATGTCTCTACCACAGTGGTTATGCATCATATATGATTCATTTTCTTATCACTTCATTCCCACATTTCTCTCATTAAGGAAGATATGAAAGAGAAGATGATTTTGAGACTTAGAATTCTTATCTTCAAACATTCAATAATACATTTCTCATATGTAGGTTTAATTAATTATCAACAAGGATACTTGACTAATTAGCACTTTCTTGAATCTTGCAACCTCTTTCTTTTATAATCTATATTACTCCATTATGTTTCTAACCCTTCTTTACTTTCCATAACCCCCTTACTGTATACTACCATTCCACATGTCATCTTTAACTTCTAGTTTTTTCTTATGATCATGTTGCTTCTTTTATGTGTATGATCATGTATATCATATTGCATATATTTCCTTTTATCCTTCTACTAATGTGAAGTTGAAATTCTAAATCAATAATCTCTCTGCTAGTATCACCTCATGTTTAATACATTACATATCCTTCATTTTAAATCAAACGGATCATGCATGGGTAAAACATAGTTTCTCTTTCAATCAAGTTTTTCCTTCCTGAATATAGTCTACCTTTGTATGACTTATTCATTTATTTAGCTACACTTTTGTTCTTCTTTTAGAAACTAGTTTGTTGTTCTATAGAGACTTAAAATCCAAAGGCAGTAAGGATGAATGTATTAAACTTATTAATAAAGGTATACATTCCATGCTCTCAATTATATAATAACCCTCATTCCTTAATCAAGCTCATTATTTCCAACATTTATCTTTGTTTCAACTAAGTTTCTTATCCTAGTTTTATGATTTACATGCCCATCTAGTTCTCTTCACTTTAACTCTTCTGAAGACTTTTCACTTCTATGCACTTATTGTATACTTATCTCTTTTCTTCTATTTTACCTTTGCTTTGGAGTACATAAAAACATTGTACTCAATTATATAATCCATTCCTCATGATTGATTCTTACTATCTTGGCCCCTTACATACTTTTCACATATCTTTTCCATATTTCATATTTAGAGTTCATATAATACTAATAATTAAACTTAATCTAAACCTTATGTCGTGTTCCTTTATTCCCAATTAAGGGTTCCTCATATGAGGCCCCAAAGTTGGATCTTAGATATCAGTTCCAACTGATTCTTAGTTATCCCGGTCTTTCCCTTATACTTCAAAATCATAGAGTATATACATTCATACTAGAATTTGGATCTAATGTATCCAGAATTTACTCTTGTTATGTTACTAATAGGAGTCATTAGATCCCAGTAATGCATCCTGCCAGTCGAACTAGGCCGAACCTATAGTCCTGAAGCCAAGAGCTACTCAGGATTACTCAACTCCTATTCATCTCAAATGTGTGGAAGAAAACTTATCCACTTAGGAAAGCTCATTCAAAGATCATTTCTAGTCTACTTGATAAAAAGAATGTAATCAATAAATGCTACAACTGCATAGTGTACAAAAAGTCTTAAAGACCCATATATATTTCAAAATACTAAATATCTAAATTCAAACATATAAGAGCTTTTCTATTCATCTCTAATAAAACAACAATATGAAATGAAAGTTCTATCTCATTTTATATTTATGCTCTTAATTCATATTACTTATCTTGTTTATAACCCTAATATTTCTAGGGTTCCTCTCTAGACCATCCTTCCACTGTATACCTGGCCAGGGTATACATGAAAGAATAGATAGAGTAGCTTGATACTGGTTGATCCAAGTACTCAGATACTGGGCCAGGATATCCAAATACTCAAATCCCCAGAGCTAACATCATAACATCTCCTATCTGCCACACTTATGACTCTAACTTACTAACTTAATGGTCCCTGACAACTCAGCCTAAGCTATGATACCAAGTTGTTACACCCTGATCTCACAATTACCATTAATCATGAGATTAAGGCATAAATTGAGGATTTAATATAATACAAATATCACCCTTAACTTTTTCTTCTTTTTCAAACTCCTTGTTTTCTCGCATTGAACCACATAAACTAACTTTATAAGGAATCTAAACATTGATTTCTTTAATATGATCTCAACATAAATGATACACATCCATACATTCATTCTCAGGTACATACGACATGATAATCAGATACATTCTCTCTTATTAAGGAAACAAAGATACAAAACATTACTTACAACACTCTCACATCTATATTAGGACCTAGAGTGACAGGGACTGACTGAACTTAACTAATCTCATACTTAACTCATGTGGTAGATCTACTCTGATGCTTTGACCTTCTTCAAGTCCACATGGTTTCCCTAAAAATTGTGAGTAGAGGGGTGAGCCTACTCGCTCAGTGAATGAGTACTTCAAAGAAACAATCTAAATCACTGATATAATTATAGATATACTTTTGAGAAACTAGTATAATAGAAGTAAGCTTTAAAGAGATTGATCATTGACAATCATAAATATGGCAGGATACTCTAGATATAAACAAGAGTAAATCAATATATGAGCATGCTTGATTAATTTCAACGAGAACTAATAATTCAGAAACATACAAAGAATAATTGTTGGGAAACTGTACTTGAATATTTCTTAGCTTTTCTTACTTATAAGAATCTCTTTAAACCTATATGAACATATTTTAACTTATGCCCTGATCATATGCAGTGTACTCTACATATGAAGACTCATAGCGAACTACGATCTCACTGTACAAGACTTAGCTGACACACTTAGGAATGCTAAGCATGACTATGTCGCTGGTCTGCAACAGGAAAATGGCTCTCTGACCTCGGCACACCTATTATGTCGTAAAAACTGGACTCCTCTAACCTGAGTACACAGGCAGAGAGTGAAGCCACCTATTGGATTTTCAGTACTCTAGTGCCACCAGGACCTCTGGTTGATGTTGGACACTACATGTTGTATATTGACGTGGGGTTTTATCGCACTAACAAACTCACTCGGGGTTGAAATCCCTGAGCTTTTACCAAAACCAAAGTGCAATAATACCACCCGCAAGCGGATGATTCTTATCACAGTATAGTTAGGGATCAAACCCAAAGGACAACATTTTTAAGAATCTTTGTCAGTCTAGTCTAGTTTGAGTTAAGGCTAATATTTAAAATGATTGATTGATTTGAGGTTAATTAAACTAATATCAAGAAAGTAAAATCAGAATTAAAGTTGGAGTTAGATCAATGATATGGAATCACTGGGATGGTATCGAGTTTCACCACCGCTACTCATGCAAACACATTCAATCACAAACAAACCAGGCAAGATAAAACAATCCAAATAGAGCTTCTACTGAACCCCTCATACAGGCGTTAGGTTCACATAAGCATCACCTTAGGCATCAGATGTCTCGTCCCCATCCGAATCACTTACTTACAGCTCTGAAGATACAAAAATCCAACGAAGGTTGTGGGCCCCCTATACATGCATTAGGCACACAGAAGAATCACCGAAGGCTAGATGGCTCATCCCCTCGATCATTCACTTACGACCTCAAAGAAATACCATTCTATTTCTAGTTTGGGAGTTGACTGCATTAATCGATAAGCAAGCAGGTGATAAATCTACAAACTAACATCGATGATAAACAAATACGATACAAAATCCAACTAAGGCTGTGGTCCTCCCTGAGGGATGTTTAGACCACAGAAGCATCATTGTAGGCTAGATGTCTCGTCCCCTCACGGATCATACACTTACGACCACAAGGAATCTTATCAGAAGTTCTCATCAAAGAGTCGAACTTTGTAAACCGCCATTCTATCCCACATGTAGAAGATTTCACAATATAGAAAAGAACGAGATGAAAGCAAGGAGATAATCAACTACGAACATACCAATTAACAATGAAATGGAAGGTTATATACATTGCCATGGAATTCTTATCAAAAGAACATGCTTGCATGGGTAGAGGGGCTAGTCCCCGTGCGCCAGCGAAAAGGTACTACTCGCTCATGATGCGAGAAACAAGAAGAATAAGAAAGAGAGAGAAATTCACCATGAACTCGATGCAGAAGGTAGTCGCAACTCAGTGAAGAAGATACGACCTTCTACGTCGTGTCGACGTAGATCTAGACGTGAACGGGAGGTGCCAAGACAGACCTGACAGTCTCCCTTGCTCCGTCTTCTTTCTCTCCTCATCCTCCTTGGTTGCAACAGGGGCAGTAGGTGGAATGAAACTGGCGTGGATGGACTAGATTTGGATCGGACCTGTGTACAGGCAGCCTGTCGGCATCCCAAAACCCCCCTCTCAAAAGGGGACCCTACTGGTCCTATTTATAGGGACGGGGTTGAGATTCCAGTCCAAATGTTTTCACAGATATTTTTGCTCAAACAATTTTGTAAAATTTGACCAAATAGTCTTGGTGCTTAAACGGTCTTCAAGTCATCAGTGCAAACGGTTTTCTCATACGATCTTCAAGTCAGCCATGCAAATAGTTTTCTCATATGGTCTTCAACTCAGCCAAACGGTTTGTAAACCGTTAATAACCAAATGGTCTTGTGACTATGGCTCTCACGGTTTGAGAACCAGTAGGGACTAAACGGTCTCACAGACCGTTTGCCGATGAAACGATCTGCAAACGGTTTGCTTATCAAAAGTTTTGGGCCAACCTCTCCTCCAAATGATCCTGTGTAAAAGAGTAAATAGTCTTGTAGGAGTGGACTCCAAACGGTCTTTGATTCTTTTCTGCATTCAGTCTTCAACTTAATGAAACAGGTTTCCAGAAAAAGACCAAATGGTCTTGGCTGCTTGATCAGATAAATGATCTGGGATCGTATGGTTGGCGGTGGCGTTGTGGTGCAGTAGCAGGAGTGGCGGAGTCGGAGCCGCTTCTGGATAGGGCGAAGTTCTAGGAGCAAGGTGCCGCCGAGATCGAATGTATTGGAAGAAGAGAAGTGCTACTTAGCGGAGGTGCAGAGGTAGAAGACGACGCGCCACAACCGTGGTGAGGCACCACGGTCATGGTGATGCTGCTGTCCCACGGCCGTGCCACCTTGCACGGGTGTGGTGGGTGAGAAATTGGGCTCTGATGGTGTTGTGCCATGGCCGTGGCATAACACCACGGTCGTGGTGAAGCTACTGCCCCACGGCCGTGCTGCCTCGCACGGGCGTGCCGGGTGAGAACTCAGGCGTTGGGGATGATCTACTACGGCCGTGGCCTCACCACACGGTTGTGGTGATGACAGTAGACCACGATCATTTTGAACCACCATGGCCGTGATCAAGACTTAGCTTCGAGGTATTAAATTCATGTACTGCTCGATCCCTCGTGGCTGGGTTATGCCTCCAATCAGTATTTGCTGGTCAAACAGTCTTGAGACCGAATGGGCTCAAATGGTCTTGAGACTAAATGGGCTCAAACGGTCTTGAGACCGAATGGGCTCAACTCAAATGGATGGGGTCGCTTGGTTAGATCGATTGGTCAGAACCAAGTGTGAGTGAGGATGGGCCCCAGCTGTAAAGACCAAGTGTCTACTATTAAACATGATAAACAATTCATCAATTGTGTAGCAGCGGAAATTTAAATCTTGACTTTATTCAAAATGTATAAAGAGTACATTACCAAATTTTTCTAAATGGGAGTACAACTTTATACAAGCAACTAGGATCTAGGTAGAGGAAGACTAGACTAATACAACATTGTCTCCAAACAAAAACAACTTGTAACATAACAACAACTATGATCATATATGTTCCTTTTCCTTCAACTCCCATCCTTAGTCTTAGGTTCACCAAACTTCCATGTGCACTCTGATCCTAGCCTGGATGGTTGGGGTCATCCAGCAAGAGAAGGATAAAAAGGTATGTGTTAATAAAAGGATAAAGGCAATCATAAAGTTAAGCATAGTAATCCATTAAGGGATTTTAAGAAGTGAGAGAAAATGAGTGAATAAGATTCTAGAAAAACTGCCACATTTTAATATCAACAAATATCACAATTGCATGAATATAAATTATGACTCAACATCCTCTCAATGTAGGGTGAGGCACCTACCGGACCTCACCAATGGCAGGGGGACTAAAACCCCAGTGCCTAAAAAGTGGCAGGGGGACTAAAACCCCAGTGCCTAATATATAAAATGGCAGGGGGACTAAAACCCCAGTGCCCGACAGGGGGACTAAAACCCCAGTGCCCTGTGGGTGGTTTGTACTCATGTACACTACATTGTCAATTGGCCAATAACTATATCATGCATAAACATTCACTTGGCAGTAGAGTGAAAAGTATATCAAGATAACAACATAGAATTGTGAATAAAACCCAAGAATAAATAAATAGGCCATCATAGGCCACAATAATATCCAAGAACTCCAACAAGTAAAGGAGCCAACAAGCAACAACATTATACAATGCTTCCAAATATTTCAAAAGAATGAACCACATAGGCAATAACAAGATTAAAGCAATTCCAAGTAAAAGAGGCAACATATGTAGTAGCATGATTCACACGATTCAAATAGATGAGTCATAATGGCAACAAAAGCATCAAATATGTAAGGAACCAGATAAAGGCATTTTAGGAGGATACCAAGGCTAGAACATAATGTTTGTAGGGTTGGATAAGATCCCAACTGAAGAGTAGGTTGATTGCACAATATACATTCCACATTCCTTTCACATTCACCATGGATGTTCACATAAATATGATTCACATACACAAATAGGATCCACATACTGAAATAGGGCTCACATACAAAATAGGTTTCACATACCTGTTTTATTTAATTACCATAACATCCACCAAGTTGATTGCAATCCATCCACATTTCCTAGTTACATAATTACACATGTATTAATATATATAAAGACATAAAGCATATGGAAAACCCTAATTTTCTACCTTGAAAACCAAAGGTCGATTTGTGACTCAAAACCTTGACCAAATGATTATTCATATTCTCCTGATTAATAAAACATGTTTTGTTTCCTCATTTGGAGTTAAAATGAATTAATTACATATTTTAGAACATTTTATACACTTAAAAGGTATTCAAAGAAAACTTCAAAAAATCATTTAGAATCAGGCTTCAAAAACCATAAAATTGGATTCTACTCGAAAAATCCTTTCCATTGACTATTTATTTGCATTTTTCTGACAATGGATCGATTTACTATGAATTAAGTAAATCTGACCAATCAGATTGCAAGGAAACCATAGCGTGACAGGTATTTAAATGAAAATGAAATTCGATGTAAATAGAAGGTGAAATGACTAAACTACCCTAGCTCGTCAAAACAAATCAATTAAAATGATGAGGGAAATGTAGTCATTTGTGTGTATCAACATTTGCAGCGAGGAAGCAAAACAGAACGTCGATTTTACACAAACACCCATGCTCGTTTAATTGGCTAATTAGGGGCGCAGGGGCTCCCTGGTCATTGCGTGACCAGGATTGTTCCTACCCTGGCCATGGCTGCGAGCAGCACAGCCTGGAGCTCGGCTCCAAGGCACATCTCACTATCCAAGGCGCACAACCGAGAACGCAGGGTGGGAACGAGTTCCCTAGTTCCTCCCGAACACCAGGATCTCCTGCCCATGCACTCGCGGGCTCTGGAGCAAAAGAATGAGGCCCAAACTTGACCGGAATAGGGGAAGAGGAAAGTCGGGGAAACGACACAGAAACACAAGAAAATCGACAATTGAGGTCGGGAGTAGCTTCGCGGATCCAAAGTGAGTCGAAAGAAGGCATCGTCGCAGGCGGAGGAGCTACACAACGCCAACTAGTAGGTGGCGGCGGAGCTCGGCGGTGAGCTTATAGGGCACAGCGATCGGGGGCGTCTCGAGGCAATCCGATGGTTGGAAAACGGAGAGTGAGGGTTGGGGAAGCTTACCCCATCGTTAATTTTACTGAAGGCAGAGGGAGGAAGCGGAACCAAGGCGGGGTTCACCAGAGAAGAAGAAGAGTAGGGTGGAGGTTTTCAGGGTGCTAGGTCTCCAATTGGAGGTGGAGGAGTAGTTTGTAATGTCTGAGGGTGCTTTAGGTGGCCTTATATAGGCGGGAGGAAGCTCGAGTCGCCGTCTGCAACTCGAGGGTGGAGAGAAGCCTTCACTGCCCAAATGGGCATTTCGTCAAACCAACGACGTAGACGATGAGCTAGGGATCATTCAAACCGTCGTCGCGAGCCAAATTCAACGGGGTAAGAACCACGCGAAATGATGAAGGAGGGTGTGAGGACGATTATGAGGAACCCAACGGTCGTCTCTGTTTAGCGACCCACGAACGGTCTGAGGTTGAAGATAGCCTCACGTCCGTTAGATCAGATGGGATGCGGATCATGGCCGTCGGATGGCGCTGAAGGTGAAAGGGACGCGTGACAAGTAAAATGAACTGAGACTATAGCATTACAAAGAAATAAATGAAATCGATTCAATGCAATATAGTTACACATAACTAAAGTTTATAAAATGGATTTGAAGGGTCAAATGAAGTCCAAATGACACCAAATTTGGACCATAGGTTCATGTTAGCATTTAGAACGATGCTATATAATTAGATTTCATATTTATATCCAATAAGGCCCTTAATTAATACATTTATCATTAAAGTCAATTTTAACACATTAAAAGTTGTGAATTATTATGAAATGACTATATTAATGCAATTAGTGAGTCAAATTCGAGGCGATAGATATATATGAGTATTAAGAGCAAAATATCAACCTTTAAATATGTTTTCACACATTTATCATCAAATTGGAGGAGAGAGAAAGTAAAGAGGTTAATATACTCATAATTAATTCAAATTCTTATTATTATTAATATATTTATCCAAAAAACTCCAAATTAATATTATCTACTACATTACCATCCTTAATGACCAAATTACATGATTAACCCTAACTTATCTCCTTAAGTGGGTTATTTGTGCAAACACCCCTCCATATACATAAATGATGATAAATAGTGATTTCAACATCAAATTATGCCCAAATTGCACATAGAGTCCAAAAATGATCCAAAAGGATGGGAAATTTATGAAAATGGTCCAAATGGACTCGAAGGTCAAGAAAAGCTCACAAGTGGGTAAATTGCAGGGAAACCCCTAAATTTCAGTATGTTACAACACACCACCCCTTAAAGAGGATTTCGTCCTCGAAATCACAACACGAGGAAAGAGAGGGTGGGTGTGTAACAACCCAACCTTAAACACTAGGTTATAACCCTTAACCTAGGGTACAACACCAAAATCTACACAAGTCAGGGGTTACTAAGGTTTCCACAAAACCTACATCCTTTTATTAAACTTAAACTAACATTTTTGCCTTATTAGCATAATCTCCATCATGAAGAGGTATCATATTTATTATACTACTACTTGTGCCACATTTTATTCAAAACAATTATATCTCAATATCATATCATGTGTATTTCCCTCATCAAGGGTTTTAAGCACAATTAGGGTTTACTAAACCATTTTAACATTATTTAATGTATTAGGTCAAAAACCTTAATTACATGAATTCATTTACCATTAAACTATCATGTAGAATTTTCACAAATTATTTTGTAGAAAAAAAAGTTAATATTATTCAAAAAGTTATTAAGCCTATAATAATTCCAAATAATGTTCATATTACACATTGTCATATCATCTTTCATACTCATATTAATGACTTCATTAATCATTTTCGTCCATTACACTTCATATTATAAATTATACATATTTTACATCACATTAGGCATTTTTATGAATATTTATGTGAATCCAATCATTCATTATCATGTATGAGTCATTATATGCATTTTAATGAATAAGATGTAACACATTAAACATTAATGAATTATTTCATATATCAAGTTATGATGAGGTGTTCATTAGAGTACAAGGTAATATACCTTACATATATATATTGATAACTTTGTGACTATAATCCATTTATATGCATTAGGGTATATTATGTGATGATGACACCTAATGTCACTAATGTATCATGAAAGGCATTAAGGGTATATATATGTGTATATGTTGTCAAGGCTAGATGATTACATATTAAGGTTTAGATCATCATGATTATTACATGTTAAAGCATCCTTAGGGTGCATTATCCCTACATATTTTACCATTAGGGTGGCATATTCAACGTTATGTATATTCACCATTAGTAACTTGTTTATTATGTGCATCAAGCCTATATTAAGGTTCAAACATATGAATTATATGACTTATTAATTTGTTCATAAACAAACAAGATGAATTACAATTATATTATGTTTGTTCAACTCTCACTAATCCCATGTCTTAAGGAGTTAGGGTTTCTTGATTTCAAGGCATTGAGGGACTCCACCCCCCTAAAGAGGATTTCGTCCTCGAAATCAACAACCTCAAAATCTATCAAGGTATTAACACTTCCTTTACACTCAAAGGGTTGACTAAGTCAAACTATTTTATGGGTATAAAGCCCAACATTAAAAGTCTTACTAACCACTTTCCTCCAAACTAAAGGTATAACATAGGGTACACTAACCCTAAACACGACAATCTATGACACATATAAGGTACTTAAAGGTCACAAGATGATTTTTGTTTTGGAAAAAGTCAGATCATCATATAAGGGTTACTAGGGTTACTCAACAATAAGGTAATATGTCTAAGGGTAGACTATCTCGAGCTGTCCGTTTCAGATCAGGCCAGGCCAGGTCATATGAGCTCAGGAGTCCTCGTTACCAAGCTAGTGGGGTGGAGGAAAATATTTCCAGCCCCTAAGCTCTGACCCTTTCTAGACACCATCACTTCAACTTCTTGCTATAATAGCTACTCAATAGACAATTCACCAAAAAGTTGACAAATTTAATTTCTAATTAATTATTAATATGATACTAAATGAAACTTTCATTATAGGTCAACTCTAAGGTGAAAAACTTACTAAAGAAACTATATATGGTAAGGGTTCTATGTAGGAGACAATTTGAATTAGTCAAGAATCCGACTACCTTGATGCTCTGATACCATGTTGTAAAGACCAAGTCTCTACTATTAAACATGATAAACAATTCATCAATTGTGTAGTAGCGGAAATTTAAATCTTGACTTTATTCAAAATGTATAAAGAGTACATTACCAAATTTTTCCAAATGGGAGTACAACTTTATACAAGCAACTAGGATCTAGGTAGAGGAAGACTAGACTAATACAACATTGTCTCCAAACAAAAACAACTTGTAACATAACAACAACTATGATCATATATGCTCCTTTTCCTTCAACTCCCATCCTTAGTCTTAGGTTCACCAAACTTCCATGCACACTCTGATCCTATCCTGGATGGTTGGGGTCATCCAGCAAGAGAAGGATAAAAAGGTATGTGTTAATAAAAGGATAAAGGCAATCATGAAGTTAAGCATAGTAATCCATTAAGAGATTTCAAGAAGTGAGAGCAAATGAGTGAATAAGATTCTAGAAAAATTGCCACATTTTAATATCAACAAATATCACAATTGCATGAATATAAATTATGACTCAACATCCTCTCAATGTAGGGTGAGGCACCTACCGGACCTCACCAATGGCAGGGGGACTAAAACCCCAGTGCCTAAAAAGTGGCAGGGGGACTAAAACCCCAGTGCCTAATATATAAAATGGTAGGGGGACTAAAACCCCAGTGCCCGGCAGGGGGACTAAAACCCCAGTGCCATGTGGGTGGTTTGTACTCATGTACACTACATTGTCAATTGGCCAATAACTATATCATGCATAAACATTCACTTGGCAGTAGAGTGAAAAGTATATCAAGATAACATCATAGCATTGGGAATAAAACCCAAGAATAAATAAATAGGCCATCATAGGCCAAAATAATATCCAAGAACTCCAACAAGTAAAGGAGCCAATAAGCAACAACATTATACAATGCTTCCAAATATTTCAAAAGAATGAGCCACATAGGCAATAACAAGATTAAAGCATTTCCAAGTAAAAGAGGCAACATATGTAGTAGCATGATTCACATGATTCAAATAGATGAGTCATAATGGCAACAAAAGCATCAAATATGTAAAGAACCAGATAAAGGCATTTTAGGAGGATATCAAGGCTAGAACATAATGTTTGTAGGGTTGGATAAGATCCCAACTGAAGAGTAGGTTGATTGCATAATATACATTCCACATTCCTTTCACATTCACCATGGATGTTCACATAAATATGATTCACATACACAAATAGGATCCACATACTGAAATAGGGCTCACATACAAAATAGGTTTCACATACCTGTTTTATTTAATTACCATAACATCCACCAAGTTGATTGCAATCCATCCACATTTCCTAGTTACATAATTACACATGTATTAATATATATAAAGACATAAAGCATATGGAAAACCCTAATTTTCTACCTTGAAAACCAAAGGTCGATTTGTGACTTAAAACCTTGACCAAATGATTATTCATATTCTCCTGATTAATAAAACATGTTTTGTTACCTCATTTGGAGTTAAAATGAATTAATTAGGTATTTTAGAACATTTTATACACTTAAAAGGTATTCAAAGAAAACTTCGAAAAATCATTTAGAATCAGGCTTCAAAGACCATAAAATTGGATTCTACTTGAAAAATCCTTTCCATTGACTATTTATTTGCATTTTTCTGACAATGGATCGATTTACTATGAATTAAGTAAATCTGACCAATCAGATTGCAAGGAAACCATAGCATGACAGGTATTTAAATGAAAATGAAATTCGATGTAAATAGAAGGTGAAATGACTAAACTACCCTTGCTCGTCAAAACAAATCAATTAAAACGATGAGGGAAATGTAGTCATTTGTGTGTATCAGCATTTGCAGCGAGGAAGCAAAACAGAACGTCGATTTTACACAAATACCCATGCTCGTTTAATTGGCTAATTAGGGGCGCAGGGGCTCCCTGGTCATTGCGTGACCAAGATTGTTCCTACCTTGGCCATGGCTGCGAGCAGCACAGCCTGGAGCTCGGCTCCAAGGCACATCTCGCTATCCAGGGTGCACAACCGAGAACACAGGGTGGGAACGAGTTCCCTAGTTCCTCCCGAACACCAGGATCTCCTGCCCACGCACTCGCGTGCTCTGGAGCAGAAGAACGAGGCCCAGACTTGACCGGAACAGGGGAAGAGGAAAGTCGGGGAAATGACACAGAAACAAAAGCAAATCGACAACTGAGGTCGGGAGTAGCTTCACGGATCCAAAGCGAGTCGAAAGAAGGCATCGTCGCGGGCGGAGGAGCAACACAATGCCAACTAGAAGGTGGCGGTGAAGCTCGATGGTGAGCTTATAGGGCACAGTGATCGGGGGCGTCTCGAGGCAATCCGATGGTTCGAAAACGGAGAGTGAGGGTTGGGGAAGGTTACCCCACCGTTAATTTTACTGAAGGCAGAGGGAGGAAGCGGCACCAAGGCGGGGTTTGCCAGAGAAGAAGAAGAGTAGGGTGGAGGTTTTCAGGGTGCTAGGTCTCCAATTGGAGGTGGAGGAGTAGTTTGTAATGTCTGAGGGTGCTTTAGGTGGCCTTATATAGGCGGGAGGAAGCTCGAGTCGCCGTCTGCAACTCGAGGGTGGAGAGAAGCCTTCACTGCCCAAATGGGCATTTCGTCAAACCAGTGAGGTAGATGATGAGCTAGGGCTCATTCAAACCATCGTCGCGAGCTGAATTCAACGGGGTAAGAACCGCGCAAAATGATGAAGGAGGGTGTGAGGACGATTCCGAGGAACCCAGCGGTCGTCTCTGTTTAGCGACCCGCGAACGGTCTGAGGTTGATGATAGCCTCGCATCCGTTAGATCAGATGGGATGCGGATCACAGCCTTCGGATGGCGCTGAAGGTGAAAGGGACGCGTGACAAGTAAAATGAACCGAGACTATAGCGTTACAAAGAAATAAATGAAATTGATTCAATGCAATATAGTTACACATAACTAAAGCTTATAAAATGGATTTGAAGGGTCAAATGAAGTCCAAATGACACCAAATTTGGACCATAGGTTCATGTTAGCATTTAGAACGATGCTATATAAGTAGATTTCGTATTTATATCCAATAAGGCCCTTAATTAATACATTGCTCATTAAAGTGTATTTTAACACATTAAAAGGTGTGAATTATTATGAAATGACTATATTAATGCAATTAGTGAGTCAAATTCGAGGCGATAGATATATATGAGTATTAAGAGCAAAATATCAACCTTTAAATATGTTTTCACACATTTAACATCAAATTGGAGGAGAGAGAAAGTAAAGAGTTTAATATACTCATAATTAATTCAAATTCTTATTATTATTAATATATTTATCCAAAAAACTCCAAATTA